>JAMJFZ010001074.1:4075000-4400000 GCA_026225945.1 Cricetomys ansorgei
GCATATATGTGAAGGCTGTTTAGCGTAGAATTTTTGTAGGACTACTAACAGTGGAAATGGGGAATCTGACTCTTTTACCTGCTCTTGGAACCCCTTTCCTCCTACTGGGTTGTCTCTTCCAGCCTCAATATGAGGGTTTGTGCCTAGAATTATTGTATTATACTCTATTGGGCTGATATCCCTGGGAGGCCTGCAAATTTCATTAGGAAAAAGGAGGGGTAGTGGATCTTGGGGAGAGAGGAGGTGTGCTGGGGATCTGAGAGGAATGGAAGAAGGGGAAACTGTGATAAGAATGTATTTTATGGGAGAAGTATAAATAAATTATTAGAAGGGGAAAAAGGAAACTAATACATGTAAATCATTATGTAGGCACACACTGGTATCTCCCAGTGAATATCAGTACAGTTATAGGCTACTGTATTTATTTCACATTTTTCAATGCTTACTGCCCCTGTTAGAAAATAATTAAGAATATACAGATTCAGACTATAGTATTCATTAGGAGGTACTATTAAAATTAAAACTAATTTTATTAGTCATTTACTCTTTGTTAGGATCATCTTCTCATGAGTTTTGCTTCTTTTTAAAAATGTCATAACTCTAAGCATGTGGACAATAATAAACAATAATTGAATAATAACTTGCAGACGGATTAATGACCTGTGAATTCACAGAGGGACACATGATATAATGTAATCTGGGAAACAATAAGTATGGAAAAATCATAAAAGTAGTCTTCGATTTGATATTATTGGATATGGAGGTCAGATGCTCATCTCTGAATTGGAAGAGGGAACAGACACCCTGATTGGGGCAGGAAGAGTTTTTTTCTTTCTCCTGTCCTTGTATGATGGTATTTGGGAGAATAAAGCATGACTCTAACTGCCAATGAGTTATGCCAAAATGACTTTTAGAATCCCTAAGCACTTTATGATTTTTAAGTAATTATCATAAAGAAAAAAACTATTAAAAAATACAATTTAATTTTATATTTTCTATAACCGACATTAGTTACTATTGCCCAATACGTGCAATGGAGATTCAATCAAGATTTATTCAGTGTACATTTTATTTCTCACATAAATTCTTCATTTTCACTTTTATTTTCTTTTAAGAAATTATTAGGGGCATCATTAAAAGTCATCTATCAAGTTATGAGAAAATGAATAAAATGAATCCTGTGGTTATGTACATCTCTATGAGAAGAAAAACAGGCACCAAAATCAGAGCAGATGGTCCATTTATCTCTAGCAATATTTAACATAACAGAATTTTAGTATGAAGGAATTATATAGACACCTTTAAAGGTTCATTTTTAACAGAGTTCCAAAACTGTTAAAAAACATTGTTCCACATTAAATCTTAAAAAAATAAAGTAATTCTTGAGTGTAAGCTATGGCCTATTTCCCAACCACTAATATATCTTTTAAGCAAATTGAAAACACTTCATAAAGCACATAGTTCTTTAATTTTCTTGTCCATTAGGATAGATTCATTCTTTCCAGATTCTAAAAATCTTAACAATCCATAATCAAAAGCATGAAAAAATATTTTTTCTATAATTCAATGTGCCAACATAAGATGGTAATGAAGGAGGATTGAATTTGCAGGGAAGATGTTCTTCTTGCAGTTAGAGCATTAATTTCCTATTAGTTCTGTAGCATGAAATGTCAATTTTAATGGCTTAAACTGTATAATATCACCATATAACGTAAGAAAGAAAATATAAATAGACATCCTTAGGCTAAAGTCAAGGAGACAGCAGGACAGAATTTCTTTCTGGATGCCCTAGAGAGGAATCTGTTTCCCCAGTTACTTAAGCTATGACTCCAGTCTTTGATTTATTCTCTGATTCTGTCTTCAAAGTTAGCAAGGGCTGGTTCAATCTTTTTCATTGTGATTTCCAAGACCACTGTGTCCCCATATCTCCTTTAAATCTCATGCTCCCCTATATCATTTAAAAGAATATGACAACTGGACTGAACAGACAATCAAGAAAAATGTACCACTTGAAGAAACTTAACTTAATTACAGCAATAAAGTCCTTGCTCTTCCAGTTTAGCAGTTAGAACATGGAGATCAGTGTAGGGCCATTTTTATCCCTGCCATAATCAAATAATACCATGCAGTATTTTCTAGAAGGACATTAAAATGCCTTTTCAAAAGTTGTGATAGTATTTATAAGAAAAAAATATTCCCTGAGTAGTAATATTTAGAAATAAAAGAATTTATATTCATTTCATTAAAAGATAATCTCACTATTACTGCTAGTCTCCTCAATACAAATTAAGATTAATAACTATTTCTTGTGGATATTGTGCAAGATTATTTTAAAAACTAAAGAGTGATATTTCAGATGTATTAATGATTGTTTCATGCATTGCCCTGCATCACTGCCTTCTTAATATATTATGCATATGCCAGAGTAACACACAAAATACATAAAAAGAATTTTGGTAAATGATCTGTAATATCCAATTTTATCTAAAATTTGTACAGATATGCATATAATTAGAAAATATATTGCAACACTTTTCAAATCATAAAACATAAAGCTCAAATTTAACATATGCAAGTTTAAGAAATAACAAACCCAAGCCTTAAGATTCAGCATTATGACATCCTGCTTCTAGGTCTCATGTATTCTGAGGTTCCAATTTGAAATAAGTTGAGAATTCCTTAAAAACAAAATTGTGAGAAATTTGTTTCCTGTTAATTACATTATAAAATTGCAACAGATCTGAATGATTGCCTTCTAGACCAGCTAATACTGATTTGGAACTAAAGAAATGTAGCATTGTATCTAAAATTATGGTTTGTTGGATGAACAAAATGGGAAAATATTCATTGAGCAAGGAAAGAGCCCAAACTAGCACAGCAGAGAGACTAAGTTTGGCTTCACAGATCCAAACACGAGCAGAAACTGTAGTAGAGTCTTAAGCAGTTGGTTTTCCATTGCCATTGGTCAGTTTTAGTCTCCTACCATAAAATGCTCAATTAACTGAATTTAAATTTCTGTCTTTGGATTCCATGATCAATAAGAAGCGAATTAACTGACTACAAAATGCATTTCTTTTAAAATAGCTTTTGTGGTTATAATTTTTTATTGTGGAATTTGAAGTTCATACTCAGACATTACATTTTTTTTGCAGTGTCCTTTTTTTTGCAGTAAGAACCAGGGAGTTCGCATTCTGGAAACATGACCCCTCCTGCATTGATTACACCATGTTTCCATTGCTTGCTGACTGAACTGTTACTAACATGCGGACTGTTGCCTGATAACTACATGGTGGGATCAGTCCAGAGCTATTTCATCCAGAGAATTTAAGACTTAAAGGAAATGGAAGTGGGACAACATGGCATAGATTGCGTTGACTGTGACCAAAATAAAGTGTATCAGTAGAAGAATAAGTGGAAAATTTTATGAGGTCAAAGAACAGGTGGTCTGGGGTAACTGGCTAATTTTGAATCTAGCAGAGTCCCAATATTTTAGAATCCACAGAAATAGGAGAGAGAATACAAGGACAACTCTGTACAGACTTCTCTGTGTTCCATTAATTCCGTCAGGATATATCTAATTTTCCTTAAACACAAAGTTCGACAAATTAAAGTTCAAGGTATTTGAAGCCTGGGAGTAAATCCAATGCTTCCTAAAACATTCCTAATGTAAAATGAGTGGATAAATTGCATGCCTTTTATTAGTTGTTCCCAACTAGAGTAGTAAAGAAGGAAATAATGCCATCACTTCTGTAGGCTGTAATCTCCAGAATAGTAATTAACTAAATGAGAATCTCATTAACACTGGAAGGAAGGAAGCTTAAGTAAATCTCAAAGGAGCACTTGAGACAGATCAGAAAAGTCTTACCACAGAATAGCATGGAGAAATGGTTCTTTTAGTCATTTTTTTAAATTTTACCATAATAACAGGTAGCATATCCAAATCATTGGTGCAGACAGTGTAAAACAAACATATTGCCAATAAGGGTCTCTCAAGCAAGCTGAATGCAATCCTGTGGAAGAACAGTCCCATGTGAAAGCTAGGATCTACATTCCAGTGGTCTACATTCAGAAGTCTGTGTAATCTGGATGGAATACAGACACACCATTAATCCAAGTATTCAGAAGGCATGGTGGTCCAGGCCTTTAATCTCTAAGACAGAAACAGTATGAAAGCAGACACAGGAATCAGATCTTAGAGTCAAACAGGAAGTGATATCTGAGATGAGACAGAGTGAAAGACAGGCAAAATTACTAAACAGAGGGAGAGTTAGCAAAGTGAGTCAGTGTAAGGACACACCCAACTCTCATGATGGAAAGGGAGGACTCTCAGTTCAGGAGAGTCACTCAAAAATCAGTTACAGCAGAATGAGTTAAGAAGAATTAGTTACAGAAGAGTCAGTTACAGAAGCAGTTTGAAACAGACAGTGTGAGACAGACAGGGCAAGACACAGAGACAATGAAGACTGCAGAGCAGACAGGCTGACTGAAGCAATATGAAGCAATGAGAGCTCAGGGAGAAACACAGAGACACAGAGGCAGCTCAGCAGAAGAAGTCAGTATCAGACAGGAAGAGTGACTCAGTTTGAAGCTGAGCAGAACAAACACAGAAAGCAGTATGAAGAGTCTGAGTTCAGAGGGAGCGTGTCAGGGTGGCTCAGTCAGCAGTGGAAGCTTAAACATTCTAGATTGTATGGAGGCTCAGGCCTTCCAGTTCTAGGCTACTGAGTAGATTGTAAGATTGTATGGAGGCAGAAATCACCAGTAATAAGAACCGGTGATTTAATTAGACAAAAGAAAAAAAAAAAGAAAAAAGCCTTTGCCCTGAATCAACTTGTACATTTAGTGTGAATCTACATCTACACACTCCCTTTCTTAACCTAAGCAATTACTTAGTTACCTTGTAAAGTTTTACTTATGGCAACGTTCAATGTATCAGGTTTCTATGGATCTTTATATATGTTCTTAGACACTTAGATGAATACGCTATATTTATTTTATGTAAAAAAAAATTTCCTATATGAAATGTTCAAAAGTGCATTTGTAAATAGCTAGTCACAGCATGGGGCTGGACAAGTACTATTCTACATATGTAATTTCTGTTTCAAAACAAGGTAAATACAAATAGTGAGGAAACCAAAGGCATGTTGTTGCACACTTTTAAGTCTGCTGTTTCAGAACTTAAAGTGCAAGTCACTCCACAAACTTATTGATAGACATTGCCAGGTTACAAAATTACTATACAGAGAACGAAGTGCTACTATTTCCCAGTAGAAAATATTATGAAATAGAAACCATGAAAACCATTACCTTTGCAATAGCCACAAAAAATATACTTGTTGGAGTAAATTTTCTAAGGAGAACAGATTCTTTATAATTAAAAATGGAAAAACAACAATGCGTGTTTATAATGAAACAACAATATTGACAGATTGGAAGAGTCAATATTGCTACAATGCTACAGCACTAAAACTGCTTCTGGATTAAGCACACTCCCTGCAGCCCTGCCTATGCCACTCTCCACAGAGCAACATAAATCTATTAGAAACGTTATATGGTACCATAAAAAGTCCAGAATAGCTACAAAGATCTTGTTCAAAAAGTACAATATGAGAGACATTATAATACGTGACTTAAAATATAGTACAAAGCTGGTATAGATTGTTTCAAGTAGTAATTTTGTTTTCATTTTGACAAATGTCTTATGAACACATGTGGGAGAAATCACAGTATTTTCAATAAACAATGCTGCAAAAATTAGACCTCCACACTCAGAAGAGTGAAATTTGACTCAGTTTTTTTTTATCACAAAAATCTATGTGACACATTCTACTTTCACTTCAAATAGATTACTTGGAAATATTTATTTTAAAAGGTCTCTACAAAATGCCAACAAATGCCACCATTAAATAATTTTGTGGCAACTGCCCTATTCTTGTTATACATTCAGAGAAGTATTAAAACTTTAAAATAAGAAAATAAGAGTAAAAATTATTTCTCTTCTCCAAATTAAAAAAAAACAAAAAAACAAATGTCATAATTTTACCATTTTTACTTTGTACAGAGCTTTCTAGAAGGAAAAAATTCACTTTATAATTTGAAACTCAGTGTGGAAATCACATAATTGTTGGAGTCACAAGTACATATATAGTTTCGAAACCAGAGGAGCATTTAAGAACAATGGAAGTATTGTTGCCTAAAGGGAACAGACAGCACTTTGCAGTGACATCCGGATTATCATTACGCACACAACTCTAAACAGAGATGTGTCCAATGTTCTCAGATCTTGGGCAGACACAGTTTCCAGGTGCTATCTTTGGTTCTCTGCCAGGAACTTTAGGGTTGAGCAGGTGCAAGGACATTGTGGGAGGAGGAAAAGAAGTGACGATATAAGGAAGTTACCACTGGTGGAATTTAAAGGAGTGATTGACAGGACACTGCAATTCGCAGAACAGAAGGGCTACCCACAGCCTCCATCTGACAAACAAAAATTTCCTAAGTATTTTGATTTTGTTGTACAAACCTTTATCAACCCCCTTTATCAACAATTACATTTGAAGTCCTTCATTTCTTCATATACAACCACAACTATTTTGTGCACTTAAAGATAGAACATAAATGTTCTTTTGAAAATGTTCACAAATTATTAACTTCTAGATCAACTAGATCATGTGTGAATAAATTTGGCAAATATTAACTGAATGTTCATTGCTAAAATACTGAGATTGTGAGTATACATACTTTAAGTAATAAATAAGTGTTTACTCTGCCTTCTTCAAGCTTACAAATCACAGGACAGAAATATATTAAGTGAATTCAAAAGTGACTAGATAATAACAGTTTTAAAATACAGAGTATTGGGAAATATCAGTAGAGTGTGTGACATGTGTGTGTACTATGTGTATATATGTGTGAGTATATGTGTATGTGTGTATATGTATGTGTGTATGTTTGTGTAAGTATGGATGTGTGTGTGTGTCTGTCTGCATTATGTAGGTTAGAGCATAAAATCTTTAGGAAAGACAAGTTATTAGCAATTCTTTGAGAATGTGCAATTTCAGCTAAATAATGTTCTGGGAAATAAATATAGCAGAGCATGAAAGGCACCCAATAAAGACACGGAAGCAGATAAAATTATGTACAAGAAAAGTTCACTGATGGTTTTAAGATAAATAATGAAGGACCTCAAAAGAAGAAATATGAAATTAAAAGTTAACAATAGGAATCTGTACATTGCATTGCTATTTACATGCATGATAAAAAAAATTTTAAAAAGCAACAAATAGCATGGTGACATCTGCAGGAAATGAAGCTTGATAACTCCAATGTCCATGTCAGGAAACAGATATCACAAAAGAGTAACAAACACCGAACACAAAATAGAAACCATTAAGAAAAATTACTGTGAAATCAAGTGTAAAAGATAAAATCATGCAAAGAATACAAAAAACAAAAAACAGGTATGTCTTTCCTCCGTATTGTCACCTCCAAGAAAAATCAAATAAATAAATAGCAAATAAGCAAAGAGCATAGTAAAATTAATAGCTAGTTTGAAATTTTTTTTAAATGAAGAATAGTGTATATTGCAGTGTATTTGTTTGTTGATTTGTTTGTTTCGAGTCAGGGTTTCTCTGTTGTAACTCTGGCTTTTCTGGAACTCACTCTGTAGACCAGGCTGCCCTCAAAATCTCAGAGATCCATCTGTCTCGGACTCCCGTTTGCTGGGATTAAAGGCGTGCACCACCACTACCTAGCTGCAGTGTTTTAAGTAAGCATATCTCTGGAATTTTCTGTTGAAATTGATAAGCTTGCATATAAATATGTAGCCTAATGGGATGGATTCCAAATGAAACAACTAAGATAACAAAAATAATGGCTTACAAGGGCCAACTAAAGGAAAGAAAATGTGTCCAACACTACAAGAAACATTATAGTGTACAGATATTTGAAAGATGTAAATTTGAGGATAAAGAAATCTTTCTGTACAACACTACACAAAGTCATTAAAAGGATAAAAATTAAGTTAATTGCTTTCCATCAGAATCATTTAGACAAATGATCTAAAAATTACCAAGAATTAGGGCCACCAGTCAGATACGTCATTCCCTGTAGCCACTAAACGCTGACCTCAAAATACATAGAAGCCCATCTTAGCAGCTCTAAAGTGGGTCAGGGAACAACTGCAGAAGTCTCCCTGTGCCCCTAGCAGAACACTAAATTTAGAAGAGATACTTCTGTGGATTTGAGGCGTTCTTTATGCTACAGTAAAATGATTATCAGAGCTATATTTGATGCTGTTAAACTGTCCTGCTTTCAACATACAGTATTATCCTTCCATGCACATGTCCCTTAGATTCCTGTAAGGTTTAGAAAAGCTGTTTTGCATAAACACAGAAAGCTTTTTTTTTAATGAGATACATGAAGTATTGTGAGTTTAATATACCAAATCTGTAAGCTGACTGTGCGAAGGAGAAATGTCTGGACCAGGCCAAGAAATTCATTCACTTCCAAGACACTACTTACTCTTCCATCCTATCAACTGCATAATACTTCTTACCATATAGACTTTTAGGTTTGAAGAATTTGTACTTATATCCATTTTTAGTGTCATTTCCAGAGTGTTCTGATTCCTTCCTTGCTAAGAGCCACTGAGTTTTAAACTCATGTCATTCATCGTATTCCCCAGTATGTCTACTTTGTCTTCCTGATGTCCACTACATCCCATCATCCCTTCTCTTCCTTCTTCTCTCAACCTTTTCACCATTTCTCATCACACATTTATTTTGACTTTAATACACTCAGTGGTGACTTTCCCATTAGTTAACCATTTACTCCCTTGACATTATTTCTTCCATTTTGTTTCTATATTCCCTTTATTTATTCCAATGGCTATTTGTTGTTGGCGAAATTACAATCATATTGTATTTCTTGCAATGCCTTCATAGTCACTTAATTACTTACTACTTTTCTGCTTCATTTCTCTCCAGAGCCCTATTCAACTCAGCCCCACTAGAACTTCTGGAATATAGATTTTACAGTCTCTTGAAAATCCCTTAGCACCAATTAGTGATAGACGAGAACTGAACTTTGGAATTGACTTTGTTCATAGGTTTAATGATGCTAGAGTAGTGAGGTCATCTAGGTAACTAAGTCAATGGAGACGTTCCTTAACAGTCTGTTTTTCCTCAAGATGACTAAATACAGAGCCCAGGTGGGGAAAAGAAGATGGATGAGTGAAAATTGCTGTAGTGATCACAAGTGGCGTCAGTAGAAGTACAGAGTGTGGAAAATTCAAAG
Organism: Cricetomys ansorgei; assembly: GCA_026225945.1. Taxonomy (NCBI): domain Eukaryota; kingdom Metazoa; phylum Chordata; class Mammalia; order Rodentia; family Nesomyidae; genus Cricetomys; species Cricetomys ansorgei. The sequence continues at coordinate 4,084,295 of JAMJFZ010001074.1, forward strand.
CAGATGAGAGACAGAAGACTGAGAAATTTAAAGTGCTTGTAGCTGAGTGATTTCATTTAATCAGCAGTTCTACTGACGGACATTGCTAGACACTCTGTAAAACACAGAGATGGCAATCACTGCTGCTAGGGATTGAAAGATGCCATCGGGTTCAGTAATAGGCATCAGTGAAGGGGGAAAGGTGATAGAGTGATTTTAAGATATTAAGAACTACTGGGAAGCACTTAGGGATAATTTTCAAAAATGAGTACCAGCCAATCTCTTCTCTTCTCCTCATTCTAAAAACTGAGCGCAAAACAGAACTTGTAACTGTCTTGAGCACCTTTATGTGGCAGTTGTGAGCAGCAGGAGTCAGAGCCATGGATACGTGTCAGACTCTTCCTGGTCTATGATATCCAAGTCACTGGAGCTTTTGAATCTGAGGTTCTCCTTTGTTAAATTAGATCAGAATAATCTCTCTATTCCTGTTCGCTAAAGCAAAGGTGAGTGTTGGCTATGAATTTTAACTAGGATTTTGTTATTTTAGGAGTCATTTGATAAAACATGGCACGGTCCATTTCTACTTAATACTGTACAGACACACAGAGAAAGATTTTAAGAGGATACTCTATACATTAGGTGGTAAGACTTCATTAGGCTTAAATGTTGTTCAAGTTCATGCAGTTTAAAAATACTTAAAAATATTTGGAGTTAATAATAACTAAACTAGGAAAATTTTGTAGTTGGTATGGTTTTATAACATTTGATGCCTATTTGGCTTTGTTTTGATTATGTTAGGGAAGCAATTCCGGGCCTTGGAATGCTGCTAATCTTCCTGAGGAGGCTTTAAAAAATTCTTATACATTCATTGTTTTTTTCTAGCCTATCATCCTTTTATTTGATTTTATTATTTTTTGTTTTTTCTTCTCTCTTCTCAATACAGTCCAACCCCAGCCTCTATTCCCTTCACTCCTCCCAGCAATCTCCATCACCCCTCTCCCCCATATCCACCCCCTCGCATGTGTCCCCTCAGAAAAGAGAAGACCTCTGAGGGTTATTAATTGAACAGGGCATAACAAAATGGAATAAAGCTCGGCTTGAGTCCCTATATAAAATAAAAATAAATTGTGTAAACGTGTTGTCCACAGAAGGCAGAAGAGAGTGTTGAATCCCTAGAACTGGAGTTACACATTGTATGAGCAACCATATGGGTGTGGGAAGTGGATCTTATGTCTTCTGGGATGCTGCCAGTGCTCTTAACCACTGAGACATCCCTCCAACCCTAGTTTTCAAAGACAGCTTCACACTTTTTAATCAAGATGGTCCTTGAATTGGTGATCTTCCTGCTTCCTCTTCAGTGTAAGGTTTACAAAGCATGTGCTATATATATGATAGCTGAACATTTAGTTCACTTTTCTTAATAGGTTATATAGAAATAAAATTATATGAAAGTGTTATAGACACAGATATGTCACACACATATTTATGGCAAACTAAATACTTTCGCTAAAGCGAAAAAAATAAAAGCTGTATTGTCTTTTAAAGTCACTTTGCACCACGTTTTGTAATGGAAATTACCAAAGAAATGATACCCTTTATATATTGTGTCCAATATGACCGGAATCATTCTGAAGAGTGGCAGAATTCTAGAACACAATTATAAAAAACATACCAGAAAAAAACTGAATGGAAATATCTGGCCAAAAACCCGTGTTTCAAACCAGTTACTTAGTGTTGCCTTTCTCCCTGCCATCCTCAGTACCATTACTAGCAATGTGCACTAAAAGACACATTATTAACTCTTTCTTACTAAAGAGCATTCTTGCTCATTTCTGCATGTGGCAAGAGCTTGATGACAATTTTCTACTTGAAATTCAATTTATTATAATTCTTTTAACATTTTTAAATCAATATTTCAAATAATTTCCCCAGGTATAAATGTCACCTAAAATACTTGTTTCCTGGCCATTGCATAAGATATATGTTTTTACAAATAATAAAATATACAAGATATCTCCATAACACCCAGTGGGTAAGTAGATAACTCACAGCCACACAGCATCATTTGGTAGATAAGAGAGCCGAGTGCAGATTTCATCTAGATTACTTCGGCAATTTTAAAAATAAACTTTATTGTAAGAAAAATTGCCAAAAAATAACAAACATCAAACACATAAATTAATCAGACTCAGATTGCATAAAACTGAATGAACGTATATGTAATTATATTTCTACCAAAATGGAAGCCATGATGTCACACTGAAATTTTGGTAGCAAGTGAATTTTATTCACTTACATGCCACCTAAACCAAAATATCTGTGACAGAAGTAAAAATATAAAAATATTAGCTTTATATTCTCTTTTGTGACTTGTGTCCATAACCTGCATTCGCTCCTCTTCGTGTCCTTGTATATCATTTGTTTGCTTTTCTTCATGTCCTACTGTACATTCTAACTTACAAAAGTCTCCGTCACTGTGTGGACATGGCAGTTATCCTTATATATATTTTATTATTCATCTCTCAAAAATAGCAGCACCTGCCTGATTATGAGAATCAGAGCGGGTACCTACAACACCGCAGTGTTGGAGAACTCAGCTGCTAGATCTACTCACTCTATTTCACAAAGCGCTCCCAGATAACATATCTGTAAAGATGCTTATGACATCATGGTGCTGTCTTCATTTGAAAAGAGGAAGAATAAAACATAGGATGATAACTGAAAGAGCACTGCACTTTTGGATAAAACTGTAGATAAAGAGGGCATCAGAACCTTGCATCTTATAAAGGAATCTCTTGTTTAGTAGTCACATTTCTTTTAATTTGAAAATTTGAAACAAACATAAAAAGCTAATTATATCCTGCTTTTGATTTAAGACTATGTTTTTGTCAGTGTTCTCTTTGCCAGAAAGGTTAAAATGTAAATTCCAAGTAGGATCATTCTAAGACACAGATTGGAATAAATGGTTATATAGGCCAGGAGGTGGTGGCACATGCTTTTAATCCCAGCACTGGAAACAGAGGCAGGCAGATCTCTGTGAGTTCAAGTCCAGCCTGGTCTACATAGTAAATTCCAGGATACCCAGAGTTACAATAGAGAAACTGTCTCGAAAAACAAAAACAAAAACAAAAAGAGGAAAGAAATGGTTATATATAAAAGTAAATTACATAAGGTTTTGAAGTTCTTGAAAAGGTCTTTGACCTATTTTATGTATGTATAGATGTACGTATGTGAAGACAATGCTATTTAAAATGTTCACTTATGGGGCTGGAGAGATGTAAAAGTTGTTGCTGTAGCTGTTGCTGCTATTGCAAAGGGTCTAGGTTCAGGTCCTAGAACCCATTTAATGGTTCACAATTTCTTGTAACTAAGGCATCTGACACTCTCTTCTGGCCTCTGTGGTTACCAAACACAGGCATAATTCACATACATACATACATGTAGGAAAAATATATATGCACAAAAAATAAAAATATACAAATGTAAAATCATAATAACAAAAAAACAAATCTGTACTTACTTTCAAAAGAACAGTGTTGATGTGGGTACAGTTGTGGGCGATAGCACAATGCAATCAAAATAATATTAAGAACCCATTTTTATGTTTTTGCTACTGTTGTTTTGTTTTCCTGTTTTACCTATACTATGCTGATTTATGAAGATGAAAATAGTATCAACGTGAAGTGAAAATTTGGGATACAAATTTTAAAACTTCTGAATGGTGACCTGACATTTAATTGTTGTCATAAAGCATTCCAAGAAAGCTGGGGTTTATAATATATGGTTAAGCTACAGAAATAAAAAAGAATAGACACAAAAAATTATGAAAATAAAATTTAAAAAACATGTGTTGGCAAAAGATTATTGCATATTTGTGACTGATAGGCATACTCAACTACAGAAATGACTATTACAAAAAAAATATTGGTCCGTTTATTTAAAAAAATATTCTCCCATCTAATATTTCCACTTGACTATTCTGGATTTTCTTACTCAAATGTCAGGAGCCCATTTTACTAGGGCTGACCTCATAATCTCCTGTATGAGCAAAATCTAAACAGTCATCGTGAGCTTGGTAGAGGAAGGGACTTAAGGGATTATTTTTCATTCTAAAAATAAACCACTTTGTCAAATACGAAGCAGAAATCTTAAGCACTGCAGAATAGCCTAACCCCATTTAAAGACTGCCTTCAACCTAAGTACATAATCATGTAACAAGAGATTAAACCTTGGCCTTCCTCCTTATGAATAAATAAGTGATCAATCATTTTGATACCAATCTGTTTAAGAGAAGAGAACCAGTAAAAGGGTTCTTTGAGCATAGTAACAACCTCATTCTGAAGCGCTTCAGTGTGTAAGAAGCCTTCACTGATGTTCTTGTCGTCAAATCCTCTCTGCTCACTGATGCACAGGAAATCTCTGCTGGACAGCCTTGACACAGCCACTACCACTGTATTAACATGTATTTAAATAGAAAGTAGCATTATGTTGCTTTGTAAAATGTAGCCGAGTCATTGCAGGACACCTTATCTGAAATCTGAGGCTGACTCCCTCTCTATAGAACTAAACTGCTTTATTTCACCTTGATTTGATTATTCTCGGGACTATCTACAAAAAAAAAACAAAAAAAAACCAAAAAACAAAAAACACCACTCTGGCATACTGAGAAAATACCATTGATCAACAAGTACCTTTCTCAGATCTCTAACTCCTTCACAATGAACTAGATTCCCAAGATTAAAGATGTTGAACGAAATGTTTTATTAATACATACAAATACTTCAATGGTTTTGTATCCCTGACAAGGTGAACATACCGTGATGAAGCTTTATCTAGACACATGACCAATGCTTGCATCAATTATTATAATGCTCTCTTTCACAGGTTAATGCCTTTAAGCCATTTCTTCCTCCAATCATCTCACTAAATTTTCCTATATTTTTTGCACTGTAAATTATTACTGTCTTACATATACTTCCCCACTTCTTTATTTAACACCTGGCATATTTTATTCCTCAAATTGAGCCTGACCTATCGCTTCAGGTCTTTCAATTTCTGGGAGTAGTTTATAGACCGTCAGTGAATTTGAAAGTCAGGATAAATAGAATTTTTAAAGTATGATCTGAATCCCAGATGTGAAAGCTAGTTTTGTTGGTCAGGAGTTTTTCATTCTTTCCTCTATGCTTCCAACTAGGAGTTGAGCTACTTCTGCACAGTGCACGTATCTAACTGCCCAGTTGGTAGTTTTAGGCAGGGAATTGTGAGCAAAGTGAGTAATAAGACCCTTGAGTTGTTCTTCAGTTCAGATCCTAATCAACATTCATTGCTTTAAAGCTCAGAGATTGGGAAACAGAGCATTATGTTCTCGTTGTCATTTTTCTCCTTCCAAGAATAAAATTGACAAATTCACAATGATTTGTAAATTTGCAGAATTTTAATAATGATGACAGAATGTTAAGCTAATTTTATATTGGATGCTGCTTGCTACTTATGACCCACCAAAGAAGTGAGAGAAGAAAAAAGTAAAATGGGAGAGACAGAATGGAAATTTTTCTTTTTGACATTAGGAAATTTTAGCACAGAAAGAATGCCACTGAAAACAGGCCATTTGGTATGTCAATGACCACATTAAAAACATAAGATTACTCATAGCAAGAATACAATGGTGAAGCTGTAATACAGATTAAAGACATATATTAACATATTAAAAGAGACAAAGTTTTGATAAAGATAAATTAGAAATGATTTTGAGTAACTTATACATATTGCTATGTATTAGGCATATATATATATATATATATATATATATGTGTGTGTGTGTGTATATATATACACACACACACACGCACATACACATTAATAGCTACCTGAAATGGATAAAAATGAAGATTAATCTATAATGCATTTAGTCCCATTTGACCTTGTGATTTATATTAGTTAGAAACTTGAAAGCACTGCAAAAGCCTCACTTTAGAAAAAGATAGACACTCATGACTTCAAACATAACGGATGTGCACAATGATTCAGCAGAATGTGTAAATCAGCAAACATGTACATCAGTATAACAGAACATACCTTTAAAACTTACAGTAGGTATGGAAAGGAAACTTATAAATCATGCCAGAAATGCCAGTGGTAATTGTTTGACCACAAGTACTTGTATGTTCTCGGAAGGCACAAAGGACCACCTTGCAAAAATAATGGATTCCCTAAAGAGTGTGCTACTTGTTTGTGGCACCTGTACTTCCAAGTTAAAATTCTACAATTAAAGCAGTCAGTCCTGACATCTCACCCCTTCTGCCTTTCCCAGGCACTGATGAGAAATCTCATTAGTTTCATACACAGTAGAGACTATTTTATGTAGAACTGCAAACTCGCATTCTTATTCACCTCTTTTGCTTCTTTACCATATCTCCATTGATTATTCTGACACCTGCTGGTGAAGGCCCAGTCGAATCCAGTCTTTTCCCTTCAACAACTCTGGAACCAAATATTTTTATACATATGTTCGGAAACAATTAAAATGGTGATTCTTAACGACTGTAGTAACCATGTAAAATATTTTAATAATTACCCTACTTTCCAATGCCATTCATTTGATTCTGTTCATAAATGCATTCACTTTGTTAATGAAACTATCATGGTCCTTTCTCAGTTGTGATGAGATACAAGATCAGAAGAACTATGGCGTGCATCATCCTAATACACAACTCAGAACTCAATAGGAAGAATAACGTGACTGTCTTTATAGTTTTTCAGAAATGTGCCAAATTTCAAACTATTTAGCTAATAAAATGAGGAAATTGATCAGCTATTTCTCTACTAATTGCATTCTTGCAATATTTCCCATTTTATCCTTCTTTTAATTGAAATTTTTTTTTAGTTTTTTTAGACTTTAATATATCCCCCCCCCCATTTTCTACCTCCAAATCTCCCACTCACAGTTAACTTCTGGCTTGAACTGAGCTCAGAAAACCATAGAATTTTTTTTAAGCAAGGATACAATAAAACTGCGATATCATAAATCATACTCAAAGCTATCACACATGCAAGTACGTGCAGTAAACAATACCAGCACCACTTTCTTAGGCTTTAGAAAATCCCCCCGCAGCTTTAAAAATGTGCGTTAAATGACTGCATATACAGTTCATGCCACTATTAGCTCCGATTTAAAAGATAAGACATCTCAAGGATAAACTATCCAATTAACTATGTTATCATAATAACTGGCAAGAAAATTAAGGGTTTGGAGTAATTCAGGCACTAAAACTTATTCAGTATATTCTGTAGTGGTGTTGAGTAGCCATGCTCCTTTATTGTAGTCATGTTTATTTCGTTCTCTATATGGCTAGATTTTTGAGATAGCAAAAAATCATACTGTAGAGAGATGGGTCAATTTTACTAAAATAGTCATTAAATATACTATATGCTCGTGTTAGCTGGACAGTCATCTTAAGGTAGCTAATGAAAATACAAGCCTTTTAATTTAAGAAAGTGTTCAGAATGTACTCCATCTGCTTTGTAAAAATCTTTGTAACTTCAAGACCAAGGAAGGAAGAACCAATTATTTCATCACACTTCCCCATTTTCATGGTAAACATTTCCCCAAATCACACTAATTCCTAGACAAAATACACTTCAATCTTAAGAAAACGTTTAAGAATGAATGAGAACTTTCTCAGCACCGAAGGGAAAGCTCTGTTGTTTCATGACATTGCCTGGTATAGCCCACACTTTACATTAGTTTCAAACTCTCACAGCAGGGTACTTTATATCCACTCAACTATTACCTTGGCTATAATACTTTAAAATTAATTTAAAATGTTTCACCTTGAATCTGATGTTAGCACTTATTCCTTAAAGTATAAAGTTAATGGTCATGCAAATTAGGTAATGAAGACACAAATGTGCAATAATAAAATTCCCACAGAAACCTGTTATTTCAGTTTAAACGTCACTCTGCTTAATCATGTTAATCGCTGAAGCATAGTGTCGTCTGGAGTGAGATTCTTCAGGTATTATTTTCTCCTTGTGTAGGATTAACTAAGATCACCATTGATTAGAAGATAAGAATGCAAATGCTAATGATTCATAGAATTTAGGGCACATCTAGACATTTTTAGATAGTGCGGTTGCTTAAAGAATCCAGGCACAAACTGCAGGCACAGGGACAGATTGCATAAGAAGTCACGTGCTTGCTGCAACTGTATTCATGTTATTGGATTTTTTTAAAGCAATACGCGATGATGAATAATTTAGCACTTAATAAAATATTCAATCTGACTGATCCATTGGTTTAATTTTAAAATAAAGACGACTAATAAAAGGAGTTACCTTTCATTATCAAATTCCAGGCGTAAGTGCCTGTAAATTGGAATCCGCACAAAGGGAAAACACTAATTCCTATAAGACATTCGATAAATTATAGATACGTGGTGGGGGAGGGGTAAGGAAGAAGCAGAGTAAAATCCCGTGTTAACACTATCTTCAGTAAGTTTTCCCAAAGTTTAATTGTTTGCCCTATCAGGCACGCTCAGTTCTGCCTTCTGCAGAGGTCCGGAAGAAGAAAATGAGAGAGGTGCAAGTATAACCGAAAGAGCTAATGCAAAATAGCCGGTTTCTTTCCCAGAAGCTCTCTCCCTCCACCCACAGGGTGGCTTACAAAGGATGAATCTGCTGAAGAATGGAGGGAATAGGCTTCCTGAGCTTTGTCTAGAGGACCACATTGGAAAGCCCAGGCACCATCTCTATGTCCGCTTAACTGAAGGCATATATAGGCTGTGCCCTAAGCGAGGGCATCTTCAAGAGCTCAGGACAGCTGCAATGTGTCGCGCCCAAGCTCTAGCAACTAGAAGCCTTATGGCAAGCCGTCACTCATTAGGTCCAGTAGCATCTCCGATATGGGTTAGATAGTGTCAGAGGTACTGTGTAGGTAGGTGGTTGTGAGTGGGCGGTGAGCGTGTGTGCGTGTGTGTGTGTGTGTGTGTGTGTGTGTGTGTGTGTTCCTGTTTGGGGTGGGGACGGAGGCGGGGATAGAAGAAGAGGGGAGTGCCTGCAGTTCTTCCCTTTCCCTTGCAGCTAAGGCATCAAAGTGCAGAAGGAATCCAGACAAGAAATAAAAGACACGGAAAATATCAGCTTTGGGAGCCCTTTCTTTTCCTTACCACTGGAGACTAGGCGACCTAACCCAGAATCATTTCCATATGCTAACCTTCACTGAAGTGGCTGCCACCGCAAAGTAACTATCAGGGCAGTTTGGGAAAAGAGAAGCAAAGACTGATTCCCCACTCACACCTGCACCCCGGGAAAACAGCCACATTCCGGGTGAGGGTGCGGGGGTGGAAGACATGTGCTAGCCACCGCCTGAGTCCAGAAGACAGGGCTAAGTGGGCAGGCATCTGACCCGCAACAAACAGGTTTCTGGAGCACAGTCCCCTACCAGCCTATCGCTAAAGCACATAGGTGGTGCCTCTGTGTGTGTGTGTGTGTGTGTGTGTGTGTGTGTGTAGTGTAGAGTATCCACGAAATGTTTAGTCTAATCTCAAATGAGTCAACGCATTTTTTTTTCATTCCAGATACTTCTAGAGCCCCAGCGTTTTAAAGCCCTGTAGCTAGCTGTACTCAGTTCCCCCACTTAAGGCTGTCTGTGGAGGATTCTATTACAGAGGCATCCCTCAGAAGGGCTGTCTGTCTCCGTGAACGCAGAAAGAGCACAGCCCCCTAATATCTTGGAACTCCCTTCTCCTCTATCTATTCCTGGCTCTGATTCAGTACCTGCTGGTATACAGGCGGAGCTTCTCACCAGCTTTCATAACCCTATTCTCTCAGAGGACCCGAAAGTCACCTAAACAACTCAGCAGGAGACTCACCGAAGTCCTGTTTTTCTTTTAATGTTTTTTTTGTTTTGTTTGTTTGTTTTCTATTTACATGCAAGCCATGAAAGGCACAGATAGACCAGCCCGAACAACTTTTCAGCCCCTGGGCTGGGGGCGCAGGAAGGTTGGTTTGCATCTCACAGCGGTCTATTACTATGAGTTATGGTCTTACCCAGAGGGAGTGCACGCCAATGCTCAGGCCCCCTGGGAGTTCGAAGTGAAGGGAGTTGTTGAGTTGTTGTGATTGAAGTCACGCGCCCGGGAGGAGGAAGGAGGGGAAAGCTGGGCGACTTAGTAGACCTCTCTCCATCTCACTAACAGCACAAACTCTCAATATAGGGTCCAGGATTGGCAGACCCCTTCTTCCCAGCCCTGCGCCAGAGAGCACTGCATACAGCCTACAGCCCTGCGGTTATCCAGGCTGTCTGAGCATCAACTAGATGATGGCCCCCGCACACTCGACACACTTAGCTCTGCCAGGTCTCTATCCACTGTCATCAGCCAGCTCTATCCACTGTCATCGGCCAGCAATATTCACTCTTGCTAGCCAGGGGTCACGCAGAGAATCGGTGGCAAAGGAAGATCAGGAAGAACACCCCCTCCCACCTCTCAGTCTTCTTGTTTTCTAGATCACACCCTCTCGCCCCCCCTTGCTCAGCCTGAGGCACTCCGCTCGGACTTTGCTAGCACTTTCTCCGGGTATCCAGGGCGCGTCGCCTCCACCGTGGCGGGCGCTCCCCGCACGCGCCGGAGACCCACTGTGGCCCCATGTGCGGCGTTTCCAAAGGCGCTCCCGGCCCGTCCCGCATCCAGCGACCCCCCTGCCCAGCCACCTCACCTTTGCCGAACTGGGGCACGCCGAGGCTGAGTCCAGCCAAAAGCCAGGCTGCTACCAAGCGCTTCATGATCGCGTCTCCCGGACGTGACCCGTGCTGCTCTGGGGTCGTAGCGGAGGGCGCTGGAGGCGAGGTGGCCCTGCAGGACAGCGGCAGACCCCGCCCCTGTCGGAGATGCAAGAGGACGCCTTCCTCCCGCAGCGTTTCCTCCAACAGATTCTTAGGGAGGGCGATAAAGAGTGATGGCCGGAGAGAAAAGGTGTCCACCCCCCCCACCCCTTCCGCTTCGCCTGCGCCGGGGTGCGCGGAGGTGGGTGTGCTGGAGAGGGGTTCGGGGCTCAGTTGGCGCTGCGGGTGGGTCCTGGCCGAGGCTCAGCGGGCGGAGCGCGGGCTCCCGGGGTTCCGGGCTCCCCGACTTCTGTGCGGGCCGGGAGTGAGGCGCACCTCAGGGCGAAGCAGCCGGCAGGATCTCCTGGCTCCCGCTGCCGCCTCCGCGGCTGCAGGGCTTCTGACTTGGAGAACAATGAAGCGTGAGCTGGAGGGTAGCGAGCCTGAGGCCAAGAGCACACTGTATACAAACAGTGGCGGCGCGCGTGTGAGACTGAGCTTAGCAGGCTGGCTTTGGGCTCCCCCGGCGCCCGCCCCCCTGCCCTCCCTCTTATTACCTCCTCCAGTTCCCCCCTCCCCTCTCTTTCTCTCTGGCTTCTCTCGCGCGCCTCTCTCCCTCCCCCCTCCTTTCTCTCTGCCCCCCTCTAAGGTGGCTCCTTCTGCTGGAAGAGAAAGGGAGACAGCCGCAGCCACACCCTGGTACCTGCCATCCTCTGCTAAATTCCTATACTGCTTGAACCTTTTCAACACATGATGAAAAACTCTAGGGGAACACAGTTGATGTCTGAAAGTTGTTGACTCAAAGGTTGGTTTTATAGTTAACCATGCAAAAGAGTTCCCTGAACTTCAGCACTGTCAGCAAAAGAAGTTGAGAGATTGCACGAAGTGGCTCTTGGAGCTCAAGCTGGGTGAGACCCAACACTGACAAAAGAAGATAACTCTGATTTCTCAAGAGTCACGATTTAGTCAGGAGCCAGACCCCAATCGGGCAAGACAGGCTGCTATTCTACTGTTCTGTCTGCAAATCAGTTAGTTCTGGGCTGAGGGGGAAGATTGTGGGCTCCTCTGCTCGCAGTGGGCAAAGGGCAGAAGCTAGCTGGAGGCACGTAGTAAGCAGGACATCTGCTTCACAGGAGAAACAGTGAGAGGAGTTTGGAAACCTTGCAGAAAAACTAAGGGAAGAGCAGATTCTTGAAACATCACTCAGGTCGATCAAATTTCGCTGCTCCCCACCAAAACTAAAACAAATGGGCTTATTTTGCACTGAGAGAGATTGAACCAAAAATACAGCCTCTGGCTTACAATTGTGCTTTCTCCTTCGTTTTCGGTTAGAATGATTGCTTACTGTAGATTCAATTCCTGCACTACCAAGTACCAAAATGAAACAGAGAATTCCCAGTCCTTCCCCAACCCAGTTGTGAAGGGAGGTGGGGAAACAGAATCACATGCATAAAGATACTGAAGAAAGTTCAATTTATAGGATTAGACATTGAAAGGAGACAACCATGAAACTTCCTCTTCATTTTCTTCCTCGAAATCCTTGGAACCTCAACTTCTATCATCTTTCTGGCGTTTGAAGTGAGAGGACAGAAAGCCATGAAAAGCAACTGGAAAGAAACACCAGTGACTGCTAGGGAGAAATAATGTGTATGGTGGAGAAAACGTCAATCACAAAATGAAGTTTGTGATGTTTGAAGGAAGGGTGACAAGACATGTTTAAAAAGTTATCTTGCTGAGTAAAAGAAGGTTCATTTATTTACTGTGTACTTTTATGCTTGATTCCATCCTTGCTGGACCTGGATAGTATTCTTCAGAGTTGTTATAAAATCATTTTAGCAATCACAATTCTGCTTTCTTGTTCATCACTATCATTTAAGTCTGAATGTGCACTCATGCCCTGACATATGCTGTACAAAGGACTTCTCTAACTTGTGAAACAAGTCGCTTTAAGGGATTATTTCTAAATGATTGTGAAAAATCTTAAAATGCAGGACCTGAACTGTTCTGCATGATGAGATAACCAATGAGAGACAATAGGCTACAAGCTGTTTGCTTTCCGATTCTACTTACTATTTCCATTTTACTAATAATATATAATATTAAGAAGCACGTCGAGATGTTAGCATTTTTTAGCAAACCTCTTCCTTTTAAAGAAAAGTTGTAGTTTAATACTCAAGGAGGTATAAAACCGCATCAAAATGCATATTCTGTGGCCAAACAACTGGAGTGATAGCTATAAAAGTCTTTCTTAAGTGGTATACTACGTATGAAAGGTTTTGCCAATTTAATACCTCTTCAGTCTAACAGAAGCTGGTGTATTGTCCTAAACACAGCTGCACTTTCAGGGTTGCCATGATTTCTTCCTGCTTATTGATAATGACCATCTGCAAATAAGCCTTTCGTTTTGAGGGTTTGAAGTATTCACCCTCATTTCATTTATCTTCTACTCCACTTATGTAGGACCGTATATATGATTACAGCCCTTTCACCAGTGGAGTATAGAGAATGTTTAAAAGACTGCATAAATTGAAAAAATCAGACAGAGAGAGAAAGGGTAAAAGGACAAAATGCTGTTATAATTTTTTTTTCCTGCACATAAACCGCTAAGAGACCTTTACTAATCACATATGATCCAGCCTATGGTTTTACAGCTTCTCCAAATATATGCCTAAAGTACTAAAAATGATCTATGCATCACATGAAGATAGCATTTCCCAAATTGTTTTCTACAGGCATTCTTATCCTTAGGATGTTGATAGGTTTCGGGAAAAGAAAAGAAAACCGTTGCATGGGCAAATTATTTTTGGAACATTGTATTTTAAAGAAGTTTCTTATATATCCTTGATGGCTATTTGAATATTAATTCCTCTAAAAGCCTGGTGGTTAAGAGGGCTTTCCAAAAGTGATTAACCCAGCATTTTGCAAGTATTGTTGCTGTTGCTGTCGCTGGCATCGTGACAAGCTCCTCCTTAGTATACCTGCTAATATATGATAGGTTCAACATTGCAAGGAAATTCACATTGCCTTAAAACAAGCAAAAATAAGTGGGATGAAAACAAGTTAATGAGAAAATGCAGAAAGATTATTGATTTCTGCTAACAACTGAATAATTCTTTCCCTGATATGATTGCGGTGATTCATCTCAATTGTCAACTGGATGAGTTCTAGAATCACCAGCAGGGAACTGGGCCTCTGGGGATGTTCATGACAGATTATCTTGACTGTCATGACATCTTGACTGGGAAGACCTTCCCACCTTGAGTGACACCTCTCCCTAGACTGGGATCCTTGACTACGACTATGTGGAGAAAAAGAAAACTTGCACTAAAGTGTCTGTTGCATTACGCTTCTTGACTGCAGTGTGATGTGTCCAATGGGCTCAAGCTCATACTGCTGTGATCCCACCATTATGATAGAGAACTATGAACTGAAATAAACCGTTCCCTCTTTGAGCCTCTTTTGTCGGGGTATTTTTTATCACAGCAACAGAAAAGGAAACCAATGCATGAAATTGCTGCCTGCAAGTGGAGCCGATGCTACGACAAACCTTACTCACCATGCTATTCTTAACCTTTTGGAGCTCTCTTGTGTCGGCAACGAGAAGAGTTTGTTATGTTGGGCTAGAAAGGCTGTAGCTTTCTGGAGGAAACGAAAAAGCTTAGTGGGCCATTCTGGAGGAAGTTTGGAAGACAAGAAAGTTGCGAAAATGGTAAATGGTAGAAGGTGGCGGCCAGCCACACAATGCCTCGTGAGGAAATAAGGATTCCGTCAGGAACTAATCTAGTGACCACTTGTGTGTTGTTTTTCCTAGGCATCAGGTTTCATTATTATTCCCTGTGTCCTGAGATGCTTACTAAAGCTGAATTTAAATGTAATGGGCTTCAAGAGAGGATACTGTTTGGGCAGGGTGGGTCCTAGGAAAGCAGAAATGATTGTTTTGTTGTTGTTGTTGTTGATGTTTGTTTGTTTGTTTTGATTTTCTGAGACAGGATTTCTCAGTTGTTACTCTGACTGTCCTGGAACTCACTCTGTAGACCAGACCAGGCTGGTCTTGAACTGACTGAGATCAACTTGCCTCTGCCTCTGTCTCCCAAGTGCTGGGATTAAAGGCTTGGACCACCCCACCCCACCCCACCCTTTTTTTTTGGGGGGGGGAGGTATCCATGCAACTGAAAGGAAAAATCCTTGGCTACACAGCAACAGTAGGAAAAGGTCCCTGAAGGCCAAATTGAAGGCTAAATTATACCCATTAGAGGTTCCATGTTGGGGAGATTTAAACTCATTGAAGGAAGATTGTCTAATCTGAAACAGAGACTGATGGGAGGCTGAAGCACTTCCCCACTTCTCAGAAGTAGACACCTGGAAAACTGTTTTCCCATGATCAACATGCAGAAGGTGAGGCTCATGTGGTCCCCAGGGGTGGAGATTTCCATCCCAAGTTGGCAGCAGACCTTGGAACTTGGAAGTGTCATCCAGGTGGTACTAGTTTTACAGGTGTGACATATATGTGAACATTAGATCAGGGAGAGTTGCTTCACGGTTTCATAAAGTGATTGAGGCAAAGCAATGGGTAACAGGGTTAGAGTCCCTGCAAGGAGGCTCTGTAAGGCCACTGTGTAAAGTAAAGAAGTAAGTAAAGAAGGTTAAGCCTAGTTGCAACTGATCCGTTTCCTAGGAAACTGAGGAAAGCTTCATTCAGAGTGGAGCTGACTCAACACAGAAGTGTGTGCTGCAGAAGCAGAGATGGGGGTAGATTTAGGAATCTAATTGATTGATTAATCATGATCCTGAGATGCTGGACATGGAGTTGCAGGATTTGGCCTTTGCCCTACTGTGTTTCGGTCTTACTTTGGTTTAGTATTTCTATACTATGCTCACATTAATCCGTTTTGAAATGGGGTGGTTTATTCTATGACACAGTATCTGCTAAGTATGTAACTTGTTTGATTTTATAGGATCTCACACTTCTGATATTGATTTGGGTCTCATATGAGACTTGCATTTTCTACTTTTAAACTGTTGTTATTGATAAAGATTATGGGGACGTCAGAAGTTGGATTGTGTTTTGACTTATATGATGAACATGAAAATTTGGGGACAAGGGGTGAAAAGTTATGATTTAAATTGGTATCAAATAGAGTTGTGATAGTCAGTTGCCAACATAGTGAAATCTAGAATTAACTAAGACATGGGCCTGCTCATGCCTACGGAATTATCTGGATTACATTTCGATGAAAAGACCTGTCCACTGTGGGTACCACCATTCACCAGCTGGGGATCCTGGGAAAGGAGAAAGTGAGCTCAGCACAAACCTGAATTGTTCTCTGTAATGTGGCTAGATGTCTCAAGCTCTTTGTACTTTTCCTTATTTAATTGCTTCTGTTAGGGTATTTTATTAATGTAACAGAAAAAGAAAGTAGGACAATGAAGAATTCTGAAGGTAGAGTCTTTGGTGGTAATTAGGCTGTGGTGTAAGAACTATCATGAATGAAATTAGTATCTCTATGAAATATTCTCTCTCTCATTTTCTCTTTCTCTGTCTGTCTCTATGTCTCTATGTCTGTCTGTCTTTCTCTCTGTGTTTGTCTCTGTCTTTCTCCCTTGTCCTACTCCCTATTGCCCCTGCTTTCTTTCTCTTCGCTGACACTTGCATGCAGTGAATAGAACGTCATCTGTGTGCCAGGAAACACATCATCTTTATTGAATCTGATGACATTCTTATTTAGGACTTCCTAGCTACAACAACTAAGAAATAAATGCTCCATGCTATGGTAATTTGTTTTATCTGCTTAAACCGAGCACGATTTTTGTTAAGGCTTTATTTTTATATTTTATTTTATGTGTACTTGGCCTGCATGTATGTCCATGAATGCATGCAGTACCATCAGAGACCCAGAAGGGGTCATCAAAATTCCTGAACTGATGTTACTGACAGCTGCGAGTAGTCAGATGGGTACTGGGAATTGAATCAGTGTAGTCGGCAACAACAGTTAAGTTCTCTTAATTGCTAAGCCATTTCTGTAATCTCTAGGCACTTTTTTTTTTTAAAGGATTGATTGTTATTGGGTAGAAGTTTAGATTCTAGAACATACTTGATTGGATCTAGGACATATCTGAATTGATTTTTGATAACTCAATTATGATTCATTTACTACCAATAAAGTCAGTTAATTGCTAGGTCTCAATATTCCCATCTGTAAAACAGAGTTAGTAACAGGACAAAACTTTTAGTGTTAAGCTATTGCGTGGTGAATCAAAGGGTCCAATCCAATAATTGCCACACAGTGAAGATGGCAAATAAGCATTAAAAACTATAATAATATACCAAATATCAGAATAACTTTTATTTATTAAGTGATTATAATTATCCCTCAGTTTTCATTTTCATTAAATTGTCTGGAACTTGTACCTTAATTTTCAAATTTATCAGAAAACTAAAACTAAGCTTAATGTTGTATTTCTTATTATTTTATCATTTTAAATGATATTTAACAAGTTAAATATATAGATAGAATCTTAGAGTACTTAATCAAATTATATTCAGCACTCTTTATTTGTGTTCAGTGCTGAGGATCAAACCCAGTGGCTCTGGTTATTCAAGCCACAATTATACCAGCTCCGAGTATTATTATAAATTCAGCCAAGAACAAGTGGATTTCAGACCTTAAACAAGCTGTAAGCTTATAAACACATGGTGTTTTTACTGCCAAGTTTGTGGTAATATGTTCTGTAGCAACAGTAGGTCACTATTTTTCTGATCTTTTCAGTGAGAAGGAGTAAGTCACAGAATGAAATTAATCGAGTGTGTCTTAACATTTGTCAGTGTTGGAGCCAAAGCCTGGGTCTAAGCACTCTGAATCCAAATCTTTCTCCACTGCTGTCAGCGAGGCTGAAGAGTTTGCAGTGGGCCGAGCTGTAGGGCATTTTCACATCTTCTGCTTTTGTAAGTAATACCCTGGCCCCAAAATAAAACCCTAACCCCCAAGAAAACCCTCTAGGAGATAAACAATATGACTGTGTCTGTTTAACGCTGAGGAAAATGAGATACTATCCTTTTCTGTGACTCATCCAATGTCAAAATGGCAGTGAGGGATTGGGCTAGTAAACAGGACTTGAACCCTTTTTCCAATTCAGGAGTTATTTTCAGACTATTGGGTTAGGGTTCTGGTTTAGACGTATTTATTGTATTTATTGTATTTATTCACATATCGATTTAAATAGCTATAATTGTTGATTTTTGTGCCATCTTCTCAGAAGTTTTTCATTTGTTCCTTTAGAATTTACAGGGTTTGAATTTAGAGTTCGAAGTACTTGCTTAAATCTTTAAAACATTTGCATAACTTGTAACAATTTTTCCTGCTTCTCCTGGAATAAGTTCATTAGTTCTTCCAACTACTTTTCTCACAGTTGCTTCCTGAACAGCCTCCTGTAAATACTACAACACAATTGCTCTATTCCTTTAAGTCATCCTCAAGGTATTCCCATGCCCTGACTGGTACTGTTTCCAGGAAATGTATAAGTTAACTGAAAACAACACATATTTTCCTTCAAAGTCTAACCCTGAAAGAGAAATTTCTAGTGTTTCAGATCCCAGTTTCTAAGCCAGCCTAATTTAGCGACTTAGATTTTAATCCCTGGAATTATTTTTGAGTGTTGAATACACAGAACAAAAATTCAAAGTGTAGGGAAGGTGGACAGAGAGAAAACATTTCCCTGCCAATGGCATTACTTTCTAAAAAAAAGCTTATCTCTACCACCAGGATAACTGCAGGTAGATAATAGCTACTCTACGTCTTATGAGTGTGTGTGTGTGTGTGTGTGTGCATGTGTGTGAGTGTGTGTGCGTATGTGTGTGTATATATAATGTATTCATATGAATACAACTTTACAATATTTACTAAATATTATGAGATCAATGCAAATCTTGCTTACTTCAAAAATTATTTCTCTCCAAAAGTATATCAAGGACTACAAAGTGTTTCCGGAAGATAAACCACTTTTAAAACATTGGATTTTATGCCAGTCTTTTCAATATCAAAGGCAATATTGCAATAATAATAGATTTTGCCCATGAGCAAGATAAACTTCAGTAGGATGAGCTGCTTAAAGGGGCCCTGTTGGTTAAAGGTGAGTGCATTTAAAATCATGACATAGCTCATGAAGTAGCCATTCCAAAGGGATATCTAGAGTCATCAATCAGTACTTCATTAGCTAATGTGTCTCTTCTAACATTAAAACTTTGCAATTTGATGCTGGCCATTCTTCTTTTAAAGGAAAATTGTGTTGTATTGTTTAATTATATGTTCTTATTTCTAGTCTTGAGCAACTCTTACATATTTAAATTAGTAGTTTTCATCTGAGCTCTCATTTCTTGTCTATTCCTCTTTTTCATATTAGAATGATGTCTTTCTTATTGACTCTTAAGAGGTCTGTATATATAAGAGAAACTAGTCTGTGGTATGTTATATTAATGTCTATATATATATATATATATATATATTCAGCTGGTATTCATTCTTAGTTCACAAGTATTTTGTCGATTTTGCTGTAATCATATGTATTACAGCTAGGTGATGACATTTGTTCATTCCTACTGTATGATTTCCAGGTTTTGACTTTTGTTCAGATATAGATTTCTACTCTGAGTTTATAACATATCTCTCAATGCTTTAAAATAATTATAGAGTATCATGTCCTCAAAAGTCTATATTCTACCTTTATCAGATTCATTATTTTTGTTTGTAAATCACTGCTATAGTTCTTATTTTCTCCCCAAACTACAATTACACCAAAGACACAAATTAAATGAATCCATCTCTTTTAATTGATATGACACAACTATGTCTTCAATCACTTTGTCTCTGCTTGTTTTTTGCACAGCACCATTGCATTAGCTCTCCATGTGCCTAAACCTCATATTTTGCTTAAAAATGTTTTTAATAACTGCTAAAGTCAGTGCTGTCATTGCCATCTCTCAAGCTACTCTGTCCATTCTTCAATGCTTCTCATTAATTTTCCTATGGAAACTTTAGAATGAGCTGGCCCAGTTGAAAAGGAGTTATTTCTAACATTAGTTCTAATACCTGCTGTATATCAAAGTTTTCTTCTATGACCTTGTTTATTTGGTTTACATATCTTAATTTTTGTACACTAACCTAAAGGTGTTGTGGGAGATTTTAGTTATGGATAATGTTCCAGAAAGCTGTCCTTGAAGCACGTAAAGGATTCACTTCCTACCAGTAACAAAGGAGCGGCTATCAGGCTCTCCACATGAATAGGACATTCCTTAGCCTTAAGGCAGATGAAGGCTAGGCTCCATTGATTTGTATATTGGAGGGCTGGGTGGAGACAGAGAGCATTTGGAATAAAAAAGAACTAGGGCAAGGGCAGAGACAGACAAAGGAGACAGAGGAAGAAGCTAGCAAGCAGGAGGAGAACCAAGAGGAGAGCATGGGGTGAGGAAGCCTTGGAGTGAGCGCTCTGCCTAGCTGCCTGGGTATAGAATTCCCTGAGATTTGACATGGTTTGTGATTAATGAAGAACACTGGAAAATTCAACGATGGACTCTCATTAAGCAATCGAAAGATACATCAACATAAAGGAACTTCCCATTTTTTCATAACTGGCTGTGGTATGATTACAAGAATTCTATTTCTCTATATTTACATGTGTAAAACTGTTAAAGCCAGCCACATTTACAAAGTTTATTATTTATTATTATTATTATCTCTTTACTTGATTCATTTTAGGTTACAAGCCACATAATTATATTACACTAAAATAAGATTTGTTTTGCCTTCTTTCTGCAAATCTTCATGCTTATTTATTTTCTGTACCAATTTGTTAAAGCTGGTGGTATTCATATTTTAAATAAACATGCACATCTGTACTTTCCCTGTGAAATTTGACCACTGTAATATCTTTTAAAGGGGCCTCAAAGCATGACTTCTTATCCCTGAGTGCAATATGTCCACTACAGTCACTTTTTGTATAACGACATCTGTTCAAAAGCACTGACACTCAGAAAAAGTAAAATCACCTATGTCAGATTAGAAAGAAAATAAATGTCCTTGAATGCTTTAAGACAGAATACTGAAGAAAATCTCTGGGTTTTTTTGCTTTTTTTATTTTTTATTTCTTCTAGCCAAAGAGTAGGAGATGCTATGAAGATCTGTCAAGATTAGACACCCTAACATTTCAGGTTGTACTGACAGAAAACTGTTACTCAATATACCCTGATTAGAAAGAAAAGGGAAATATTTTCACATTTACCATAAGCATAACTTGCTGAACACATGGTTCAGGGCAATATAATGTGGCAGTTGAAATAACATCTTGGACTATTTCTTTTATCCACTATTTATTGGCGTTGATTTTTCTTCTTTTCTGTTTACAGCATTGTTGGAAACTGAGCCCGAGATTTATTTATTTAAATTATACAAAACAAACAAACAAGGCTGTTTCCAATACTATATAGGTTTCTCTTCACAAACTGGCAGCAAGACCCATTGCTGAAGACAACACTCACACAAGTTGTTGGTTGAACACAGGGCTGGCAAGCTGATACCTATACAGAACCTTCACCCCATGTGCTCTGATGTCCTTGGTAGGGGAAGGTACTCTGAGCGCTACCAAAAGAGAAACATATACACCAACACAGCCACAAACTCTTTGATCTATGGTGATGTTCTGCCTGAAAAATATGCTAGGGAAATAGTGGCACAAAGCTTGAGAGACTAGCTAGCCAATGTCTGATTTAACTTAAGGACCATTCTACAAGATGGAACCCATATCTGATACTCTTTGAGTGACCAAGATCCACTGACTACACATATAAGATAGCCCAGAGACACAAAGTAAAACCAGATATCACTTATCTTAAAGAAAAAAAGTAGTGATAAAAGGATTTCTAATGATATTCTAATGATGTAGAATAATAAGAAAAGAAGCCACTCTAAATCAACTGAGCAAGGCTCATATGAACTTACAGAGACGGAAGCAGCAAGCACAGGGCCTATAGGGGTCTGCACTAGGGCCTCTGTGTATATATTATGGCTTTCAGTTTAGTGTTTTTATGGGACTCCTGAGTGTGTAAATGAGTGACTATCTGACTCCTGTGCATTCTCTTGGGATCTTTTTCTTCTGATGATTTGATGTAATAGTCTTTGTTTTATCTTATTATATTTTATTTTGTTGTGTTTTATTGTCATCTCTTAGAAGCCTGTTTTATTTTTTTCTTTTAATATTAGACAGAAAGGGAGTGGATCTGAATGGGAGGGCAGGTAGGGAGGAACTGGGAGGAGTAGAGGGAGGGAAACTGTAATTTGGATATATTGTGTCAGGAAAGAATCTATTTTCAATAAGGAAAACACAAAATATGCAAAACAGTTATACATAAAGCCTAGCACATGTATTAAAGAATATGCTAAATAAAATCTAAAATTGTGTTTTCTATCCATAAATAGTATTAAACATTATTAATAAACAATAACTTTTGGAATATTTTTGTTCAAAAGGGCTGCAACCTAAAGAGAAAATTTTGTTGATAAAAAAGATCATTTTTTTTGTGATCATTCTTATACAAAATAAGAAAATGGGATATATTTTTCAGTTTTGAGGAATGTTCTCTAAATGTATATTTTCAACCATGAGAATAATATTAAATAGCATGTGTGTAGAATTAGTGTGCATTCTATTAATTTTGACTACAGATAAAGTCATAGTATTTGTTAGCATATAAAATCATTGAAAATGTTATTTTCCAATTAAATAAAACATCATCCATGTCTTATGGTACAATTGCAATTTCCTTTTAAATGATTATTTTGCTACTATGATATAAAATATTTAATTAAAGGTTTTAAATCTACACATTTCATCCAGAACCATAATACTTACATTAAAATTGAGCAGAAGAAATACATGTGATAGTTATTGCACTATAAATATATGTGTGTGTGTGTGTGTGTGTGTGTGTGTGTGTATTTCACTGTGAAATAGGTGAAATTACAGACATTGTAATTTTCTAAGTTTAAAGAACATATCTTTGAGATAAAAACATGCACAAGGTTTTTCAGTTTTCGATATTTATTTAAAAAATATACTGTAATAACTTTGCTTTTGAGAGTGATCAGAATATGAGTAAGTATACAAGTCTAGTTTTGAATTATTTGCTTTGTTTGTCGTGTTCAAGATTGAGCCAACAGTCTCCTGTAAGCATAGTCTACAAAATTTCATAAATTCCTCACCAAATTATTAAAGGATTGAGATATTTGCTTGAATTCTATCAGCACTTACAAGTATTTATAGGAATTAAATTTGTTTTCTGTAATGATTTGTGATTTGCAGTATAATTTGGTGAACATCTTGGATGAAATTGCTGGAAGTTTGAAATACCCATTAAAATGTACACCTTCATTCATCCAATAATCTCCAAATTCAAATGGAATAAAAACTTTCTATTCATCTGAGTTTTCAGTTATCTTCATATTGTAAGACATGTTTTCATGAATTTTCTATAACATAATGTAACAAATTAAAAACAGAGATTATAGGTCAACCTAAAATGATTTCACTGATGAGTTTAGAGCATCCTTGAAGATTCTCTTTCATCACTGTAGTAGAGGTGAATAATTAAAAGTTTGTCAGCATGGAAATCATGATCTTTGAAATTTTAAAACTGCATTCTTTTCCTGAAGAAATAAAATGAATAAAAAATTTCATTTTACTTCTCTTTGTGGTTCCGAAAAGACACAGTAGAATGAGAAGTGGAAATCTTTCCAGTTTTGCCTTTGCTCATCTGACTCAGCATCAGCTGAAAATGCCCTATGATTTTAACATTTTCATTTCCCCTATTAAATAATGTGTCACTCTTCAAATTTGGCCTAGGCCAGTGACTCAGCTCTGTTCAAGATTAACCCTGAGGATACTAAGTGATGACAGTTTTCCCCTTTAAACAGCCTGGGTTTAGTTGACAAGCTCACAAGCCCTGTTTGTGGCCACCACATTTAGTCAGTTCATTTTAAGTAAAAGGATTGGTAGACCGTTTGCCTTTTATATCTTTAACCACCACAAAAGGTTATATTGTTTTATCTGATTGATGCATGTTATACTGCATTTGAATTGTATTATATTGCATTTTAATTTAATATTTATTTTCTCTTCTGTTTTCAAATGCATTAGGCTACTTTTACAAATTCTGCGAATAGCTAGCATTCTTAATGAGGGAAACAGGTAGTCCTTTTGCTTCAAATTAGTTCTCTAAAATTCCTTTCAACTTTCTACAGCTGAGCTCCTATTTTAATCTCAGGTGGCACCTTTGCCCTAAGACACAGTCTTATTTAGGAAAAAGACAGCACAGAGCTTAAATCGTTGCTAATGGCAGTCAGGAGGATTTCTGACTAAGTACTTCTTCTCATGGGAGCAATAATCACCAACTCCCAGCCTTTTGGGGGATAATGACTAGAACACTGTTGCTTTCTAATAATATCTATGCTCAATCAGTCCTCAATAAATGAACTCATGAATTAAAGATAATTTTCTGACAGTGGCCAAACAGTCCATCCTGTCCATATGATGGAATAGAAAGGAAATTGAATGTCACCACAGTTTATCTATCTGTAAATGTACATGTAAAAAGGACCATCCCATATGTTGTAAAGCTGTTAGGCATAACATATTCTCTATGTAATTGTTACTACTTTAACATGAAACAGTTTTGTTGTATGTTTCCATTCCATCAGCCACAATAAATTTAGTTTTTACCCAGTCCAAATACTTAGTAAATCCTGTATATATAATGTAAGACTTTTAGATATTAATTTTCTATATAAACTTGAGACTAATTTTCTGTCTGTATTTTCCAGTACAAAAGATGCTTTCATTTCTATTAATTTCAAGTTTATTTTGTATCTACTTGGAGTCTTTAAAAGTCTCAAAATCTCACTGGCCATGCTTACATTGTTATTCTTTAAACACATACCATGGAAATTGATGATTTAACTATAATTGTATAGACTGAATTGAAAACAGATTCTATATTCATATACGTAATTTCATCATAAATATGACAATCTTTGGGCATTTTGAGGCTTTGGGTATAGTTTAATGATTGTGAATATCCCCCTGTTTCCTCTCTCTTAAATGCTTATCCTTACATGAAAAATATTTTTGCCAGTTGCTACAACTCCAGGTAGGCTGCTCTCTCTACCACAGAATCCCCCCACACTCTTAGTGACCCCCCTTTCAAATCCTCCCTCTCCTCCATGTTGCCCCTTTGCCTATTCTCCCAACTCTAGTGGAGTCATCCTGCTTGCACCAGAGGCTACCCCAGATGGCCCAACTCCAGGTAATCTGCTCTCTCTACCACAGAATGCTCAACTCTTTTAGTGCTTCCCTCTCCAAACTTCATTATCATCTCTGTTGCTGCCTTGCACCACCCCCTTACTCAAACAGAGACTCCCTGCTTGGACCAGAGGCCAACCCAGCCTCCACAACTCCAGGTACACTATCCACTGGTCCATGGAGTCCTTTCCTAGCTCTGGGTGCCATCCCCTCATCCCTCCCTCTCCCTGATCCTACCTCCCCTCCTAGGTGCCACTGTCCCTCCTAGGTGTGTCAAGTAGAAGCTCCTTCCTGGAGCAGAAGCCAAGCCAGCCTTCAGAACTCCAGAGGAGACTCACTACAGGACCCTACCAAACCCCCAACTGCCAACTCCAGTGGAAATCCCCAGCCCTACCACAAGCCACACCAACCATAACACCAGAGAAGAAACAGAACTCAAGGAACTAAACTCTCAACTAATAAAGAAAAACTCAGGAATTGGCACCTAAACTTATAATCACCTCAAGTTCAGATCCCTTAACACCAGCATAAGAACACAACAACAACAAGGGCATTATGGCACCACCAGAGTCCAACTGTTCTACAAAAAGCCCTGACCACTCTGACACAGGCACATGGGAGAGGCAGAAGTAAAAGACCTTACAACCAACTTTATGAAGACAATAGAAATATTCTTAGAGGAAATGAATAAATCTCTTAAAGAAATCAATGAAAAGACAAACAATTGGAGGAATTGAGTAAAGTAAAGTCATCAAAGAAACACAGGAAAACACAATTAGAAGTAATGAATAAATCCCTGAAAAAAGCCAAAAAAAAAAAAAAAAAAAAAAAACAAACAGTTCAAGGCAACAAACAAAACTGTCCAAGACCTGAAAATGGATATAGAAGCTATTAAGAAAATATAAATTAACGAAATCTTAGAAATGAAAAACCAAGAAAAGCAATCAGGAACTACAAAGGCAATCTACAGCAGCAGAATATAAGGGATGGAAGAAAGAATATCAGGAGTTGAAGCTACTATAGATGAAATACACATGTCAGTAAAGAAAAAATATCAAATCCAAAAAATGTCCTGATATAAAACATCCAGGAAATCTGAGATACTGTGAAAAGCCCAAACCTAAGAATAATAGGAATAGAGGAAAGAGAAGATTCCCAGCTGGCCCAGAAAATATTTTTCCCTTTCTTTCTTTCTCTGTTTCTCTCTCTCTTTCTTTTTCTTTTCCTCTCTCTCTCCTCTCTCTCTCCTCTCCTCTCTCTCTCTCTCTCTCTCTCTCTCTCTCTCTCTCTCTCTCTCTCTCTCTCTCTCTTCCTTTGTCTTTATTTATTTATTTATTTATTTTTTGAGACAATGTTTCTCCTGGAACTCACAGAGATCTACCTGCCTCTGCCTCCTGAGTGCTGAAATTAAAGGTGTGGATCACCACCTCCTAGTCCAGAAAATATTTTCAACAAAATCATTGAACATTTCTAAACCTAAAGAGATGCCTATAAAAGTATAAGAATCTTATAGAATGCCAAATAGACTGGATTAAAAAAGAAATTCCTTTTGCCATATAGTAATCAAAACACTAAACTTACAGAGCCAAGAATGAATACTAAAGATGCAAGAAAAAAAAGTAACATACAAAAGCAAATCTATTAGAATTAGAATATAAAAGCCAGTGAGACCTGGACATAAGTACTGCATACTCTAAGGGAACACAGATGACAACTCAGACTACTAAACCCAGCAAAACTTTCAATTACCATAGATGGAAGAAACAGAATATTTCATGATAAATCAAAATTCAAACAATATCTATCTACAAATCCTGTCCTTCAGAAGGTATTAGAAAGAAAACTCCAACCCAAGGAGGTTAACTACACTCAGGAAAACACAATAAATAAATAATCTCGCACTACCATAATCAATAGAAGGTAGACACAAACACATTACAACCAACTACAGTCACAAAATAATAGGAACTAACAATCATTGGTCATTGATATCCCTCAACATTAATGGTTTTAATTTTGCAATAAAAAACACAGACTAACAGAATGGATTCAAAAACAGAATCCATCCTTCTGCTTCATACAAGAAACACACCTCAACTTCAAAGAGAAACATTACCTCCAAGTAAAGTGTTGGGAAAAGATTTATCAAGCAAATAGCCATTTAAAAAAAAAAAAGCTGTAGCCATTCACAATATCCAACAAAACAGACTTCAAACCTAAACTAATCAAAAGAGATGGGGAAGAACACTTCATACTTACGAAAGGAAAAATCCACCAAGATAACATTTTAATTCTTAACATCTTTGCCCCTATCACATAGGCTACTACATTTGTAAAAGAAACATTACTAAAGCTAAAAACAAAAATTGAGCCTCACTCTCTGATAGTGGGAGATTTCAATACCCCTCTCTCACCAACTGATAGGTCATCCAGACAAAAACTCACAGAAACAATGGAGCTAACAGATGTTATAAACCCAATGGACCCAACAGATATTTACAGAACATTTCATCCACAGACAAAAATATATACAATTTTTCACCCCCTCACAGAACCTTCTCCAAAATTGAGCACATACTTGGCCATGAAACAAAGCCTCAATGAAAACAAGAAAGTTGAAAAAACCTCTTGTATCCTATCAGACAATCACAAATTAAAGCTGTACTTCAACAAGAACAGAAGGCCTACAATTTCATGGAAACGGAATAACTCTCTATTGAATGACTACTGGGTCAAGCATAAATAAAGAAAGGAATGAAAGATTTTCTAGAATTTAATGAAAATGTATTCCAACCACAAATCTTCAACTTACTGATCCATCCTCCCTGCAGGAATAGCTGGGACAATGGAGGACTTCTATAGTTTTCTGTTCTTCTCATATATAGGCCTAGCACAATCTTCATCAGAGAGGCTTCCTCCAACAGCCAATGGGAGCAGATGCAGATGCCCAGATTCCAAAAAAAAAGCACAGAGCTCTGGAAACCCCCTGGAAGAGGTGGAGGAGGGATCAAGGAGACCAGAGGGGTTGAGGACACCAGGAGAGCAAGCCTCATGGAGTCAACTGACCAACTCTTAGGGATTCATGTAATCTAAGTGGCAGACATGGAACCTGCTGGCTCCCTCAAATATATCTTGAGGTTATCTGGCTGGGTGCTTTTGCAGAAATCATACAGACTGGAGTATGTGTTTGGGAGAGGCAGGGGTGGGGTGCGAAGCTGGGGGGGTAGATCTGGGGGAGAGGGGATACAAAAGAGGATAGCTGGGAGGAGTGGAGGGGGAGGAGGAAGGGTGTAGGGATGCATTATATGAGAGAAGAAAAATTAAAAATATTATTTTAAAAAGTTTATTTTCATATTGTTTCTCTTCTGAATTACAATTTTTTAAACCATTATTTACTAAGTGATTCTGATACATTAGTATTGTATTATAAGTTACTTCTCTCCATTCTAAAACGATGTTTCATCACTTTTCTGTGTCTGTGTTTACTTCCTTGCAAATGATCTGCTGTGCAATTTAAAACATTTTTCTGTATGTATCTATTTATCCATATTTAGTTTATTTAGTTTGATAACTGCATTCTTTAGAAATTTAAATAATTTATTTATTATTTACCTGAACTCTCAGCTGTGTTTTAGTAAATGCAATACCAGAGATGTGCAAACTGAGCAACTTAATAGAACTACATCATGAGCAAGCATGCCTGTGTTGCCAGCCATGGCTATGCAATATGATGGATATAGTTTTATAGTTATCTTTTTAAAAAGACCAGTAGGACCACTCTTAAGAGAGTTGACAATGGAGTTAATTTGGAGGTTGAGTTTTGTTTCTTAAAAAACAAGGAAAAAGGAACATTGGAATGGAAAATTGTTAATATTTTCCCCAGAAATAGAGTGGGAAGAATTTAAAAGGTGAATTACTTTCTGATGGACAACTAGCCCCGTGTAACTGGCATTCAGAACAGCGGTTTTGAAGGAGAGAGATTGATAAGCAGAGGAGAAGGATCATATGGACTGAGAAAGGACCAGAAAGAGAATGTTCAGTAGAAGTAGAGAAGCCAGAGTCCTAGTAAAGAAAATAGCCTCAATCTTTTGACACTCATACATACACAAGAGAATTTTAAAAATTTAGCAGTTGTGAATATTGTCTCCTTTTCACTTGCATTGAGAAAATATAAGACATTACTCACTGCTGTTAAACATTGTTCTAAAAATAAAACTACTACATATCTTTTTAAAGGAGTTTTAATCATATAAACTAACATTTTCTAAGCTTATTCCAGTATTGGTGTCAAGTGGTGTTGATCTACTTCAGTAAAATTTACGTATTGTATAACCAGAAGTTTTTAGTAAATTTTTTAAGTATCAGACAAGTGTTCATGTTTTACTTTGATTTTCTTTAAATACCAATCACTTATAATGTACAGCTATACTCTTTTCAATTTTTTTTTATTAGTAGGAGAAGGTATTCTTTAAAAACTGATTAGATTGTGAAATATACTAGAGTTTTTTCTAAGTGTGTTTCTCTTCCCAATGCTTGTTGCTTTGCTCTTTTTCCCTCTGTTCCCTTTTCATAAATTATCATAGGAACATTTATAGTAGAAAGCAAAGAGAGACCAGGGTTCTGCATACTCTAGGCAAGCACCCTTCTACTAAGATACATTCCCCAGCCTGATAGTTCATTATATTTTTAATTGCAGCTTAAGGTACATATGTGTCATCCTGTATGTGGCAAACAAACAAATTAATTCACTTCTTATTGCCAGGTTTGAAAATTATCCCCAGGGATTTTTTTTTTTTTTTTGCTGCTGCTGATACTTATTTCATATGATGGTGAATGAATATTTGAAATGATCCCTAAAAACCTCAGCAGTTATTTCTGTGGGAACACTCATAGTGTGAGACTTGCTTAGGTAAGAATATATGCACACTTTAAATTTTAATAGATTCATATTTTATATAAATTGTGTACCTAGGTAAACTTCTACTAGTAATACAGCACTGGGACATCCATGACCAGTGGATATGGTGAAAAGTCGTGAAGCCAGCACAGTTGTTTAACACAGTTCCAGCAAAGCTGACCTGAGTGTTGTGATTGCTGTCCTGCTGTCTCACTCTTGGTTTTGGTCTCTACGTATTGCATTGTTAGGAGACTTTTTTACATTATGACTCATTTATGTCTTTACCTGAGAAAATTATTTCTGAGCCTCTTTAGGAAAATTCTAATATTACAGCCCCTTCTGCTTTCAGGGAATTAACCTTATCTGAGTTTACTCTGGAGTCTTCCTTAAGCGTTGGACATTGTGATAAGCACAAAAATGCTAGGATTTCCTTAAGAGGCTATGGTTTCAGGATCTTCTTGGTGTATCTACCCCTGAGTAAACTCAAGGATAAGGCAGTCAGGGGTATGTAAACTTGGGAAAAGTTGATAAGCCCCAGCCAGCCAGGAGAAGTGGAAGAAGATAAGAAGCCTCCTCCTAGTTATGCTAAGAATTTCCTGGATATGTAGCTTATAAAATGGGGTGTGTGTGTGTGCAATACATGATGTACCCCCCAGAGGAAAAGGAATTTAGTAACAATATTAGATTGGCTGAAACAAACTTTACCCTAAACAGCAGTATGATATAATATAAAGGAAATAATAATTAGGCATAAGAATTTGCCATTTAAAAAAAGACTGGCTTACACCAGGTTACAGTGAGGTCACTTAACAAGGAAACAAAAAGAATTCCCTTAAACAGATTTTTATAGAGATCATAAAAGCAAGTCAGCTGCACAGGCTTTTAGGACTGAGAAAGCTTTCAGAGTTATACATTAAATCACCAAAGTTTAATTATGCGTTGCTCAAGGCTTGGGGACTCACCTAATCTGGCTCAAATTATTTACAAAATGATATGATCTGTGTCCCCTTGGAAACCATGAGTTTGTCTTTGCCTTGTGAAATCTGTACAAATAAAAAAGAACCTTGATTGCTAGTCAGTAAGGGCTATAAGACCTTCCCAGCCAGGATCTCTGACTCAATCACCTTTTGCCTACTCCTTTTCTCCTTTCAGGACCTTACAGACTGCTGGGCTGGTCCCTGGTGTGGCACATATTTGTTAGCTATATATTATGTTTGCTATATATTATCTAAGCTTCTTGATTATAGGGACTGATAAGCAAAACATCATGACTTCTAGGTACAGTAAACTTCTCCATTTCCTCAACATTGTCTTTTTTCTTATATGAATTTCTGGTTTATACTTTATGCTCATTTTATTGTCATGCCTTTTCTCATAATTTTATAAAAGTTTTAATGCAATATAGTGACAAAATATTTTCTTAAATATTCTTCAAAATTCTGTTTTTATATCTTTTCACTAAAAGTTTTAAACATTTTTTCCAGTTTACAATACTTTCAGTTATATCTAGTTATTATAACTTCATAGGCATATGCTAAGTGAGAAAATACTGTTCAAAATTACTCTTGACTCTGATGCATTTTATGGACTATACTTACATGTAAAATTGAATTATTCCACTTATATAAAATTATAGTATATGTGTATAAATAATATATAAATATATTGTCTCTAAACCCATGGACAAAATTTTGTATTAGTTTTAGATTTAAAAAAGCCACAGAAAACATTTATTCTGACGCTTAGAAATAAAAGGCTGCTTTCTGTTTTGTGATTTTGTTAAATGTCTTGGCCCCTTGTCAAGTCAAGAAAATCTTCTGAAATCATTTTCTGTAGTTAGCAGAAAGCTGACAATGTCCATTTATCTAAAAAAAAATGCTGTAACACAGAAAAACTCTTCAGTTATGAATTTTAGTGTTTAATGACATCCCTTTAATAGTTGAGGAGAAAAAAGAATGAAGAGGGATAAAAATCAGAGCCAGCTGTAGACGTTGATTCAGGGCAAAAGGCAGTTTATGCTTTGCTAATTCAATCCCAGGTCCTGCAGGGTTTCAGCCTCTTTACAATCTAATTCTCAAAGCTAAACCAATACCATTTCAGCCTCAAAGATTTATTGCTGACTGAGCCACTCTTGACTAACTCCTTCTGAACTCAGAGCTGTACTGAACTGAACTGACTCTTCTAGTTGGCTGATTTAACTCACTGTTCTGGCTCAAATTCTTCTCCAAGTTCACTGTTTCAAACTGACCTTCTGAGCCAGCTGACTGTTTCTGACTGAATTCTTCTGACTCTGACTGACTTTGCTGACTCAAGCAAATTCTCTGACTGAACTGCTCTTCTCAGCTTCAAACTGACTTGCTGTTAGATGACTCTTTCTTCAAAATTCACTCTTTCTATCTGACACTGACTTCTTTTGCTAAACTGCCTGTATGCCTTATCTAACTGCTCTTCTAAATGAGTGCAGGTCTCTGAGCTGAGAGTCTGCTTTTATATTCATGATAGTTGGGTGTGTCCTTACTCCAACTCACTCTGTTGATTTGTCTGATTTGTCATTTTGCCTGTTCTTCATTCTGATTCATCTCAGATGTCAGCCTGCCAAGTCTTCACTATGATTCATGCTAAGATTTGGGATTGAAGATGTGTACTCTGTACTTTGCCTTTGAATTTCCACTTCTCAGTTGACTAACATGCTCTGACTTAATCTCCTTCCATTCACTCAATCTCTACTGCTTTTTTTTTTTTTTTAACTCTGAACTGAAAGCCATGACCTATTTCTGAACTGACTGCTTCCTTTTATATCCAGAGGTCTGGGATTACAGGTGTGTGCCACTATTACCTTCTGAGTTGTACTATTTAAAGGTGTGTGCTACATTCCATCCAGATCACACAGACCTTGAATGTGATCCTTTCCCAAATCAGCCATGTTGCAGAATTAAAAGATTACGTATTGCTCAATAGCCAGCAAGAAGGCCCTGAGAGTAAAAGTACTTGCTTTGCAAGCCTATTTACTCAAATTTGATTATCAGAGTCTATGGTAGAAGGAAACACTGACTCCCTGTAGTTGTGCTCTGACATCTAGATTCACACCTGACCTCCTACATATGCACCATACACAGATACACACAACAACAATGAAGAGAGTCCTTGATCTTAGATGAAGTCATGCTTTCATTCTTGTTTGCAGAGGTGAGTTCTGGCCAGGAGTAAATAGGGCTAAATAGAACTGGCCGATTTTAAATTGCAGCTGGCCTACATGATACTGATATATCCTAGAAATAAAACAAAAACAAAAGCAAAACAGTTAGACTTATCAGTAAATATTCATTTTAAATTATCAAGATTACTTTAAAATTCAACAAACCCAAGAAATCCACCAAAGTTTGAAGTGTCACAAAACAAAATATGTTAATAATGTAGTAGAAATTGTAATTTTTCTATTTTTTCCATAGATATATGGTGTTAAAATGTTGTTACTATATTTTGTTTGGTGTATGTTTATGTGTGTGTGTGTGTGTGTGTGTGTTTGTGTGCGTTTGTTTATATGCATATATATCTGTAAGGAATATTTAAGTAAAGAGTGATAATGAAATTAAGAATTGTAAACCAGGTCAGGTGTGTTATAGAGGAATCAGCTTAACTACTCAAGGGTAGAAAGAATGTTGGTATATACCTTTAATCCTAGTATTCTAAAGGCAATAGTGGTCTATATTTTTAATCCCCAAGACAGAAGCAGAGTTTGGAAGCAGATCTCAGAGGCAGAAAATACTAACCCCACAAAAAAAAGCACCAAAAATATGCAGTCCATTTGCTGTTGGCCAAATCTACTGAGCATGGTACTTCCCAAGAGTGTGGTTGATATACCCAATGAAATTTCATTGGAGAAAACTGATTTTATTTTTACTCATAGATATCAGTAACAAATAGCTTCTTAGTTAGGAATGGGACTTTCTGTATACTTCCTTTTCTCTGTAATGAGATTTTGTCTTATTTGAATTTAGGGCACATGAGGGATTGTGGATGAAGAGACATGTAACACTTAAGGCCTTTGACAAGCCAGATGGACACTTACTAATATAGAAGCTTCAGAAACTATATACATTTATGAACAGAATTTAATGGAACGTAAATGGAGTTGCCATATAAGAGGGAAAACAATGCCTCTTCCAGACATCTTATTACCACCTGGGAGGGGGCTCAGTCAGCAGTAAATCTTGGAGGCTTAAACTTTTTAGATTGTATGGAAGCTGAGGCTGAAGCCTTCCAGTTCTAGGCTTAAGATTGGATTATGTGGAAGCTGAAATGCTTCAGGACTCCAGGTCTAGCATCAGGGATTGAAAGAGCCAAAGAATAAACTGCCTTTTTTCCTGAATCTACATATACATCTGGCACCCAGCGTGATTGGTAAAAGGCAAAGAAAAATAGATTCCAGCTACATATTTACATCATTCTCATAACTTCCTCTTTAATTCCTCCTAGCACAACCTATTAATTTTGTTTCATATTGTTCATAATTTATGTGTCTAGGACTAACCACTTGAGATTGAATAACTATGATAATTTGCCCCTCAGGCAACTGTTTTTCTCTGTTAATATCCATTGGCCTCCTATAATTCTTCATTTTGAGATGGGCCTATGTACAATTTCTCCTTTACCCATTGGCATGTCAACTGGTATCATCATTATGCTGGTCTTGTTCAGACAACTATACTACTGAGAGTACATGGATACAATTTTCATGTCCAGGGGACACAATCTAATCAAAAGTATCCTGCTATTGAAATTCCAGTGAAATATGAAAAGTTTCACTCTAGGAAATTGTAAAGTATCCTTAGAATATAGGCATACACATTTTATAATCATGTGTGTCTGCTTATTTTCAGTTTTTATTTAACTCAAGATACTGATCTAAAATGCTAGTAGGACTTGATTTTGGAAGTGATTCTAATATCCATGAGTAATGAAAATGTGGAAATATTTGATATAATATTTCTTGAGCAGAATCGATGTTTAGGATTCCTCTTTAGCAACAAAATGTTAGTGCATGACTTTGATGAGAGTTCTGTCTCTAAGCCCCACCACAGTTGTTTATATATCCCACTATAAATCCAAATGATGGAGAATGCAAAAGGCATTCCTACCAAAAGAGAAGATGGTAGTATGATTCTCTCACAGTTATTTGCAAAAACCAATAGTAAGAAAATGGCCCCTTCCATACAGAACATACAAGAACCCCTTGATGTCAGTGATTAAATTGCTTTATGTTTCTTTGAAGTGATCTTTAAAACTATTAGACCTGTAGACATTTAACCTGATATTTCACAAATATAAAATAACATTTACATTCTAGAATTGAAACAGCTAAAGCAATTACAGAATGTTAATTCATTTCTTATGCTATCCTCTGTGAGATTAATGTTAAAAGCATTGCATGCATATTTCTGAATTCATAATATATGTATGTGGAAACATGTATTTTTCAGATCCAAACCAGGAGAAATTCTTTTCATATAATTGAATTTAGATAGGGAGAATATATTAAATCACAGTATCAAAAATTGTTAAATTAATTAATATGTTAATTCTAAACAATGTCTATCTCTTTAATAAAAATAGTGACTTAGAATAGTAAATATAATTTATAATTAAATTGATACTTGTCTCATCATAAATAATCTTTACACATATAAGACATAACTCTTTGTTTTCTCATTATATAATTAGATGAGATATCAGAAGTGGATCTTAGAAGAAGGTTAGAGTCTCATAACTTCCCCAAAAGGCAAATTTGTTAAGAGTTTAGATCAAATTGTTTTGATTACAATGTTAAGACTTAGCCAGGTGTTTTTGGCACATGCTTTAATCCCAGCACTTGAGAGGCAGAGGCAGGTAGATATCTCTGTAAGTTCAAGGCCAGCCTGGTCTACAGAATGAGTTCTAGTACAGCCAGAATTACAACAGAAAAACTCTGTCTCAAAAAACCAAAATGGAAATGTAAAGACTTAGATGAGCAAGTTCATTGTCCTCAGTAGTCCCTTATAAAATGAGATCAAGTTTCAAGTGAAAATAGAAATTAATGAACAACATAAATGAAGGGGAACAAAACAAGAAAAACTCACAATAATGAAAATAGGCTACAATACTTATCACTGCAACTCAGCATATCCTATGTCTAAAAAAAAAAAGGGGAGAGAATGAAAGAAAACAAGGAAAATGTCTACTGTTTTCATGACCATTCACATCTGTCCTGTGCTTCAGGATGCTTGATACTAAGGATATGATGACTAAACGTGAACAAAGAAGCAAAATAAAAATCAGCAAAATAGGAAAACAACTACTCTCCTGACTTCATGCTGCTTTAGGGGTTCAGTGTCTTTATTTTTTGTTGATGATTTCTAAAATTTTATGAGAATATCAGTGTTTTAAGTGATGTGAGCTCTCATTAAAAAAATAGTTTGAAATGTAGCTGTTAAGTCTGTATTATTAATTATCTTTGCATATTCAAATCATATGAATTTGTGTGTTTGTTTACAAAAATATTTTCGTATTAGAAATTACATGACTACCCTACATTTTCATGAAATATATTAATAATTTGTCATTATGATTATATTAATTTATAGTGTACTATTATTAATAATACTATATTAGTAATTTATAAATATAATTGCATTATAATTAATAAATATATTAACACTGTCCTCTACTAATAACATCTTCCATGTCCATTTGTAACATAGCATTGCTTTTGTTCTTCATGGATTGCGTTTTTTTGGTTTTTTTTTTTTCTGTGTTTCCTTGCATCTTGGGTGCTACTGAGGATAGCTTTAACCAAGAAAACCTACCTAGTGCAATGTTGAGATCTAGGGCCTATGTCACATCAAGTCCAGGAACTTACAGTCTATTTGTCTTGGAACTCTGAGGTTAAAAATTAGGAAAAGAATTTCAGTCAAATCTCAAGAATTAGCCAAGTAGAAGAAATAAAAGCATCCAGCTTAATTGTGGCATTAACCAAAAGACATGTGGTTGGGTTCACTTTCCTCATGGGGCTAAACCATTCCCAGCTGAACGCAGTCATACAAATGAACCAAGAAAACCAACACAGAATGAACCCACCCACAGAGATGTCTAAAACAGTTATTTTATATCACTAAGATTTGAAATGGTTTTCTAACACAACAAAAGATAACTATCACATTTCCTTACTCTTACCAGATCATATAATAGGGTATGAGAAATTAACGTGGTTAAAAATCAATTCAGAATTTATTGATTTTGAAAATGACACCATAAACATATAACTCTACTGAGATGCACAGTAACAAAAGTGAGAAGAAGCTATCCATCAGCTAAATGGAATGTGAACACTTTTATTACTTGCTGAAAAATATCTATTTAGTCAGTATTTTTTATGAATAAAACATATATTAAAGTATACCATTATCTCATACTATTGTGGAGGATGTCTACAAAGTAAAAGCTAAATGCAGGGTGAAAGCAATTACTCTGTAAGAGGAGATATTTCAAAATCTCCCCAATTAAGGAAATGGAGGACACTTAGAAGAAGTCAAGATTGCATCATTATGTATCAGATTAATTCTCTCGTTCTTTGACAGATGGGATGGAGCCACTTAAATTAAGGTGTAAGAATTCTCATTATTGACAGAATTTTAATACTACATTTTTATGATTCCAGGTCTTTATGTTTCACCACTTTAAATTTTGATGCCTACTCTTTACGTGTTTTCAATGCATCAAAGGACCTTTGAATATTTAATTGATGTTTGATAGATTTATTTATGTATTTATTTATTCATTCATTTGGTTTCTAGAACAAGTGTCTCTTCTGTGGATATTAAAACTATTGAATGACTTTCACTTTCAATTTTCCAAACATTTTGAGGTTTCCTCCAAAGAGCGGCCCATTAGCAGGAAAGGAACTTGAAGATGTGGATGCAATCTCATTTGTTGCAATACATACAGCACCAGCAGTTTAGTTATTTACTAAATACTGGCTTGATGAATAATCAGAGAATATTGGTAAAATATAAATATTTATAACCCGGATACATTCAACCCGTATGACTTTGAACGGAACTGCTCTTTCCCTCCCCATGTCTTACACAGATCATAGAAGAAAATGTTGATTATAAATTTTTCCGAGGCAAAGTGAATTGAATTACATGATTGCTTTTGGAAAAATAAAACACTGTGGGGAAAACTGTTTGTAAAATATATGTTACCTTTGGACCATCAAAACCCTCATACAGGAAGACAGTAATCATTTGAGGAAAATTTTGATTTAGAGGCAGAAAGTTACTTTTAAGTGGTGACATTTAGAACACAGCAGAAAATTCTCTCCAAACGTCTGGCTAGATGAAAGGGAAGCTGTATTTTGCTCGCCTGTGGTAGTGGCAATGTCAGGCCTTGCTGGCTGGCTGAGGATTACTGAGCCTTTGTTCCCTTTCCATGGTCCACATGTCTAACTCCATTGCCTCTGGGCAAAGACAGAAGTCAGTGGCATCTTGAATAAAAAGAAAGAGAGTCTTTCTGGGCACATTACCTTCCTGGACCATTTCTCCTGTCCTTTCACTTTGAAAATCTGTTCCCCTCTGGATAGGTTTTAAAATATTTTCTTCCAGAACATATTGATTTACAAAAGTAGTTTGTGGTTTCTTTGTAGAGAATGCACTTAGTACTAATAGCATACATGTTCCTTGCCCCTGACTCCACAGAAAGAGGCTTTTCCAGAAATGAGATAGGAAAAAAATATATTTTTAGAGGTTATATTTCTTTCCTTGTGTATTTGTTTTGGGCTTGAAGGCCTACTACTTTTTAATATGTGTTATTAAAATAATGAACTTGAAATAAAGAAAAATAAAATAAATCAAAATCAAGGTAGCAGAAATGAACTTGAATAAGTATAAAATGCATGCAAAGTATTTTCTAAATTTGAGTATAAGAGAAATGAAATAGACATTCAAAATTTTTAGACTGACATATAAATTTCATTCATTTAGGATATAGCAGATTATTAAAAATACCAACTCAGTTTTATTGGTTTGATTTGAGACAGGGTCTCATATAGCTCAGGCTAGCCTTGAACTCACTATGCAGCCAAGGTTGACACTGTATTTCAGATCCTCCTGCTTCTACTTCCAGCATCACCGACCTTTATTACCCTGTTTTATATTTACGTTTAGTAGTATATAGCATTTACATATTAGATAGTAGAGAAGAATGAGTTCCATTGTTACACACAATTAACTGGTATCTAGATGTAGCAGTTTTCATCAAAAGCTTTAGTGCTAGTAACTCAAACCTTCTACAACTCAAAGAAACTTGGAAAAACAGTTTTCTGGAACAATGCTTCCCTGGACATCAGGATAAGGCCACACATAATCACACACGATGTACCTCTTAGCAAACCTGTCGGCTTCAAAGCTAAGGGATAATTACAGTTGCTCTTGCTCTGTTTTCCTCAGTGAGTCTTTTCTAGAGTGATTAGGTCCACATGGCAGATTGGCTTTCCCCAGGCAGGGGAGGATAGCAGAGGGAAAAAGGTGCAAGCCAGATAATAAGGCTGTCTGTAATATGTACAGCATGCCAGCACTGAAATGTTTCAGGGAAGGAAAAAAAATGTATCATAATGGCAACTGTCTGTAAGTTTGAGAATAGTCCAAACATGAAATGCAACAAAACAAAGAAATAGAATTACTAAAGCTTGTTATCGTTTGAGACCTTAAAAAAGAAATCAATGGGACTTAGGAGTTTTAAAGTATCATCTAAATTGTAGACTGAATATGCCAATAAAATTCTCATCTGAATGTTTCTTATCCCCAAATGCTGAATGTGTGAGCAGATGTTTGTTACCCCTCCTTCAAAATATGGTTGTGCTCTTAAACATTTGTAGCAGCTTGAAGGATATATAGGGATTAAGATTAATCCAAGACTTCCTCTTGTCACTGAGCAGAAAAACAGCTGAACAGCTCGTACATTGACTGACTGT
This sequence comes from Cricetomys ansorgei, assembly GCA_026225945.1. NCBI lineage: Eukaryota > Metazoa > Chordata > Mammalia > Rodentia > Nesomyidae > Cricetomys > Cricetomys ansorgei. Next base: position 4,124,339 of record JAMJFZ010001074.1, read on the forward strand.
AAAGTATGAACTCCACTTCCAATGTATTGGAATCAAGTAAAATGACTCAAGTTTAGACAGGTTGAATGATAGTCCTTAGAGAAGCAAATCAACAAAGCTAAATTTAAGATTTTGTTTTTGTTTGTTTGTTTGTTTTTAATTTGTTCTTTTTTTAGACAGTCTCTCATTTTCTAAACTGTCTTTGATGTGAAGAAAAGAAATTGTTAGAATTACTAAGGAATTAAAGGTTGCTTGAAATAGATCATTGGCAGACCAAATGTAGCTACCATCAAAGTGCAACTTGGAGAACTGATGAACTTCAATACTGTTACAGGAATATAAGTGAGGGGTGAATTTTGAAATAAGGAATGACTCAAATACAGCTCCATTAACAGAAGCCATCATAACATGGGGAACAATTTTGTTGTGTTATAAATGTCACCATTTAAATTTAATTTTCTGGTTTTAAATAACAGTTCTGTGCCAATGATCACTGTCCTCCTGGGTTAAGATTTTGATAAATCCAAAGGTAACATGCTTTGAAAAGTTTTCTCCCTAGTGTTTCATTTTTCCCAAGCAATTCAATTTACTTTGCCTTGGAAAACTTACAGTCAACATTTTTTTGTTATGGTCATAAAAGCCAGAAACCTGAAGCGTGCACTGCATAATCTGTAAGCAACTTTTCTGGATGGAGATTGTTCTTTTCAAGTAGCTCAGCTATTTGCTGCTTCTTCCAGATAGCTCAACTCTCCTTGCTTCTTCCAGCTCAACTGTCTCTGCTTTTTCCAGGAAAATTAGCTTATCTAAGAGTTTTCTAGATCACTTGGCTTGTCTGAGTGTTTCTCAGCAGTTCTTACAGCTTCTGTATTCTTGGGAGTGGAAGGGCATCGTGAGTCTTGTTAGGTTCAGGTACTTCCTGAATCTATTTTCAGCTGTTTACTTTCCTAGCTTAAATGTCTTTCTTGCATTATGGCCTGTTTTATTTCTCCTTCAAGTATCCTGTTGATTAACCTCTCTTTTAACATACTGTCTTAAAATATCTTGTTGTTTCACTACCATCATTTAATATCCTTTGTTTTAAAATGTTTCCCTCTAAAATAAAAGGTTGTAGTATTAAAAAAAACAAAATTGCTACACAGCAGCAGCAACAACAACGACACACACATATAGACACACACACACATTAGAAGAATATTTGATTACTTTGAGCCATAGAGAAGGCAGACAGAAAGGAGTCTGCTTCTGATAGATGTAAATGTACGAGGCAGACATAATTGAAATAGAGAGACTAGCAGCAGATCTCCCTTCTGTCTCCACAAAGAACCCCACTCCAGTAGCACTTTGATCTTATTCCTATGATGTCTATTTGAGACTTCTGATCTTTTGAACTATAGAGCAATATAACTTTACTCTTTTATGCCATGACGTTGGAGTAATCTGTTAAAGCAGAAATAAAGTAATTAGGGTAGGAACAGAAATAGCTAATAACACAGAAATAATCAGTTCACATTGAGGTAATGCCATAAAACACATTGAGATCAAGTAGACACTGAGAAAGTGGTTGCAGGTGCTTAGGAAATGTTAAGAAAATCCAGTAGTTGATAAAATGGTGATTATATTATGCAACGGTGACCTATTCTATAAAATTATCCTTGAGGTATAGTGAAAAATAGAACTTGTACCTAATGAGACATGAAGATATTTCTAATTAAATGTTTAATGTCTGTTCTGTGCTTGTTAACTAAGACAATACAAAACGAGACAAAACAAATCCAGGAATGTATATTTACGAATATTAGAAACAAGAAAGAGAACCCAAATTTCATCCTTAAATGGTTAAAAAGGTGTGATTTATTTCTTAACAAATCAATAATGCATACATTACAGCCTTGTGTTAGCAAAAAGACATGTCAAGTTAAAACTCTGAACATACTAGTATTGTTAATACTGCTTGAAATATTAAAGACATATTGAAGACAATAAGTAGGATTATTGAGATTAAGGATTCAGAGAAGGCTGGTGTGTTTCAAGAGTCTGCAAATAAAATTTAATAGATAGGCATGTAGGGACAGTGAGAAGGGTCAGCAGGTAAAATTGTTTGTATCCAGGTAGAAGGAAAGAATTGATCCACACATTTATGCTTTTGTTTCACAAGTGCACTGCAGCACAAGCGCATCTGCTTTCTCATACAAACATCCATACACAAATATATTTATAAAAATATTAAAATTCTTTTAAAAACAAGCTTGTGTAAATGTTTTATGTGTTAATCCATGGTGTGTTATGTAAAGGGTTTTTTGGTGGGGATGAGAGTACCATTACAATCTGGACGTTGAATCAAACATTCTGTTTCCCATAAGGTGAATTCCAATGGACAGTTAGCTCACTTTGATTAGCACACTTGCTTCACACTTGAACTAAGGCTCTTCCTGGGTTTGTACTAAGCCTTCATTCTGTGGGTTTTAAATTTAAGAAGCACCCACATAAATGAATTCTACCCTCTCCCCCACACACACATGCACACAGACACACATACACCTTCCTGTATCTGATTCTCTGGAGACTCTAAACTAATTTATAGTTAAAAGTTTTTGCTTTCGTTTTGTTTTTGTTTGTTTGTTTTTTTTTAGTCTGTGTGTGTGTATGTGCTTTTCCCCTGTACTAAGTCAACCATAGACAGGAATCTTCTACTTGACTCTGTGAGTTGTAGTTGTTTAGCATCTCAAGAAGGAACACTGAAGCTTGGAAAAAAGGAATAGCTAGGAATCAGAGATCCTAAGCTGAACCTGTCATAGGTACAGCATGAGACAAGGTTCTGAGAGACAGTTGTAGAGAAGTTGTGTGAACACCAGGTATTGAGAAGCTAAAAACAGAGAGCAGCAGAAGTCATGGATCACATAGTGACCAAGAACAGATCTTTTTACCTGAGATTATCAAATTTCTCACCTTCAGTCCCAGTGTATAAGTCAGAGTGGCTCAGTCAACAGTAAATCTCGGAAGTCTGAGGCTGAAGCCTTCTAGGTCTGGGCTGGTAGGTTAAATATTCTAGATTGTATGAAGACTGAAGCCTTCCAGGTCAAGGATTAAGACTAGATTGTAAAGGGGCTGACAAGCTCTAGGCCTCCAAGGTTCTGGGCCAGAACTGGATATCTAATTAGAAAAATGTGTAAACTGTCCTCTGCCTTAAACAAGGTCTACATCTGGGTGAATCAACATTCACAGATACATCTAAAAATACAAGAAATTGTAGTAATGAATAAATCAATGAATTAAATAAGAACAATGGCATATAACCTCAATACATGCAGATACTGGGAAGAAAATATGTCAGAAATGGAGGGCAAGGAATGAACAAGGAAAAGATATTCAGAATCTGAAATAGATGTGAACAAAGAAGATTCTCCCTATACACATATGGTCAGAATTTCAACCGAACAAATCGAAGAAATAGTAGGAAGAAGAATAGGGGAAATGACACATGCAACAGAATAGAGTCAGCTCTCTTATCAGTTGCCTTAAAACTCAAGAAATAATAGGATTATATATTTCATGCACAGGAAATTGATAATTGCTAACCAAAATTACTGTGCCCTGCAAAATGTTCTTTTAATATAGATGAAAACATATGAACATTTCAAGACAAACCCAAACTAAGGCAGTTCACGACTAACAAGGTAGCATCAGGAAACAGCTTCGGGAATGCACAGGAGGGGAAGAAAAGTAGCTCACAAATACACAGGAAGACATAAATATCAGGAAAAGATTATCTGAGTAAACAGGAACTAGTAAAGATGCCAGACACTGTCAATCAGAAAGGCCTTAACATTAATAAGAGAACAACAATTGAAGAAGGTAGAAAACAAAATAACAGGAACTAGCAAGCATATCTCAATAATAATTTTAAATGCCAATGTCCTTAACTGAACAAAATGGAGGCATAGTGAAACTAATTGGATTAAAAACTAAAAGTCAACTATAAGCTCTCTCAAAAAAGCTTATTTTATTAGCAAAGACAACTAAAGAGTGAAACTTATGTTTTCTTGTGTAGCATGCTAGCAACCAAATGAAAGATGAAAAAAGGCTAAAGTTCTTATTCTAGGAATTAATGAAGGAGATTTCAAACTAAAGTTAATGAAAAGAGAAGATCTTTTAATAGAGGAACAACTCATCAACAATAAATAAATGTATAAATAAAAAATGATTGAGTGCAAAGTTTCACAAATATCAAAGATCAAATGGGTTCTGATACAGTGATCATGGGTGACTTCAATACTTCATTATCGTCTTTCTTCTCTCCTTTACTTTTTACTGAAAGTAAATTCCTTTGTCATACACTACTTCCAGACCATAGTTTCCCCTCCATCCACTCCTTACAGCTCTCATTTCCTTTAAATATTCTGTCATCTTTAAGCATTTCCACCACTTTCAGTCTTTGACTGTTAGGATCAATGCTCATTAAAATCTGATTGGTATGGTCTCTTCATTACAAAGCTGTAAACCAATGCCCAAAGAATATCATTGAACAAGGTTCTGTTGGGAGGTGAGTAGATTAGATGAGAGGAAGGCTCCTATGGATCTAATAAAAACACTTCTAAAACACATAGTAGTTGGGTTTCTTCCTTCCTTCCACCACGCAAGAACTTGAGGTGGCATCTTTTTCTTTGAACATGGAAACTGACCTTTGAAATTCACCAGACTACTATGGCTTGGACTTTCTTGCTCTAAAATTGTGAAAACCAAAATTTCTGTTGTTTATGATATACTCAATGCTTAAAATTTTTTATAGCAGCTCAGAAATACAAGAGCAATTTAAACTATATTTGCAAGCTGTGTGTGTGTGTGTGTGTGTGTGTGTGTGTGTACTTCAGCTTTTCCTGGGTAGACATCTCAATGCAGAATCCAGAACTCATATGATAAATCTATATTTAACATTTGAGAAAACTTTCCAAAGTGACTGTAAAGTTCCCATTTTGCAGGCAATATAGAGACATTCGATTATATTTTCATTTCCAACTCTTCATACTTTCTGATTGTTTTAGTTTTAGCTCATTGTGGTATGTATCCAGTGACATCTTACTGTGATTCCATTTGATTTTTCACAATGCACATTATTTTATATATGTATTTGCTGGTTATATGCATTTACTTAAACTTATGTGAAGTACTGAAATCACTTATTACTGAGTTAGAGTTAATCTGCATTTTTAAGTTCAGTAGTATTCTTTTTTATAAAATTGAGTTGACAAGCATTGTGTTTGTATATTTAGGACTATAACAGTTTTTTAATTAATTATTCCTGGATTATAATGAACTGTCCTTTACTTTTTTCTGATTTATTTTAGTTTGAAGTCTACCTTTTTTCAGATATTAGTCTAGCAATACCAGCTTGCTTACTGGTCCCATTTAATAGCAATATTTTGCTATACTTTCACTTTAATGTGATTCCTATTTTTGAAAGGAATATGGGTTCCTTATAGACAATAGAAAGGCTAACTTGTTTCCTTTGTGAAATCCAAATTATAAAATGTGAGTGGCCTTCTACAGGTGCAGAGATAAAATAAAATATTATTTATATACAATGGACTACTCTCCAGGCTTATTAAGGGGTGATAATCCTGCCATTTGCTACTAGACTGTGGACCTGTAGAACTTTGTGGCTACTGGAGATAAGTTAGGCACTTCAAGAGCAATTCTTTATACTCTCTTTCATATGTAGAATCTAAAATTGACTAGATGTATTCTTAAATTTCTTCTGCCTTTTCAGTGAATCAAAAGGTAGACATTAGCTCTCTTCTCCAAGTTTTTAATGATTGTTTCCCAACATTAAATAATCAATTCAAAATAGTCTTAGAACTGATTGTTCTGAAATTCCAAACCCATCAATTGCATCTTTCGACTTTATATGCTTGGGTGGCTCTGTAAGTCAGCACTAACACTAACAGTAAAAGGGACACAGTACATCTCTTTTTTTCTTGAACCTGTATGGCTTGAAATTGAAACTACTGTCCTACCGCCCTCCCCCCAATCAAACCTCAATACCATATGAATTTTTTGATAAAATTTGTCTTCAAATAGGAAAAGAAAAAATGTTTACCCAGTATTTATTGTCTCTTATCTAATACAGCTGTTTTTTGACATAGTTTGGATGGTAAGCTGCTTGAAACTAAGGGCTTTGTCAGCCTAGGTCATTTTTTTATTTGTACAGAAAGAATTATTCCAGAAATCGAATTTTTGTATGAATATTAAAATATTTTTCGAGGACTAACATTTACTCATGGGTATTTCTTGCTAAATGCTTTTTAAAGCACTTTTTCATGCAGAATGTTTTTTACTTACTAATGTGAAAATAACATAGACTCAATAATAATTTCCTTATAAAAAATATATTGGTGCAACCAGTTTTGTTATGATGTATGGAGCTTGAGTAAGAATATAAAGGGTAGAGCAGTAGATGTCTGACTAATTGTATAGCATAAGACCCAGGCACTTTAGGTTCAGAAATGCATTAAAGGTCTGGAAAAATGCTTCTATGATCTGTTCGTTCTCTTCTAACGATGTCAGTCCAGAGGGCATGTTTCTTTGTGGTTACAAAGTCTGCTCCAAAAAGGAAGTATCAAGAACATAATTTGAAGTAAACATGAAATATACTAAATATTCAAAATCTGGATATCTGAATTCCTTAAAATGCAGATATCAGAGCCTAGTCACCAAAGTGGAGGTATTATGATAGAGGAGTGTGAAGTTATTAGTGAGGCCTCAAGAGCTGTTGTGCTCTTTCCACAATATGCAGATACAAAAGAAGATAACTATCTGTCAAACAGGAGTGAGTCCTCATCCGATCACAAATCTGCCAGTACTTTGGCCTTTGACTTTCCATCTATTTTCATAATCATTTTCATTCTGCTCTGCACAACTTAGTCCAGTAGTAGAAATATTGGCTTTTCAGTGAGGTTTTTTTTTTATGAATAACAGTAAATAAAAATACTTGACATTTTAGTTTGGATTTGATTGCTCAGCCCAGGTCTCTCTGTCATGGCTGAAATAGCTGGTTCTTAATGGGTGTAAGTGACTAGAAGCAGTGTGAAGACTCAGAGCAATGTAGGTAATTCTGCTATGTGGATGTGGATGTGTCCTTAGAAGTATATTCTTTTTTCCAAACTCCACTGAGTCCACTTAGTGCTTCCATATGGGCCTGGGTTCAGAACAATCTACTAGCATTAGAGTACACTCCCCAGGAACAGATCTCTGATGAAACTCACACCTTTCCCACCAGCAGTCATCAACTGTCCTCAGTGATGGGTGGAGATATGTGCTTTCTGTCTTCCATGCTGGGATTTTTGACTTATTTAATATTTCATAGTTATGGAGAATGCAGACAACCACTGTGAGTGCATGTGTACAACTGTCCAGTCATACATAGCTAATAATATTTTATGGAAGATGTTTTTACTTCTGGCTCTTACAGTTTTTTGAGCCACTTCTTTCACAAAGATTCTCAAGTCTTAGGAGGAACGTTGTCATACAGAGGTCCCAATTAAATGGGAGGGCTCCAGAGACTATTATTCTCTATATCTGCACAGGTCATAAGTCTCTGTATTCATTACAATCCACCATAAAAAAAGAAGCTTCTCTGATGAGAAATTAGACTATATTATTTTGTGGGTATAAAGGTAAGAACTTAGAGAACAGTTTAACAGTATATGTCTACTAAGGTGAATATTCGCATCAGGTTCTACACTATGATTTAGTCAGTCATGGGTATTTTTGCTCTGTTAACAGCAATTTAAGATATTTTTTATTTAGTAATCACCAAATTATACTACTTAACTTGAGTTATATTCTGTTAGGTACAGTAAAAAACAAATATTGCTTTGAACTTTAGAAAATGCCAAGCATAATATTATTATGGTGTTTTCACTAAGGACATTAATTCTTCCCCAAGAGTATATGTGTTCATGTGTATTTGACTATGATAGAAAGTAGAGCTTATTGTTCATATTTTGTCATCATTTTCCATAAAAACTAATTTAAATATGCTGATTTCCTCAATCTTCATGACCAAGATACTTAATAACCATGCAATTTAAGGATTCACTCTCTGACTTCAATGACATTCACTTACATATATCAGAAAAAAAAATAGTTTGGGAACTGAATAGTGATTTAAATGTTTACAATCACACTTCCACATTGAATAGAAAAGCCAAGAAGAAGCATATTACTAATGTTAGTTAGTTGTTGACATCTAGGTTGGTTTCTCTTTTGAGGAATAATGACAGTCTATAGCAATCATTAAAAATTACTTTTGAATTTGCCCAATATTCAAAGCTGGCCTTATACTCCCCAGAGAAATCTACAGTATTTTCCTGGTTGTATCATTCTCTTTCAAGACAGACATGCTTTCATAATAATATACAATAATTACAAGAAGCTGCATCCCTCAACTATACCTGTTACAGGATCACTCACTTGGATTGGAAGGACTGATAAAGAACATTTTGGTTTAAAGATTTGTCTTCTGTGGTGCCATATATTTTGAATCCTGAAAACCAGGAGGTAGTAATAGGTGGATCCTTGTTAGTTCAAATCCCACCTGGTTTATATAGTGGCATCCAATGAGCTCACATATACATATGTAACAATTACTGAAAAAAAGAGGCATGAACCTGAAAGAGAGCAAGGAAGGATATACGGGAAGGTTTTTAGGGAAGAAAGATAACAAGGAAATGATGTAATTATATTATAAACTTAAAAAAATAAATAAAATAATTAAATACATATCCAAATGTAAATAGATAAAAAGACACTATTTAGTTGAATGAAGAGGATAGAAATAAATGAACAGATGGATGTACCTATAGTTGGGGAATCCTGAATGAAATTATGGATTGTATATATAGTATCAATGACAATGTCCTGGGCTGTAACAGGGAAAATTGATTTGAGAGTCATCATTATGGAGTTTATCACTGATCAGAAATGTATAAATGCATTATTACAAATGTATTTGGATCTGTCATTGTCTCCAAATACTTGAAGATAATCACAAATATAATTTATTAAAAATAAGAAGTAAAAGCAAGTATTATGAAATCAGAAAAGTATATTATTACTGATAATTTCAATAGTCAGAAATGTGATGTCACTTATGCATAATAACTGCTGAAATTACTAATATTTTTCTTTTGCCAAATAGAGAAGATTTCTGTCTTCACTGTTACTCTTCTGAAGACTCTGTAGTCAGAATACTTTTTAGCCTGCAGGAGAAAATTAACATATCTATTAAATTTCTAATCCATGAGGTTGTTTTTGTAATTTCCAAAAATATCAAATAGTAAGTCTAAATTTTCAGAGAAATCAGAAATCATCTTTGAGCAGCTGCACATTTTATCTTACTTCTTTCAAATTTCATTAAGTTGCTTTAAAATTTACAGAAGTTCATTTCTCATGAATTTAAAGAAGCAAGTGAGAGTAATTAGAAGTTTTATGGTACCCACTTCCTCAACCGTACCTACTACAGGACTGCTCAGTTATATGGAAATGCCTATTTAAGTATATTTTGTTTTAGAAAACTTTCATCATCTGGTGTGATGGCATATAACTTTAAACCTTGACACTCAGGAGGCAGAGGCATGAAGATCTGTGTTAGTTCAAGACCAGCCTTGTCTACATAGTGACTTTCAGCAAACCAGGGCAACATAATGAGACCCTATATCAACAACAACAACAACAAAAAATAAAAGATGAAGGAGCGAGTAGGAAGGAGCTGGAGGAGGAGGAAAGAGAAGAAGATGAGGAAAAGGAGAAAAGACAAAAAGAAGAAAGAGGAAGACGTAGAGGAGGATAAGAAAAAAAAAGAAGTAGGAGAAGGAGGAGGAGGAGGAAGGAGGGACTGAGGGAGAGAGGGAAGGAGAAAAATTCTCTATCCTTTCAATTATACATTATCAAAATTTTACTATTAAGACACGTAATAACATCATACTTCTGTGAAAAATAAAAGCACGTTAGAAAAGCCCAATCTGAAGCTGCTTTCTTTCGTGTAGATATAGTTAGGAAAACAGCACACAAGTTGATTCAGGAAATAATACTGATGGGGAAATGACAATTCTAAACTTGATTCTGTGCATCAGGCATTATTGGAGTGGAGCATTTAATTTAACTTACATGGTGATCTTTTGAAACATGAATTACAAATTCCTCAGATTTACTTGATCCTCTTCCTGACCAATCAAAGAAACACTTTATTCTGTTTTTGAAAGAATCTGATTTAGTGAATTAGTTTTATTGTAAGATTTTGCAAATGTTCACTTTCTATTTTTTGTGAAGGTCTGAAATTTTCAAGTTATTGAAGATGAATTGTCCTTAGGGTGACTAAAATAGTATGTATGTATGGTTTATATTTCTTTTATTTCAACACACATTCTCAGTCTATGTTTTGCATTGGTGACAGTGACAGTACTTATATTAAGAAAATCACAGTACAATCTTTTCTATTTCACGTTAAGGACAATATTTCATTTGTACAGTAAATTTTCATAACACATACACATATTTAAATATAGTTACATATACCTATGAGGAAACTGAGGCTCAGCTCTTGAGGACAAGAGCCATTATTATATATTTTAGAATTAGTCAAGTAGCAGAATCAAACTAATTCTCAGTTCTGTCTGGTATAGCAAATATAATACACTAAAATATTTTTTGGAACAAATTCTCAATCTTTTAAGAATAGTCTAGAAATAGTTTTGGTAAAAATGTTCAATCTTTTAAGAATGCTACAATGGCTAATTCTCCCATGTATGCTTTCTTTTAAAAATCATACAGATGTAATCCTCTTTAGCTTGGAGAAAGAGATTATATATTCATTAAACTTAATTTTAATTTTCTACTCAAATCACAGAAATATTCATTGCTGATTGATCCTTTAACAATATGTGTAATTGCTCATCTAGTACTTCATTAGGCTTTTAGTGGACCACGGTTTTTCAGCTGCACTGAAAATTTCATTAAGATATTTTTGATGAAACTCTTTTATATTCATATTTTTAGCACTTAGACTCAGGGTCATTGGAGCCTTGTAACAAATCTGCAAACACTTCTATCTCTTAGTCACCACATTTAATCAAGCATCAAAGAATTTTATTTCAGGCAACTTGTGTTCACATTACTCATAGCAGTCAGTGGCATTCACTTTGCCTCCTCAGTTACCTCACAGTTTTCATAGGTTCAAGATTCCCATATTGTGAGAAAAACCACAAGTGTTCTATAGGTACTAATTGTCTGTAAGGAATCTTCTGAGGTCAACAGATATTAATGGTACATAGACGTATATTTTCCTTTATGATGCATTGAAATATTTTTAGCTTAGAATATTTTTGTTTTCCAGGAGCACAAATATACACATTTTGATCATGTCAATTGTCCACTCATTATTTGCTTAGTATACGGAAAGGCAGCAAGGAGTTGCTATTAAAGAGTGAATGGTAAATCAAGTTGAGAGAATGTTTGATGGCTAAAGAGCACCAGGAGTAGGGGAGGCTGTTAAATCTGACCAAGATATGCTGTAGTAGGCAGGCAGAGTTTCTATTCCTGTGATAAAACACCATGACCAAAAGCAACTTGGGGTTGTTTCATCTTATGATATCAGGTAAGAGTTCATGACAGAGTGAAGTCAGAAAAAGAACTGAAGCAGAGCAGAACTGAAGGCAGGCTCTGAAGTGAAGCCATAGAGGAGTCCTGCCTACTAGCTTACTGATCAAGGCTTGCTCAACTTACTTTCTTATATCATCCAGGACAACTGGCCCAGGTACGGAACCATCCACCATGGGAAGGAACTTCTCACATCAATCACTAATTTAAAAAATGTTCTATAGGTTTGTTTATAGGTCAACCTTATGACGACATTTTCTCAAGTGAAATTCCTTCTTCATAGATATGTCTAACGTTGTGTCATCCTAATCACAGAGTCAAAAGAAATAAACATGTAGGCTCTTAGTTAGGAAATGAACATAATACAAATAATACACATATTAGAAAAGTATGGTCCTTCTGTGGGTTTTATTTGTAATTTGAGACATGAGAGAAGAATGAAATTGTAACCAAGGTGTATATAATGTTGAAGTGTTAAAGATTGATTCTAGAGCCCTGAGCATGCTGGACAAGCACTGTATCACTGAGCTATATTCTGTGTCCATACCACTTATACCTTACCAAATTATCAGTGCTAGTGCCAAGCTCATTCTGTAGCAGAAACAAGCCCTGAGCTTGCAAACAGACCACCTCAGTCTCCTGAGTCATCAAGAAGTAGGCCTCTATCCTCATAATCAGTATAGTGGAAATTTTTCAGCAGTCCATTTTAGGCTCTGACAAGAACTTTAAATATTTAACTAAATTCTGGTGATTATACTTAGTGAATAATAATCTGACCCATCATGCTGTGCCCTGAGGACCCCATGTCTTGTCCAGTCTGATTCTGTCCCTCTTAGCACTCTGATCATCCTCTCTTCTGGCCCTTTTCTCCAGCTGGAGACCTGGACTTCTATTGCCAACTTATACCCACCTCTATACCTGAGAATAGTGGGAGCCATTGGGCTAGCCCTTCTTTTCAGGTAGGGATCCCGAAGTTTCCAGGTTAAGAATCCCAGACTCCTGCTAACCCCACACACCCCAGAGCATATGAAGTGCATGTGTCCGACTTCCTCACCACCCCTTTATCCTTCTACAACTCCTCTCCAAGTATGGAACCTAGACTCCAACTTCCAACTCTGTTCACGCTTGCTACCTGGGAATCATTCCTGTGAAACCAAAATTTCAGAATATACTGTGGAATATGTAATTCCCAAGTTGAAATTTTTAGCATCTATTTCTACTACCACAATATACTGAAAGGGCCTTTCTAGCTTGTGAAGGAAAATATGCCGGAGACATGTGCCCTGATTAGAAATAGTGGATAACATGCAATACAAACTTAAAAGTGAAATCAGTAAGATGGTAAATATAAAAATCTTCAGGAAAGTAAAACTTTATGAAATGACTGCTCTTCATTGGTCACGTACAAAGGTAACATTGGGAACACGACTGTAAATAAATGAATCAGAAATAGAGTTTGACATTTGCATGATGAAATATGAAACACGTTTTCAATAATTTCACTGATCTTCTAAATATCATTCAGAAACGTTGGCTGACCTAATTTCCATTTGGCTAATGACTTTCTCTGCAAAGCATATGACAAGCTGTCGCAGCCACAACACTGGTAATATATCAATAGATTGCACTCTTTGTGAGTTTGTATGTATTTTCTGAAGCAGCAGAAAGTTCTCAGGTACAATAGAAATTGAATTAATAACTTACAGAACTAAGACAGAATATTAAAATAAAGTACGTTTATAGTTTATAGAATGAAAAATCCGCAGGAGTGTACTTGTCTTAGATAAAGAATATTTAACTTGATCCCATAGAAAAAAGTCTTATTCATCAGTTTTGGTGTTAAACAAAGTCACCTTCGGAGTCTATAACAAAACAATTTGTATTAAAGTATGTCAAAAAACTGGGAGGATTTTTCTTAGGCGGTTTAGGGCTTTCTTTCTTCTCTATAATCTGGGTTAAATATACATCGAATACTACTAATGTGTTTCTTCTGTATCTGCCTAAGATTCTTCTATAAGAAAGGATGAATAGTGTACGTACAAAGTAGAAAAAAAGAAACATTTTAGAACATGTATTTCATTATTTTCTTAAAATGCTGTGAGTTGAATTCATCATTAACTTGTAGATTTGAATCACCATGTCCTCATATTTATGCATTATGCGTATTGAAAGATATGATCATTTAAATTTTATCTTTGACGAACATTTTTATTTTCCATAGAAAATCATGGCAGAATTGGTGAATGTCTTTTGTTATAAGCAAATTGTTTTATAACAAAAAAAAAGAGCAGCATGTTAGCTACTTATAAAGAGAGCTATGTGTCCAAAGAAATACTATCAGTATGTTGAAGACCACTCGACAATGATCGCATCATTCTTCATAGTAGCTAACAACTGAATTAACATAGTATCCAATGAGTAGTGAATGAGTTGAGAAAACATGACCTATATACTCAGTTAAAATTTATTCAGTTGCAAAAAGGAGAAAATGTTATTAGCAATGACATGGGCAGAGCTAGAGGACATAGTGTTATGTTATATAAAAAGGTACCGAAAGGTACATATTGACTACTCTTGCTGATATCTAAAACATTGAGCTCATGGAATAAGAGAGGATCATAACAGCAATGACAGATCATTGAGCCAAGGAAAGACTAGATTGGTTAATAACTAAACACACACAGTCAAGTAGAAAGACTATATTCTTGTCTTCTCTCACCCATATGGAATATTGTGTTTAATAATATTACTGTATTATATGAGTAAAAATATCATGGAGAAGATATACTTTGTATCTTTACTACCACGAAATGACAGTTGAGGTGTTAAATAAAGCCTAAATATCCTGAGTTGATTCAATAGCAATGTGCAACATAATGTCCTAATATATAAGCATTCTTTGACAATAAAATCATCACCAAAAAAGCAATACATATTATAGGTGCTGATTATAGCACTCATAAGTAAATTCAGCTGTGTCTTCCTGTGACTTATAACTAGACAACTTCTTTCTCATTTATAATCTCTTCCCTGTTTTTACCTACTGCAACCTTCTCTGTTAAATTTTATTTTGGGTTAGTTTCCCATCTCTGCTGAGAGCTATATACCAGATTATTTTCTTTGTCTTTGTACACAAACGTCCTTATCTTAATTCAGGGACAATACATTAGAGATCTGCCCCAGTAGAGGCTTTTACATAGCCTCCAAATGAAAGAATCAATGAGGTAAAAATGATGTTTTAAGTTTAAAATTCAGCAACTTGCAACAGGGGTAAACCCAATGTGAATTTTTATGGCAGGAAGGGGGACACAGAGATTCGGAAGCATGCTTCACGGTGGCTGAAGGTAGTTTATGCATGTAGACTTGCAGGATGCCACTTCCTAAGTCCAGGTGTAAATTATTGAACTTCCTGTTTTCTATTCAGAAACTTAGAAAATTAAGGGAGTTTCCTATACCATGTAGTGTTCTGAAGTTGTTTATTCAATTTCCTAGTCAGAATTCCATCTATCTTTGTAGGAAAGCTCTTCTAAAACTCAAACAGACAAACAAAAAACAAAACCAAAACCAAAAGTCATACATGGTAAGACAGAACTGAAGAAGACACAAATTAGTTTAGATGGATATCTAAACAGGTACCTATTTGTGGTAATTTATGGGTCCAAGGAATGCTAGATATTATCTCTAATCAGTCATTTTGTACTGAAAAGAAGTAAACTGTTAAGGTGTAAGGTCTGCTTCAAGTCCATTTGGCTGGTTATTTTGTGGAGGTTAAAGATAAGGCTGGTTTTTTATTACTACAAGCCCAGTATTATTTCAACTATACTAATGTTTTCCTATTTTAACAACTAATTTAAACAATATTCTAAAATGACCAAATTATGCTGTATTGGAGATATGTCTATCATATTCCTGTTGCTGTTGCTGTTGACATAAGTTACAAGAACTTAAAAACAACTTTGTGTGATCCCGAAAAGCATATGTGTGTGCACGTATGTGCATGCATGTATGTATATACAGACGCTAGTGGTTGATGTCAGGTATCTTCTCTTGTGACCCTCCACCCTATCCTCTGGGATAATGTATCTCACTGAACCTTGTGCTCGTGGATTTGAGACCCTGGCTAACAAATCATGTCTGGCATCCACCAGTACTTCCCCATGTTAGGTTCAGTTATAAATATCAGTGCATGTGCCTTGCTTTTTCACGCTGTGCTGGGGATATAAACTCAGGTCCTCGTTCTTGTGCAGTAGAGACTTTAGTACCTAAACCATCATTCCTTCCCACAAAACCTTTTTATCTTATAAATTTCAAAGGAAGACTTCTAATGCCAACTTCAATGAGACAAAATGAAAGTATCAGCAGGGATGTCCTCTTTCCTGGAGGCTCTAGGGCAAAACCCATTTACTTGCCTTTTATGTCTTCTAAAGACTGGCTACAAACTTTGATGGTCCATTTCTTATACCCAAAACCAGCAAAGGAAGTTTGAGGCCTTTGGTATCAAAACAAGCCAAAATACTTCCATCATCACATCTTGTCTTCTGTTATCAAAGGATGATGTCATCTCTTTGGACCCACCTGAATACTCAAGGACAATCTTTCCACTTTAGAACAAGCTCACAAATAACCCAATTTTGTATGCAATATTAAATTATCTTTGTAAGAATTCCTTTATCTGCTGTTGTTGAGATTTCATCCCATATTGTACCTGGGACTTACAGTACATAAATTGTGATGCTAAATAAGGCAATTGTGAAGGACAGGTCAATTATGCCTGAAACTCACTGGGGTACCATTACTACTGGTTATGATGGGATATTTGAAGAAGATTTTGATGAGATTAACACTTAATGGACTCTAAGTAAAAACGACTATTCTCTGTAATGTGGTTGAGTCTCATGTAACCAGGTGAAGACCATAAAAAAGAATAAAAGAAAGAAATTGTCAAATTTCAAATGGATTGTCTCCATCACTCTTTCCAGTGTCCAGGCTGCTAGAATTTGGAAAAGGTCTCTACTCTTACTTCTCCTGCATCTCAAGCCAGTTGGTATCCATCACACACTTTTTTAAAAATTTAATTTGTATTTCTTTGATATAGACTCTAAACTCAGGCATATTTTTCTTGTTATTTTTATGTCAGAATCCAAAAAAGTCTTTTCTTATACTGATGTTTTAATTCTTCCTTTCTCCCAAGAAATGACAATCTTTCTTCAAAGATCTAAAAACTAAATGTCTAAAAACTAAATTTCAAACCATCTATTAAGCTATATATTCCACAGAATATTGCTTCACACTTATTCAGCCAAGCATCGAAATCCTATTTGTACTACTATTTTCTTTCTGGAAATAATTTTGGACCAAGAAAAACAACAGTGGTGATTTAAAAAAAAAAAAAAAGAAAGAAGAAACAAAAATAAAACAAAAACAAAAATCCATCATCTGTGCTACTTGTCTCCTTCCTTTAAAGCTTTCAGTTTATCCAAGGATAATCTATGACACAAAATACGTCATGTCATACTCCCAAATGCTGAATGTAAGCCCCTTGGGATGCTCGCCAAGGCAAACACTCAAACTGCCTCAAACATTTATAAATGTGTGAATACTGTTCCTAAAAGAAATGTTCTTAGCTAAAAATGGACCTCTCACACCAGCTTTCTTAAATGACTAACTTCAACTCTATAAGCCACAATTAGCTTTATTCTGTAGTCATGGTGTACAGAGCCAGGTTCTTGACATATTCACCTTCCTTGAGACATCTTTTTGTTGGATGGAGAGATCCTTAGACTTATAAACTATCTGAGGTGGAGTAGGATTATAAGCTTATTCTGATTTATATGCCCCAACCTGATTCCAAGATCAAAGAATCTTAGCAATAATGCTGAATACAGAAAATATTGTTTATACAATGTATTTAAATTTTTCAGTTTACTGAGATATATTACCTTCTTGAAATAACATAATGTAATAAATTACATAAAAAATGTAATAAACATGCTACACTTTCAGATATCCTCTACTTATTTGTGAGGAGATTTTTCTCTACTTTTACATGTTGAGAATGAGACAGATAATTGTCTTGGTGACTTCCCATAATCTAAAGCAATAAGATAGTGGCACAGCTGAGAATAGTATTTAGTTATTTGATTTCTAATCCATGTTTCCTACAAGGTGTCGCTCAACTACAGGAAAAGAATTCTATATGAGTGAAGTATAATTCTTTGGATTGAAACAAGTAATACTTTTCTACATCAACACCTTCACTGCAGGGTATTCTGAGACCTGAAAAGAAAGGTTCTGTGCTGAAGCTCTGACTTTCTAACACTTCAGCGGGCATATTAACTGCCTGTTGTAGAGCTATTTAATTTGAATAGAATCTGAACAGTGGGAGGCAGATTGTACGTAACCCCCATTATTCTATTGATAAAAGCTCTACAAGATTTGAAATCTGAAAAGCAAGACCTCTGCATTAAAAAAAAAATCAGTTATCTGGAAGATACAGTCAGAAGCAGCTAAGAAATATTGTAGGAGCCTTGGAGCCTTTATTCATTATGAGACCTAAGAGAAAGGAAACAATAAAAGAGAGAATCCAGCAATTGTAGAAATAGAAAATAATAAATACTTTATTAACACATGTTAAATCCTATCTCAGGAAGTATTTAAATTTTAATTGAAAATATGAGATTAAAAGAAAATTCCTAATGTTTTAGCTACAATTCAATGAATATAATTTTCTAATTAATGGAGGTAATTAAAATGAAGCACTTTAACACATGAAAATCATGTAGAACAGAGTATTGAGTTTAGAAGGTCTGTAGCGATGCATATTTGATTACTCAGAAGGGATGAGTGCCTTAAGTTTTACAGAAGAAAAGACCCATTATCATTTAACATGCTGTATTCCAGTGTGCAGAAAAGCATTCTCTCACAGGAAGGTAGATAAACCTGAACATTATTAGGAGGGGTTTCCTGTGGTTATACTGTGGTTTCATTTTGAATTATTTTCAGTGAGTTATGATGAGATCTGTGTTTTATTTGGAATTCCAGAAAATGAATAAGTGAATTAAAAACATCTAGCTGGGTTGTTCATATTGTCTGTTATTCTGGGCAAACACTTTTAAATTGTTATATCACTTAAATTTATCAACTTATTGGTACCCACAAATAAGAATTATAAACTAAATGTTCTTAGCAAATATCATAATTTCTCAAAGAAATAAGTATTGCACTAATTAAGTTGAGAATCATAGTCTACATTTAAGTGTTACCAAGATTATTTCTTTAGTCACAATATTTAACAACTTGAACATGGGCTAATGTAAAAAGGGTTTCCTTTTCATCAAATGCAATGATCAATAAAGGCCTGGTCCCCTTCTACATCAGCCTACCCTTGCTCTAACATCAGGTTGAGACTGTATAATACAAAAAGCCATTCAACTGGAAAACTTAAATATAGCTGTCCTGCACTCCCCTTTGTCTGATATAAAGCCACTTTGATAGGCAATTGATTCTTGTTTGTCCTTTAAAATTTTTTTCCCACATTTGCATCATTATTATCCCTATCCCCCTTAACGTTCAAAGACTCTTTCACTGGAATATATCCATGTTCTCTTATACCTTTTGTAGCTTCTGATCATTTCCTCTCCGATACTCCACCAAGTACTGCCACATTGTTTTATTTAAAGAGAAAACCATATCTTGAGTCTGAGTTTCTTTAAAATGCCATTGTATATGATGTATATATTTTCAGTGGGAAACTTTAATTCTGCAATAAATCCATATTTACCTAAACCTTATACAACTTGGGTCCAGTTATCTCAACCTATCATCTGAAATTAAGGATTTACTAATATGATCTACCTGATCTATCTACTGTGACTAACACACATACCCATGCCATTGTTTTCTATCATAATGGCTTCAAATCAAGTTCCCTATGATCAGGATATGCTTTTTTCCCCTCCACTCATCGCTGAAAGCTCTATAATTTTTATTGTTTGCTCTGAAAGTTCAAATGACGTAGATTTATTAATGGATATTTAATTTTATTTTTCAGACCTAATATCTAGGATATTGAAACCTTGAAGTAACTACTAAAAAGGCATTAAATGCATTTTAAACTAAAATTAATACAATTATTATACCATACTTTGAGATAGTATCAGCTTTCCAAGAATATTTAGTTTATAATTATTTCGTATCTAAGAAAAAGCTGAAGTTTAAGTTTTAAATTGATAAGTATTTTAAATTGATACATCATTTACGGATACCAACTTATTCTTATCCACCAAAGAGCTGAAGTTTATATATCTAAAGGTAAAAGCAATAACAGACAGGTTTAATTTTTAAAGCTGTTTTTGCCTTTACAAAAAGTTATTTTGATGTTTAGAGGTGTTTATCAAGCACTATGAGAATAGCAAATGAATTGAGAATTTATAAAGCCTGATTCATTTTTACTAAGCTCCTCACCCCTTCATGTGTCTTCTGAGATTAGTGTTTATGTTTCTTAGAGTTGGTCATTATATCATCACCAAGATATAATTTGTCAAACCTAAAATAAAATCAAGCAAAAATTATTTAACAACAAAATTATCTAATAAAGACTTGAATTCCTTTTACAAGTCATAGTAAGTAGTTTACTTGACTAGTAAAAGGATTTCAAAGAAACTGCATAAAACAAATATAGTATTCTGTTAACTGGCCCTGGAACCACATATTGCTCTATGCATTTTACTATTGTTAAAATTGTATTAAATAATACTAGAATACATATTGACATAAATTTCCAAAATTATAGATGATACATTTTGGATTTATCATATTTCTGTGCCTTCTGTAGTTGTAGATGTAGATGTGTGTTCGCCAGATGCAGACATTGATTCAGGGCAGAGGATAGTTTATTCTTTTGTCTAATTAAATCACTGGTTCTTGCCTGGAGCTCCAGAGCCCAAAATGTTTTGTTCTCTTTTCAATCTAGTCTTAATCCTTGAACTGGGAAGCTTCAGCGTTCCTATAATCTAGAACATTTAACTGCTAGCTCAGATCTAAAAGGCTTTAGCCTTAGTCTTCTGAGACCTACTGCTGACTGAGTCACCCTGACTAGCTCCTTTTGAACTCATACTTTTTGTTTCAACTCACTCTCTGTTCTGGGCTTCTTCTGCTGACCTCTGCTCTGTCTCTGTGTCTCTCCCTGAGCACTTACTGCTCCATCCTGCCTCTGTAACTGACTGCTTCTACTAACTTCTCTGACTCCTCTGTAACTGATGCTCTGTAAGAGTTACTCTGTAACTCTTTTCAACTGAATATTCTTACTGACTGCTTCAACTGATCCCTCAGCCTGCTTCTGAACTCACTCTTTTACTGACGCTTCCACTGACTCCTCAGCTTGCTTCTCCACTGACTCTGTAACTCCTCTGTCTGTCTCTAACTGGCTGACTCTAACTCCTACATAACACTCTGTTACTCAGCTGAGAGTCCTCCTTTTGAGAATTAAGCATGTCCTTACTCTGCTAACTCTTCCTTTGATTAAGTCACATTATCTGCCATTCACTCTGACTCATCTCAGAAGTCACTTCCTGTGTGACACTGAGTTCTGCTTTCTGTGTCTGCTTCTATTGTTTTTTCTAGAGATTAAAAGCAAGGAGTACCACTGCTTTCTGAATACTGGATGGCTTATAGGAATTAAGTCTTTTTAATTTCTAGGTTAATTGTATGTAAACCTTTACTGCTATACTAAGCAATTCACTAAAAGATGCCTAAATGACCTGGAAAAGATGATGAGCTCTCTTAAGCACTTAAGACAATAGTAGATTTACATTTAGATTTACATTTAACCAATAAGATTTAGGAGAAGCTTCCATTTATTATTTATTTTAATAATTCTATTAGATTAATATGTAGTGCACCAAAGAATGAGTTTCCCTCTCCCTGAGCCCACAAGTACTACAGACAGCCCCCAGCAGCATTACAGCCAAAGAAGTCAGAAATACAAAGTGAAATAAAGAGAGCATCTTCAACAAATGGTGCTGGTCTTATTGGATGTCTGCATATAGAAGATTGCATGACCGATACCTTGATGTTCTCTGTTAGATAAATGGGTCATGAGTCAAATAAGATGCTTAAAATGTGGCCTAAACACAGTTCTGTTTGTATATAAATGTTTTTTGACAATTGTTTGTATTACTCTTTCTCAACATTAATGTTTAGACTGGGTAATAGATACTTCATGTTACCTCACAACTACTTAAGAACAATTTCGTGGGGGCCTTTTACCACTCAAATAGGCAATGAGGATTTTAATACTACCATGAGACTAAATAAATATTCCAACATTCCAAGCAGTTAGTCAGCAAGTTTTTGAGCCTCCCACAAGGGTCACATTTATTTCAATGCCTTTCTTATGGGAAATATTCCAGTATCACTCTGATGCATTTTTAACACGAGACACTACATATAATTGTTAATTTTCTAGTCACCAAAGGGCCATAATGAAAAGTATTGCTATACTCGAGGGAGTTTTCAAGGTTACGATATCACTCACCCAACACCAAAATGTAAGACGCAGAAGTCTGAAGAAAATGTCAGTAACTTTCAGTTTTACATTCTGATGTGGGACCCTAGGAAGTCCCTGGACGTCCTTGGATCTGTACTGTAAGTCTGTTTCTGAGGCTCTAGACATTTTGCTAAATACTGTTTTTAGTTTAAGAATGTGCAGTCATAAACAGTCTGGGAGAGTTAAAATAATATTTGACTGGTTTGGTCTGTTTATCGTTAGAATTCAGGACATGCAGAACTCATAGTTAGAATGCATGCTTATTGGTTTTTATGTGCTTATGAAATAATTGAATGTGATAGTTTAAAACCAGAGCAGAGTAAATTTTCAGTAAAAACTCTTCGGTCTATGACTAATGCCTGATTTTACTTGAACATATATTATTAGTCTTAAAGTGTAGTGATTTGTAGAATTTCAATTTACTGTTCATTCATAGAAGTTTAGTTCCATTTTTATATGAGAATCAATAGATTTGACTTTTGAATAACAACTTTAAAGTAAAAAAAACCCAGAATATGATTCATGATCAAGCATGCTATATATGAATGCATATTAATAGTATATTCAAATACGAAATGAAAGAGTGATATTGAATGATAGATTATGCTAGGTTATGGTTTGTTTCTAATGAAAAACACTTAGCATGAAAACACAACTGATTGAATTTCGGATCAATGTATTTATAGTATCAAAAAATACAGTGAGCTGCTTTGCCTTTTGACTTTCATGACCATAAGTGTGATTGTAATAGAGATAAGATGGATCCAAACAGGATCAGTCAGCTCCTTAAATTTTTAGTCAGCTAGGTGTTGTTAAATTGAAATGAACATCCACTATTAAATACGGTGATTGAACAGACAATAATGACACAGGCCTGCAACCACAGCACTCTGGAGACTGAGGCAGCAGAATTGACATGCGTTTGCTGCCATCCTAGACTTCATAGGGAATTGCAGGACACCTTGGGCTGCACAGTAAAACTGAGCATCAAAAGACAAGAAGAGGATGAAAAAGGAGATGAAAGAGTGGAAGTATTGACAGATTTTTTTAATGACTTTTACATGTCTGTGCCTGTCATTCAGCACAATGTCAAAAAATGATTACAATGTGAGTGGACATGTTCACGTATGTGTGGCCTATGAATTTATATTAATATACTTGATATACAATGACTCATTATATTTGCAAATTAGAGTGGCACAAACATGTTGCATTCGGTTTTTGATATTTAATCAAAATTTTGAAAGCTCGTTTTTGACATGAATTTAGTTATATTTAGCTATAGAATTTGTAAATGATATAATTTACAGAACGTAGGATACTCTGTCAGTGCCCTATACAGCTCTTTCAAGAATTTTCACAGTTGTGTTCCTTACCTGTACATCAGGAAAACTTCAGTCATATTATGACTCATTTTCTCTAAAATAGGATTTATTTCCTATTAAACAAAATGATTTTTAAATAGCCTAGGTGATTTCTACATAGAAATACAGTAAAGGTTAATATGTACTTGAAAGAGTTTAGGATTTCTCAGTGTAGTGTTTCTGAAAATGAGAAATTCTCTACGTGAGTATGAGGCAAAATTCATTCAAAGATACATGTCATGAGCCTCAGCTCATTGTAACAGTTGAAAAACAATTATTAGTGTTTTTGTAAAGGAGCCCATTATGTATATCATTGTGACTGTTTCACTGCATATTAAATTACTCACGATATTTCCTTTAATGTAAAATATTGTCACTGTACCTCACGAGATGAAAAAGCAGATTCACACAGAAACAGCAATAGATCTCACAATTTGAATGGAACTGCAAATATCAGCAATTTGAAACTTAAGAAAGTCAGAAAGGTGTTCACTTCAACCTTTCTCAAGATGATAACATGAATAAGCTTATGTTCTTGTTCTCAATTTCATTACTCAACACATTAGTGGCTTTTTCTGTTACTTTGAGAAAATACCTGACAAAGCAATAAGGGAGGAAGGAATTCTTTTCATTTGCAGTTTAAGAAGGTGTACCTCAGGGAGAGGAGGTATGGGGGCTGAGTATAAGAGCATAAGCTCATGTTTTGTCAGCAGCTTAGCACCCTAGAGTCAAGATGGAACGTGTCTGGGCTATGAATCCGCAAGGTCAGCACCTATGACTCACCTCCTCAAAGGAGACTCAATGCCTTCCATAAGTTGTCAAAGCATCACCATTAGCCAAATGTTCAAACCACACACACCTATAGAGGGGCATTTCAACCTTCAATCAATAACACTGACGAGTAAATAGTGAGAGAAACTAGACTTTCATATCTGTTTGTGCTTGAAATATCCCTTCTCCGTATGGCCCCTATCAGTGCCACCATAATCATTAAACTTTTTCCATCACCGCTGTTCATTATGACAGAAGGTGGAAAGAATTCAAAGCCCCAGAGATTCTCCCAGCAGAGGGATGACCAGCTCTCCTCTGTTTTGTGATGCATATCTCGTCTTCTAGACTGAAATCAAGTGTCGGGAGCGAAGCCTTTCTCACCATATTAACGTATTTTCATCGCTGAATGCTGATACAGGTAAAGAATGACCATGAATCCAAAGCCTATGAGAGTCTGGCTATCAAAATGCTTCTTTTGTACATTGTACACTTCCTTACAAGTTTAATATTGCCTTTTGCACTTTAGACTCATGCCATATAAAGAAAATTAGCAAGTTAAGTGGCAGCAATTTGAGAATGATGTCAAAATATAAAGAGATTATTTAAGATGATTTCTGAGCCTGTGTTGAGGCCACAGTTCTTTATCTGAGATGGTCTTGCCTGATAATAATATTTATTACTATTTTCTTTGTTCTCCTGCAATGGTTTTTCTTATATTTTGAGAAAACTGTCTTAAATGTCTTACATTAACACTTACCCTCACTAGACATTAGCAATCATTAGCAAGCAGTTTTACCTCTCAGATTAAACAAAATTGCTTTCCATATCAAATAACTTGCCTGTTAACCTAACACCTAACTACACTGATATTATTCTTGATGTTTATTTTATTTTACCAACATTGAATAATACTATAAATATTTAAAATTTTAAGTTATTTCAATAAAAGGATGCTTGAGAGGTTATTATTCAAAATTTGAGGAGCAGGACATTTACTCATTTATAACACTAAACTATTTGCTTTTCCAAAGTGGTGCTAGCTTGTGTATGTGTTTGTGAGTGTGTATGTGTGTTCATAATATATGCATGAATATATACATATATACATATATGTATATATTCATGCATATATTCATTCTGTCCCTTGTTCATTTGCTCTTTTATAAGATGTAACCTTTGTTAATATATTACATGTGTTAAAAATCTGCCATAGCATTAAAAACAAAGAGGTTGAAGAAATAAGGTATAAGTAACTATAATATTTTATAAAGAAGTATGTTTTAAAATACTTATTATGCCTTTGAAGTAACTTTTAATGATGAGTTTGTTAGATTTTGTGTAATGACTAACAAAATGGTTCATAAAAGTCTGGTAACATTTTTCTTTCACCATAATAAGGTATTCATAAAACCTACATATACAAGTGGAACATATCATTAAGAATGTTCAACCTTACCTCCTCTGGGTATGTACATGAGTGAAACAGTCAATTCCCAAGCTCATATTAATAATTAATAAACTGGTGAAAAATAACTTGTCTCATGGGGTAGCTGTGATGGTTAAATGAGACAATGCTTGGGTAGTTTCAGTATAGACTTGTTTTTTGTTTTTTGTTTTTAAACCACTCAGAATAATAGCATCTATGGTCACAAATGAAAGAGGTGGGTTTCTCTGGAATCAGATCGAAGTATCTCACATCCTCGTTACTCAACTTTAGCTGTGTACCCTTCTGGGTATTGTTAATAGTTTAGAAGATGAATTTCAAATACTTCCTTCTACATATTCCCACAGGAATTTGGAGTTTTGTCTGTGATCCTGAGGATATGTAAATAAAGGACAACTGTTTTTCTAATTGTATACAGTATCCTTACCAACTTTCTCATTAAGACAGTCAGTCATGGTATTCTCCCTGGTTATTGGGACCCATACACATGTGAAGCTGTGGAATTACTGTGCAACAGATATCTAGATATCAAAGTGGTTCTCTCCTTACACACAGTAGCTGCTATTGGTTGGGGACAATTTAAATTTAAGCCCTACTATGAAATAAAGAAAAGGGACATGAAGTATTAACTAGATATTGTAGAACTTTAGTCAGCCATGGATATCATCTACCATTTTACAGTCTTAACCCTGTACTAGTATGCTGCAGTGGGAGCTCCGTGAACAGGACAAGGAGAGACTTTCATAAGCTCTGCCAGACCTCAGCAGAGGGAACCACCATCATGGCCAGTGCCATAGTCCATAGACAGTGCAACCCCGAACTGTAAGCTCAGGGGTTTTTATTCTTTCAGAACTCCTCCCTGCAGATCATAAGCAATCAAACATCTCCCACAGAAATCCAACACCTGCAAACAATACAAAATGCCCAAAACCTAGGCAGCCCCTCACTCAATAGAGCATAAAACATTTTTAACATAACTAAAAGTAAACTTCCCCTACATAACTCAAACCCTTAATCTATTTCCTGTTAAAAGTTTGATAAAGGCCTATTTATTTATCCTGTTTTGAAATCTCTTTCATACATAAAGTGTGCTTTATTTTAACATTAATCTCAACTATTTTATGTTTCCTATTGAATTTATTTATGTCAACTTCATTCACCAAAACTCATACCCCATATGCTCTAGTTAACTTTAACAGTCCATTGTGGGAAACCCCTAAAATGCTCAAGAATGCTTTTTTTTAAGTAAGCAGGTTTCCTATGCAGAATCTTAATTATTTCAGATAGCTTGTAGTTGTTGCCTTAATATTGACATTCTTCTAGTTGACATTTATCTTTATATATTGGGGAAACTCCATTCTAGAAAGTCTTGTTTACCATTCTAAAAATATCAGAGTCTCCAGAGATTGAAGAAAAAAGAAGCTTCATACCATCTCCATTTATAATCTGAAATTTCAGATTCTGTAGAGAAAACCCACACAGATTTGTGAAAAGAAATTCTGAATTATGTATGAGAATTGGAAATCACTGTTTTACATATTTGTAGTAAATCTCCATCAGAATTTACTGCAAAAAGTTACACTAAAATCTAATTTTGCCTGAATTATGAATAAAATATATTGCAAGAAATACATAAAAAACAAATTAAATCCTCATATGCTCTATGACTACTTTTTCATGGGTGACATTTGTGAAAATAATTAATTTTTCAATTCACAGGATACATAACTTTGAAAAAACTTCTGAAAACTATATTCAAAGTTATAGTTTGAGGGGAAATATCTTAAAATTGAATTGTATTGTTAATTACATGGTTGAAGACACTGTACATTTTACCTTAAATGATCTGTACACTTTGAAGGAAAGATAAATTCATAACTTTTCCCAAGATAATTTAAAAACATAGGATATTAAAATGCATTTGTTCAGTGAAACACAAGGCAGCAACAATGTGGACAAGCCTACAAAGAAGAACATGTAGAATTGAATGAGCCTCAGATCATAACTGAGAACCCAAGGGTTGGTCACTGGAATTGAAGAAAAAAAAGGCTGTCACAAAAGCAGAATAATTTGGGTGCCATCTACAAAAGACTACTGAGGAGTCAAGACTCTCTGTGAATTATATCTTTGGAACTTCTCAGCTAGTGATGCTATGCAGCAGAACTCTATCACTGGCATAGGAACCAGCATACCAACGGACAGGATCCTTGTATTTTGTATTCAAAGCTCACAGGGGCCCAAAGCCAAGACAACAGTACCTTCTTCTTCAGGTACCAATGGCATTTTTAAAATGATTATAGTTACTGCATTTGACTTTACTTGAGCATAAATTCAGGCAAAACAAACCTCTAGATGATTCCTCTGAAACAAATCAAACAAACTAGCATTTCAAAAGGGATAAATCTACAAGGTAGAGGACATATATACCTCAAAAGATACACAAAACACAACAAGAACAACAACAACAACAACAACAACAATAATAATAATAACAAATAACCCGACACAAAATTGTGAGACGAGATTCTACATTGATAGCGCCTCAGTACCAGGGAAACAAGGATGATAATTCAAATGGCAGGAAAAAAATTCAGCTTACTACATGTAATAGGCTCTAATAGGGTTGAAGAGATGAGCTCCCCCAAATGCACCCAGCAACCTTTAATTGCCAACAATCCCTCAGAAAGCATTGTAATGTTGCTTGAGATGTTGTACCTGTTGCTGAACTCAGTCTCGGGTCCTTTGGGGGAGGGGGTGAGCTGGTGCAGAGTCAACAACAGAACACAGACTCCCAGAGTCAGGTAAGCAGCAGAAGCAGACTCCTTCATTCCAGGAAGAGGGACCCCCCTTTTAAACCCTCTCCCAGCATCCCATTGGCTCCTGGATTGCAGGCTGCTGTTGTGGCTCTTTTCCATTGGCTTGCTTCTCACCATGTCATTTGTCTCTGGGCCCCTCCGTAGGTTTTCAGGCTGGCTCAGACAGGGGGCCTTCACTGTGCATACATCAATGGCTGGCTTAAACTCAAGCATGTCTGGGAATGCCTGGGCATGTCCAGGACCAGCCCTAAGTGGGAGCCCAGCTGCGCATGCGTGCCATGTGTGCATGCTGTCTGACAAACTACGTGTACATGCTGTTTGGCAAGCCGTACATACATGCTGTTTAGTGGCAGTTGTTGTTCCTACCACATGAGAACTTCTGATCTCTCAGTTCAGTCTTTTTCAGATTTTGTGAAGAAAGCCACATCTCCAGTTAATTTATTAATACAATGGCCACATCAAGTTCTGGAGGTATATTTTTGATGCATGTCTGTCCAACATGGCCTCTTACATTCTTTCTATTCTCTTTCATATTGGTCCCTGAGACTTGAAAATGTTGATATGGTAAAACTACCACATTTAAAAACTATCAGCCCATCAATACTTATTCTGTGTACCTTGGTCAGTAATGGGTTTCTTCATTAGCCTCTGCCTGCTGTGGTAAGAAAGTTCTTTGATGAATCTCACAAACTACAATAATGATGTAACTGGTAAGCTCTGCCCTCAAGCTAGGCCATGAATGGCATGTCTGAATAACCAACTGCTTTTAGACTTGAATTGGGGACCATTCTATGAGAAGGAACCCATGCTTAGTTCTTTTTACAAGGTTTAGAATCTGTGGCAGGGAGGTCATAGGTCCTAGGGGAACCTACTACTATTGTTCTGCCTTCCAAATAGTTTAGATGTTTGTAAACAAAGATTAGTCCTGTGCTTACCCTTTAACAAAAACATAATTTTCAAGAACTGATTCTGGCAAAACTGTCTGCCTGGGAAAGAAAGAAATTAGGACTGCCTCACTTACCTTGTACAAAATCAGTTCAAATCAGATCAATGACATTACTTTTCAACCAGAAACATTGATCTACCAAAAGAAAAGAAGAAAAACTTTTTAGGACATTGGCATAGGCAAAAAGTTTCTGAAGAGAACACTAATAACAGAAACTATACCCAAGAATTGACAAATCAGATAATATGAATATTAAAAGCTTCTATACAAAAGTACAATAAAGTATCAATTGAATACACAGGTCACCTATATAATGGGAGGTGATCTTTACTAGATAATTTAGACCAGGTGTTTGTAAAAGAACAAAACCTGCAAAAATTAGCATCCCCAAATCTCTAAACTTTCAGACAGCAATAGGGCAATGATCTGTTTAGACATTTTAGAGAAGAAATGCAAATGACCAATATATACTTTAAAATTGTCCCCCATATATATTCTTAAACTGTCCCAATTGAGCCATCAGAAAAGTGCAAATGTAACTACGTTGAGATTCCACCTCACTCCAATTAGAACAGCCATCATCCAGAAAACAAATGACAACCAATAACAGTAAGATGTCAGAAAAGAGAAAGCTTTGCCCTTATCACAGTAGATAGGGATATAAGCTAGTACAGCTGCAGTGACAATCAACATGGAGACTTCTCCAAAAGCTAAAAAGACAACCTCTCTATGACCTAGCTATGCCACTGGACAGACACCAGAGGTCTCTCTACCATCCCACAAAGACACTTCTATGTCTACATGTGTGGATGCTTTGCTTTTGCAATAGCAAGAAAGTAGAATTAGCCTAAATTTTCCACTACCACATTAATGAATATTGAAATATGGTACATTTTTTAAAAAACGGTCAAATGAAAAATGAAATTATGAAATTTCATAATAAATTGGATGGAATTCAAAAATATTAGATGATGTAACCAAAGCTCTGAAAGATAAACATGTTTGTTCTCTCTAGTATATAGATCTTCTTGATATTGAATGCACATATCTAGGTGGGGGCAAAATGAGGATAGGAAACTAGAAGGGGGACCATGTGATTGGCAGAAAAAAATTAGACCTTATAGGAGGGGGTGAGGAATGCAACAGAGCAACTTGGAAGAAAGAATACCAGGAATCAAAGTGTACCGAAGGGAGACCAGGAACAGGAAGATGAATGGAGTAAAAATAAACTGTATCAAAAGCCAAGAGGAGACCTGCTACATTTTAAACGAATTTTTGAAAGTAAAAAAGCATGTATGCATCTACCCAAGCGGTGTATTCTATATTTGAAATACTTAATACGTATAGGTCTAATATTTTTTCATGAGTTTCCACTATTAAATGCATGTGTGACTAGTGAATATCAACAATAATTTTCCATTTAAAACATAAATATAAACTGCATATGTGCAAGGTATAGACTCCCAGTACTAACATGGTTATCGCTGATGTACTTTGATGAGGCTATAGATGGCATCTGTCTTCTCACACTAAACTTTTTCTCTTGGGTTCTGTATCTTGTCTATCATTTCTTTCAAAAATCTGACTTCTCAACAATCCTAACTCTTAAATTTTTTTTCTCTAAAAATTCCTGTTCTTAAAGAATCAACATATTTCTTCTTGACAGAAATAACTATTAAAAATGAAATTATCCAGGTGATAGGAGAGTCCACAAGTGAGCACTGTGGATTAAATTAATACCTGACACCTGTCACCTTACAAAATCCACAGAGATCACCTTGTGTGCTAGGTTATCTTCCTAGTTAGAGAGTTGGATTTAAAGAGTCTGACAGCTATTATCTTTCAATATCTGTAGCATAAATAAACCTTGGCTGATTTTATGCTACTTCGATATCAGTGCACAGAGGAATTTTATATTAGTGCACACACATACACACACACATATACACACACACATTAACACAGTCTTTACATTTCATAGATACAATAAGATCAAATGATTTACAAGACATACATTCTGGGATGAATTGTGTGCACCTCTGCAACCAATTGCTGAAGACAGGACCTCTTCAGTGTTAGTATCTGTAGGCAGGAACTTAAGGAGGTGAGTACGTTTGGATGAGTCATGAGGTGACTGGGGGTACTTCTTATGAAATTTATGGCCTTACAAGAGCAAGAAGATAACAGATATCTCTCCTTCTATCACTCTCTGTGTCTGTCTCCTATTCTCCATCTTTCCCTTGTTATCATTCTCCCTGGCTTGCTGCCTACTTTACAGAATCCTGTGGAATAAAATATAAGAAGACTCTTCATAAGAAATTAGATCTATTAATACATTTGGAGTTTTGGATTCCCCATCAAATCCAGGCAACACCAATAAATATGCCCATGTGGACAATGGATAGAGAGAAGCCCAGGAGGTCTAACCATAATAAAAGAGCTTTATGTAACTGAGGATAGCTAGGAGGGGGAAAGGTGGTTTTTGCCCAGGAAAGAATGCATCAATTAGTTGTCTATTGTCAAATGGTCAACTCTGAAAACATACATACAAGTAACACTAAGTTACTTATATTAATATTAATTAATATAAAGACTAAGTACTTTATATTATACACACACACACACATATGCAATAACAATTAATGTAAGAAGAGGCTATAGATTTGAATGAGAATGGGGAATAGTGTATGGAAGTATTTGAAGAGACAAATGTTGTGATTCTTTTATAGTCTCAATTGTCTTTTCAATTATGTTATCTATTATG
Organism: Cricetomys ansorgei; assembly: GCA_026225945.1. Taxonomy (NCBI): domain Eukaryota; kingdom Metazoa; phylum Chordata; class Mammalia; order Rodentia; family Nesomyidae; genus Cricetomys; species Cricetomys ansorgei. Next base: position 4,156,621 of record JAMJFZ010001074.1, read on the forward strand.
AGGAATTTAAGCAACTTGAACAGATCAAAAAGACACAGATCATTTTCAAGTATTGTAAGTTATCAGGGGCAGTTAATTTAATTTTTTTCCTTCATCTTCATAGTAGCACCCTTGAGATATCTGCACCTTCTGTGTCATGATCTCCCCTAGATATACAGTAGAAGCACTACCTGGAAATATATGGATTTCAAATACACATCCCTCAGCTCATAGGTCTCCATGGTCATACATATAGCTGCCTTCTTAATTTGAATGTTTAGAAGATACCTGAAACACATATAAAATAACTCATTGTTTGTTTGTTTTCCCTATAAGAAACTCTCTCATTACAGGCTGTAATTTTCCTGCACAGTTTATGATATTAACGTGTAGAGAAATAAGCCTGCGTGAAAGCTATGAAGGGTCTATATTCCACAGGTCTTTTTGAAGAATCACATTCAGAGGCCTGTGTGCTCTAGATACAATGTAGAAAGAATGTTAAGAATATTAGACACACCTTTAATCCCAGTATTCAGAAAGGAGTGTTAGCAAATACCTTTAATCCCAGCATACAGAAGGCAGTGGTGACAGTGATGTCTGATGTGATTCAGTGAAGGACAGGCAAAGTGACTACTCAGAGGAAGAGAAGGCAGAATGAGTCAGAGTGAGAAAATGCCCAATTCTCCTGATACAAAGACAGACTCTCAGAGCAGAGTCAGTTACAGAAGAGTCAGTTACAGCAGTCAGTTATAACAGGCAGTATGAGGAGAGCAGTCTGAAGCAGGTAGGCTAAGAGAATGACAAAGAGACTCAGTAGGGCTTAGTAGAAGTCAATATCAGATGGAAAAGTGAGTCTGTTTGAAGCCAATCAGAGCAGACAGAAAGTTAGGCAGAATCTGCCAGAGTCTACATCATTCCTGCTTTCCATTCCTCTTTCCAATCTCTTCCATATATCCCTCCTTGACCCTTTTCAAATTTCAATTTCATGTCTTCTTGGGTTTCAGATATCTAATCTGCTTCAGACTTAAATTAGAAAAGCATTGAGGTCTTATTGCAGACCTATGAATTAGGCATTATTCTTATCAACTAGGTGAAGAGACTTAATGATTAGATGCATGAAAGATGTCCAGTGTCACCAAGCTGATAGAAAGCTAACAGATGAGAGTCCATGATTCAACCCAAAGTCTGTCATGAGCTAATAACCGTCTGTCTCCATGGAAGTGAGACCATCTCAACCCTCTACTAGAAGGCCCTCACTAACAAGTATTCAAACTCTTAATTTTTGGCGGGTTTTGTTTTCTCAGTGTAAATAAAGGGCATGTATCCAATATTTGTTTGAAATGTTCTAAATTATGAACCATTGAATTAATTTCCTAAAGATGTACTATAAAATTACTATGAATTAGGTGTGCTAACATAAAAGACATTTGTTTTTCTAAAGCTATTGTAGAGTCCAGGAGTTCAAAGTCAAAACATTGAGGCATCTGTACTCCATCAGGACTCTTTGTGGGTAGGGAAGGAGATCTATTATGGACTTTGCTCATTTCTGCTGGCCAGCAGCCTTTCCTAATTTCCTTATCCTGTGATTATGTAACTCTGGTCTCTGATACTTTCTTTATATTAGCTTCTGATTTTTTGTATGTCCTTGAATTCTCCTTTTGTACATGCTTTCTCTTCTGTCTTTCATAAAGTCATCAAATTTAAAATATTTTTAGATGTCTGGTGCCCTAATAGTTGAATAAAGGGACTTGCTGTTAAGGCTGATTACCTAAATTTGATCCAAAAAATACATTTAGAAGAGGTTCTAATATGCATATCAGTACTGATATATTTATTTGATTTTGTGTTCATGTTTGTGTGTCTATCAGTTTATATGTGTGATATTGGCATGTTTTTCCTCTTCTGCATGTGGTGTTTTTGGATACTTTCAAATTTAGGTAAAGTAATATCCATAAATTTATGAATTTGAGGCATGTATTTCTCTTTTGGGTGGACACTCTTTGGATCATTACACTTTCCAAACTCACACTGGGTATTTAAACACCATTATTAGCATCTAAGCACCCTGGCTTTTCTCCCATTCCTAGGCGATGACAAGTTTGCCCTTTTTCATTGCCTTTGTAATGACTTTAATAGTCTATCTGATTCTTATTAATCAGATTCCAGATAAAGTATCCCTGATTCAGGTAAGCTTACCTTCCCATGCAAACAGTTGTAGGTACTTGTCACATCACATCAATTTGTTTAAATTATGTACAATTTCACATTGTCACCTGTTATGTTTATTTTCTAATTATTTCTTATTTAGTCATTTATTCATTTATTAGATTTTTTTTTCACTTTCAGAAATAAAGGTGTAATAAAAATTGTTACCGTCTTTATTTGGTTAAGGAGCGTTAGAGACTAATATTTGAATGAATTCTTAAATAAGTTATCTAATGAATTTTTTGTTGGCAAAGAATTATATAGTCTGTCCCTCAGGAGTGGAGTGCCAGCATGGTGTCTAGCTATTAACATAAGGGGAAATACAATAATTGCCTTCTGCATTGCTGAGAAATGGTTGTAAGTATGCTTTTCTTCTGGGGCACCGCAGTGGCAGAGGGGCAGGGACTGATTAGCTCTCTGCATCAAAGCATATCCTGATGGAAAAAAAGATTGCAAGGTATAATTCTAAACTGAATTTGTATTCTCCATTGTTTTGCTTTCCAAGGTGGACAAGGAGAAATTAAATCTAACAAAACGAGATTTAATTGTGAGAGTATAAAAGAACAAATGTTCATGATCCGGTAATGTCACTGTGCACATTTATGGGTAAATTAAATGTCCTTCTTTTAACTTGTAAGTTTCAGAGCTTCTTTGATCCTCAAACCCACCTCTCTTAATCTCTCTCCACTTGTATGTAGTAAATTTAAGCCAACTACATGACTTCCTAAGAAAATCAAGACTACACGGGTTCCTAATAGTGACTAAGACAGTGCCCAACAGGATGGAACTCTGAAGGAATTTATTTTATCCAAATACTGTAAAAGAGAGATAATTCATAATACATATTAATAAAAACAGATGACATTAGAAACATGTTATCTAAAAGTTTTCACGCTTTTTTTTCTTATGTGAAAATTATATTATCATGACATTTGACATGGAGCAGAGCTCAGAATGCCTTCAAAGAAGAAGGGTAGGGAATGCAGGGACCAGAGTGGTCTAGGACACCAGGAGAACAAGCCCCATGGATTCAACTATCCAGGATGATTAGGGGCTCACAGAGACTGAAGCAGCAGACATGCAGCTTGTAGGGTCTCCTACATACATTTTATGGTTGTCTGAATTTGTGTTCTCATAGAACTTCTACAAGTGTGGATGTGGTTGGGGGGAGGTCTCTGACCCTTTTAACCACTCCTGAGACCCTTTTCCTCCTGCTGGGTTGACTTTTCCAGCCTTGACATAGGGGCTCATGCCTTGCCTTGTCCCATTTTGTTATGGCCTACTTGAAGAGTAACTCTGGGAGGTGTGCTTTTTTTCTGAGGGAAAGCTAGGGTGGAGGTTGGAATGGATCTGGAGAAAATGGGGATGGGGGAGCTGAGAAGGGTAGAGGAGGTTGAGGGTTTGGATGCATTATATGGGAGAAGAAAAAATAAAGTATAAAAGAAATTTTAAAAATTAAAATTTTAAAAATATTCCAAAGAGTTATTATATAATATATATATATATATATATATATATATATATATATATATATAATTTTATAACTATAAACATATGGCTTCATATATATGTGCATACATTTTCATATGTATAATACTACAGGACAGAAATAGATCTTGGCATGGATAAATTGAATATAATTAGTCCTTTAACAGTATATTGATTTCAACTACTAAACTAGGAATACAAATTAAATAAGAAAAAAGAAAAGATAACATGCAACTACCCAAACTCCTTAGTTTTGATGCTGGAGTGAGAAATTATTTTTCATTTTTGTCCACATATACTCTCTGGCAAAAAGTAGTGACTCAATCAAATGTCACTGGATTATAAGATCTGTAAGGATGAAAATTGTAAATATTTAAAGTTACATTAAAAGTAACCTGTTGGAGAAGTTTATTTTAGTTAACTTAAATTGTTTTGTGCACTGTTGGAGGAAGGGCTGCCTAGGCCTTGGCATTTTATATTGTCTGCAGGTGTTGGCTTTATGTAAAAGATATCTGATTGCTCATGATTGGCACGTGCTATCAATAGAACATCTGAGGAGCTTAAGTATCAATAAAAACCCCTAAGATGAGATTCTCGTTGTTCCATTCTCCAATATGCTGCTTGACATGATGGTGATTCTCTCTACTGAGGTCTGGCAGGGTTTGTACTTATGAATATGCTTCCTTGTTTCTCTTGGTGAGCCCACACAGTGGTAACAACTATAGGAACCCCAGTTACGTGTTATAATTTTGAATAAATAAAGAGCAATGAAAAATTATTTCTCCAACTCTTTTACTGCTTATGAAATATTTCTACAGATTCAAAAAAACATTTCCATATTAAGAAGAACATAACATAGACTGCCTGAAAGCCATGTTGGCTCTACAAAAATGCTGACATATTCAGAATGACTAGAATTCCAGAAATCATTGTTCAGTATTGAAATGCCTTGAACATTCATTTCACTTGTAGCCAAGGATAGTGTGAAGTAACTGACCTCCAGATGCGTGAATTCCCTGTGTTGTAGTGAACATGGCTGTAGCTCAGATTGACTTCATTCACATTCAGGTGCTACCGCCCTGAGACATGCTGTGGGGAAACATTTTCAAGTGGACTTTCACCATAATAATTTGTAGCAGTAAGGTAAAAGATTAAGGATACTATCTCTACATTGAATATTCACTGTCTACACATTCTTCTAATGCTGTGTGTATGTAGGTTTATATTCATTTAACTCTCAAAAATCCAATGATATAAATAATATTATCTCCTCATTGTACAGTATAGAACAATACCATTTACTTTGAATTGTTGGCATAACTACATATATGAATATATATATATATGGATACATATATATATGTGTGTATATATATGTGTGTATATATATATATATATATTTTAAATTTCCTACTATGTAAATTTATCAAATATAGATAATCCTATTTATTCAAGGGCAGGTATAATTTTATTCTTTTGAAAACTCTTCTCCCCTTTTCCTCTCAAACATCAACACATTACTTCTTCAGCCCTTCATTATGCCTTTGTTTTGTCCCTCTTCTTTCTTCTCTTTGGTAAGGTAACCATCCCATTAAGAATTACTTTCCCATCAGTCACTATCTTAGCAAAGACAGCACTTGGTGTTGACCTTAGTGGCTCTCCTTGGCTTGCCACTGGGGATGGTTGTAAGCACTGTAAAGTAACCCGGCCAATTCTTGAAGTAAAGGAAAGCACCATAGACTTGTCACTGAGAGCCTGACCTCTACTAGTGTCCAAAAATTCTTTTTTTTCCTCTTACGTAAACATCATTTGACACACAGATATTAAGTTATGTATAACTAAGTTAAAGTTACTGATTTTTGATAGAGATTAGGTTTTCATTTTGGATAATTTACTATGGTTTCAAACAGTTAATTCAATTACACCCTAGATTTGACTGAGATTATTTTTTAAATATATTCATATTTTTTCATATTAAGATTATGGATTTTTGAGAACTGTGCAGGCACTTTCTACAGAGTAGAGTTATTTTGTGTCCATTTTCTCTCCTTTGGAATTCTACTTCTGAGAAATCAATAGAGAAATAATTCTTGACTTACAAACTTCAACTTTGCAAAAGGAATCTTTCTAGAAATACATACTGTTGCATAATTCAAAAGTACCCCAAAAGTTGGCTTGAACATCAAAAAAATCACACATGGAATAACCCCCATGCTGTGAGTCAGGCAGAAATAATGTAGTGATTGAAAATTCTAAAGGATGAGCCTGTTTTCCCAGCACAGCTTCTAAGTCACACATATCATACACATAGCTTGTCATCTGTGTATCATCAATCCCATGGGGACATGTGAGCTATTGGCATAGTCTAAGTGAGGATTTTGAAATCTATGTATTTAAAGATATATTGTATAGGTTTGAGGATTTGGAAAAGAAATTAAACTGATGTTCCATTTTTGAAGGCAAAAGTTGGGATGTTACTTGAATTATTGATTTGAATCTTTTATAGACTTCTGATCACTTTTTTAACTTGTGTGTGTGTGGAGGGGTGTTGTGGGGGGGACATATGTATGTGCAATTCATAGTCACATACGTGCATATGTGTGCATGTCCAAGGTGGATGTCACATGCCTTTTTCCATATCTCCTCAGTTTATGTGCTGAATCTGTCTCTCATTGAACAATGAGCTCTCCAATGCATAATAATCTAGCTAGATGACTTGCTCGGGGGACACTGTGTCTCTATCTCCCAACTATTCACTGTGTGTGTGTATGTGTGTGTGTGTGTGTGTGTGTGTGTGTGCGTTTAACAGACTGTTCATGCAAGAACACATGTAGATGTCAGAGGACAACTTGTAGAAGTTGGTTCTCTTCTTACACCATATGAGTACTAGGGATCTAAATAACTCAGGCTGTCAAGATTGGCTGCAGGCAACTATACTCACTGAGCCAACTTGTCATGTGTTGGTGACTATACCACCATGGCAGGACAGGTAAACTGCTTGACAAGGCTTCCAGTTGCTGCCACGCTAAGGAGATAGTTCCCCTTTCATTTCTTTCTGCTGCACGGTTACTGATAGTCTTTTTGGTCATGGTGTCTGTTTTGCTTATTGGTAAGATTAAAAATAATCCTTAGTTCAGCTCTTACTAACTGGAAGAGAGACACACATTGTAGAAAACAAGGACATGGTGATTCTAGCAGTAAAAGTAAATAATCATCTCACTGACCCTTAAGTGCAAGATGCCCTAAGTATGCGTGAGAGTTGTTTCCTGCCTTATATCGCTGACCTGATATACACAGAGAATGAAAGAGTTGTATGACAATATTATTCCTGGCATAAAATGCACTGACTCCCCAGTAAAGTCAGGGGCCAGGATAAGGGAGTTACTATATCTGGAAAGACAAGAGCACATTGGTAATCACCCCTGAGACTGTAAAGTAAAATCTAATAGTCTGCTCATACTTTAGTAAAAATAAAGTTTCCAGTTTGATTTCGTAACCCATGATGCCAGCCTGAAGCTGATCCCTAGCTACGTGATCTGCTTCTGAAAATGAAAAGCTAAGCAATCAATAACTTACATGATTAATGTGATGTTGTTGGAGAAAAAGAAACAAAAAACAACTCTATGTAATGCAATAACTGGATGATTTTGAAAAAAGTTGTGTACAAAATAAAAACCTGGGTGATCTCGGCCAAGAGCGAATAACTCCCCGGCTAAATCTTTTTGCCAGCTTTCACTTTAACAGGCACGCCTCCATCTCTTCTTTCCCGTCACTGATTCATTCATCCCTTCCTCGGGTTCTTCCCTGACCCTCGTCCTCCAGTTGCTGAGGCTGGACTGCAGCAGTCAGGCCCCTATTTTTGATTTGTTTGTTTGTTTTTTAAATGAGTGCTGGGCACTCAAACTCTAGACCTTATATTTGTGGGACAAATACTCTACCCGCTAAATAGTCTCCCCAGCTGATTTTACGCCATTTCTTATTTTTTTCTGCTCTGCTTTGGCAGCTGACTGGTAACTAATAGAGGTGCAATTATTTAATTTTACTCTCTGATACGTCTGGAGGTGCATTTCTAACATTGGGAGGCTAAAAAGACTGGCTATTACTTAATGGCAGTCTATGAACTCAGATTTTATATCTGCAGTTACTTCTTACTATAACGCAAAGAATGTATAAAACAAAACCCCGGCTGCAGGTCAGTGGAACTGTGGTAGGTGCCATTGTAGATTTGTCATTGCTGTGTAACAGATGACAACAAACAGGTCAATGAGAACACATTAGCTCACAGCTGGGAGGCTGAGCTTCAACTCTCAGGTTCTGCTCAGGAGCACTCCAGTTTGAAGTCACACTTTCTTCTAGAGCTGTGATCTCTCTAAATACAGCAGCTCTTTTCTTCCAAACTCACTAGTGTTTCAAAGAATTCAGTGCCCTGAAGCTGAAGGACTGAGAGCTTCAGCTCCTGCTTCCCCTGAGTTGCAGTTTCCTGTCTGTACAATTATCAGTTCGCTTCTCAAAACCAGGGCGAAAGTGACTCAGCCATTTCAATTCTCTTCTGTATTTGACTTCTTGCTCTTTTAAGTGAGCTTATCAGATTAGGGGAGTACATCTAACAGGATCTTCCTTTTGATTAAAGTCTGCTCTCTAAAAGCCTTAATTATATCTCTAAAATCTATTCATTTTGCCACATAAACTAATTACCGAAGTGATTTCTCTTATTTTCTGAGCCTTCCTACAGTTAAAGGGAAGGCCTAACACATTGGCTTCTCCAGGATCATTGCCACACAGATTATTTTCAGAGAATAATAACATCAGAAGTACATTATTGTAAATAGTTACATTGCAACTGTTATATCTCCAACATGTTAATTGTTATTACACACATAAGTTATAGTAAATGTAATTTCAGAAAAATAAATTGACTAATTTTTATTTAATTAAAATGGCTGTAAAATGTTCTGAAACTATTAATTTTACACTTTAGGCACAAAAACATAATTTTGTGAGAAGTCATTTATTGTACGACATGCCTGTTTTGCATCAGTAACAGTGTTGGTCAATTGAATTTTAGAATTAGATACAACATTTAGGCACTCTTAAACATTCATTTACTAGTAGCATCTGCATAAAACAAATTCATATGTATGTGCTTAGTGTAAAATAACACAAGAGATCCTAATGCCCATGTTGTCTAGAATGTAGGTGTTCTAGAGTTATTTATACTTATAATTGGACTATTCACCTTCCATTTATTGAAAATGAAAGAATTTAATGCTGCATATTGTATTGACACTATTCTGATGTCTATATATTTAACTTGTAGTTTTAGATCCATTGAAATGTGTTAGTACCATAGATCTCTGAAGACATATTTTAATATAAAGATTAAAAATAAAGAACAATAATTCTGAAATGAAAAGTATGCAACACAGATTCACAAAATCGTTTATTAATATATCCTTGAGACTTGGAAATATTTTCTACCATCCATGTACAAACTGAGCTTCAGGAATTATATTCTTTACAGCCCTGATTAGCTTGTTTAAATACCCTATGCAAATAAACAATAAGGCTAAATCTGTTCTTTGATATACTTGGTAACAATTTTAGCAGAAAAAAATACTTTCAGGCATTTTTTCTTATTTACCTTCATACAATCTTGTTTATCATTTTGGAGTGGCATACCATATCTGCAGAATGAAGTATATAAAGTTACATACACATTGTGTCAGATCAGTATGTGCTGTTTTTAGTTTGGAGTTTAATTCACAAGCCCATAGATACTTTTCATAATATTTGAAAGTTAAAAAAACATGTTTCATTACTATCTGATTATTACTTATAATGAGAGAATTTAATTATACATGCCATTCATGTCTAAAATGTACTTAGATCACTTAAGCCCGCTTGACCTCTTTCATTCCTGTTCCCTTCTGTTGCCTTCCTCTTCCCCAATAATATAAATTTTGTTGCCATGTTTTTTTAAAAGTACAGATTTTACATATAGTGTTTCCTGAAATGACTATCTGACTGTGTATTTGCAGAATGCCACATGGCATTTCTATTAGTTACCTTGTCCAATGGCACATTTTCTCCAACAAGATCACACCTTCTAATCTTTCCCAAACAGTTTGATCTAACTGGAACCCATGTTTGTAAGCATATGAGATTATGGAGGCCGTGTTTCATTCATTGAAATCACAACAACATTGTTTAGTATAAGTTTTGTAGTCAGAAAAAAAGTAAATGGCCTCCATTGTTACCCAGACATTGTACTTGACTAGCTATTTAATTTTTCTATAGTTTCTTCATTCATAAAGTCAGATGTTAAAGAAATGATATGTGAAAAATAATTTGCATGCTGCCAGATGTATAAAGATCTGAGCAAATTATGGTTAATATTGTTATTATAATATGGCAACCCTTTGTGTCCTAACAGCATATAAACAGACCTTTTGGCTTCATTTTTAGTCTTTTTTTTTTTTTTGAGCATTGAAAGAGAATGTAACAATAGTTTATGAAAAAGAACACAAGATCAGATGTTTTGACCCAATGTTATTAATCAGGTCAATGTTATTTAACTATCATCTTATGGCTCCTGTTATTGTAATATTTTCCATTGTTTCTATAATTTGGAATACTTAGGCAATATTTAAGAGGTTCATTTTGAGAGCTGGAGAGAAAAATTATGTTTTGTGAGCGTGACCCACTCCTGATGTGCAATCATTTTGTTTTTGCCATATTTGTGTTTTCTGTCAATCATATGCTTTGGGGAAATATATATGTAATTGAGATTTTTCAGGCAATTGCGAAGTCAACATTTCCAATTAAAAAGAAGAAAAATATTCTGCTAACCAGGACGGAGATAATTTAAATTTTGCCAGGGTTTTAACTGAGGGCTGCTGTTGACATTCTCAGTCTGCCACAGGTCATCAGAACATGATATGTCTTTAGCAAAGACAGATGTCTGGCTGACCTTCTGAACTAAATGCTGACCCATGTCAACCTCCCGTCTGTTAAGCACTTGATGTTCACATGGAAGCGCAGTGATAACTGTCAACACCCTGTCAACTTTTCCCTTATGTTAAAACATTCATGATAAGCTTCTAACCTCCATACACTGAGTTCTGAAATCAGTGTTCTAGGAGTTATGGGTCCCTTTACCTCAGCGTATCCAATTCTGAGTATTCCACATTAATTCAGTGATTATTCTTCACTTAATAGAGTGCAAACATATGTATTTAAATGTATACGAATATGCATATATTTACATACTGTCTCTTGTTGCTTGAGACCAACTGTGTCTCGATGAAATAAACAACTACATGACCAAGGTGATGTTAGATTAGGATCATAAAGTTATTCATTTAATCAGTACTTTCAGTTAAAATTTTATTCTTTCTACAACAGAAAGTAAGAAACAAAAGAATTGTTTTTCATGTTAGTGAAACTTAGATTTTGGTTTGCCATCTTGATCTAGAGTACATTTAAAAAATTATACTCATTAAACGCATTGTCCTGTTTTTAATCATAATTACATTTTTGTTCCTTCAGTACTTATCCTTTATTCTACAAAACCCTGTTATATACCCTTTGCCAATTCACTAACTTTTAAAAGATCCAGATTCTTCTTTTATAAAAAAAATAATATCAGTACTTAAGGACTATTTTGAGAAAGAAAAGGATGATTACAAAACACTGTTCTCTGGTAGTGATAAATAAGTAATAGTAATCAGGATAATAATTGTGGTTATCTGAAAATACTTAGCAAAATGATAGTATTACAATAGTAGTTTAATGGTAGCCCATGTTTGAACTTCACTGTAGATATAGTTCAGAAACAATATGACATATAATTATAGTCACAGTAAAACAGACTTCTCAGATTAAACAGAAGAAATCAAGTATGTAATATTACTAATTTTATGGCTAAAGATAGCAGTGTCTAGAAGGTGGTGCAGTTTGCTTGTAAGTGAGAATTAAGTTAGTTTGAATATCACTCTACATCACAATAACTAACATATGTTGCATAGTTACTAACTGTAAGCAATGAATTGAAAGCATCACTACTATCTCATTTGCTTTCATGACAATTCTATGATGCAAGTATGCTATTGGTACTAACACTATTTCTACATATAAGTAAATGGTTTTGGCTATTTTTGGTTTTATAGCCTGGGTATGAACATTAGTAATCTCACTTCATAGCCAAATGCATAATCATCTAGCTACCTGTGAACGTGTGCACATTTTACTCTATGCTCGATGAGTTAAATACACACATGTTGATTTTTTATAGAATTCCATTGTCTTTACATGCCTTATTTAGGCATTAAAAAGTATGCATTCTATTTACTTCATCCTTTACTATATGTACTGATCACTGTGCCTTGGAAGAGGAGTAATTGATATCATACAGAAAGAATTCTGAAAAAAAAAAACTCCTGCTTCCTATGACATTAAAGTTCAAATCTTTAAAGCATAAAGCATAATAAAGTTGAAATACATAAATAGATTGATATACTATTTAAGCTGTGCTTGGAGCATATAATTTTAATCATAACACTTGGGAGGCTTAGGCAGGAAGATTTCTATGAGTTCAAGACCAGCCTGGTCTATGTATCTGGTTCTAGTCCAGTTATAGCTACATAGAAAAACCTGTGTCAAAAACAACAGCAACATAAAAGGAGAAATATAAAAGGTTAATATGCCAACTAGATGGAGGAAGTTCATTTCATCCATAACAACAGGGATTCATCTTAAAATTAGTTTCTGTCTGCATACAACTGAAGCTCCAGTTTTTATTGCCTGAGGCTCTAACACTTTCTTTTGCTTCTCTCCTCACTGATGAAGATGTGGATTATGTCCTTAGCAAGGAAAAGGATGGGCTTGGATATCATCATGTTAGTGAAATAAACTATTCTCACAAATGCAGTGCTCATGTTATTTCTCACATGCATAGAATCAGGATAAAAAGAAAGCGGAACATGAAAGTAAGAGATACAAAAGGAAAAGGAGACAAAAAGAATAAGAGTAGTGTCAAAAAAGAGCAGTAGAGATGGTGAAGGTGATCAATGTGCATTATAGTAATGCTTGAACAAGTCATAATATGATTAATGGATAATAATAAAATTGCACATGTGATATAATCAACAAAGAATGAGAAAAATAGTGAACAATTATACAGGCAAGGAATTGGGAAGACTGAAACTTCTACTAAGAAATATGAGTATAAAACAGAAAATATATTTTAATAAAATTTGAATATTATATGATATTTTAAAGGTATAATGTATAAAAGGGAAATTTTCAATATACATCTTTCTATATGTGTGTTATATGCATATATATGATACACATATATTATTCATTAATAGAAAATTTTATAGGGAAGTTCTGACTGAGGCTCACAAGTTTCTAGATGTCTTAAAGGTAGAAGCACTGCCTGAATTTGATCCAGAAATTACTTTGAAGGATATTCTTGCACCAGAAGGCTCTGTAGTACAGAGATAGTTCTGTTCTTTGAAGTAAGAACAAGAAAGTTTTCTATATAGCACAAAAGTTCAGTTTCTTTGTTCTCAGAGTTCAAATTTAGGACAATAGAATGAATTTGCAAATGTATCCTAACCCAGGCATCTTGTGACTTCTTCCATATGTTAGAATTATTCAGAAAAAAGAAAGCATTTATATATTATATATTGTATATATAGTAGTATATATAGGATGTATACACTATATACATATATTCATATGCTATATACATGTATATAGTATAAATATATATGTATTTCATATACTTGCAATATGTATTCTGAGTGCTCTTGTCCCCATACTCTCTTATCTCCAACTCATCTTATCAACTCTTCTCTCCTCTTTTAGGTCCTTTTCCAAATTTGTGTGTGTGTGTGTGTGTGTGTGTGTGTGTGTGTGTGTGTGAGTGAATGAGAGAGTATTTATGTGTGTATGTATACACACACACATACATACACACACATACACACATACACATATATAGTGTATGTGTGTATTTACATGAATCATGACTAAGGATTTGATCCTAACATTATGGAATATAAAACAAGGAATTTCAGTGACCTTCCTTCTGTAAATGAGCCACAATCCAAAAAAGTAAAGTTGAATGTGGATGTGTCTTCCTGATGAATATGCATATTGAGAGTGCAATTCTATTTAAAGGTTAGATTTTAAAATATAATGTAGCAATAAAATTATGCATTGTAAGTCAATAAAGAGAGACAGACAATATGAACTTTGTGAAATAAATAAAAAGAACCCTCAAGCATATTATAAAGAACAAAGTCACTCTCCTTGTTAGGGTTATTATGCTTATGATGAAACATCATGACGAATAGCAACTTGGGAAGCATAGTGTTTATTTGACTTACATTTCTCTATATAACTGTTCATCATCAAAGGGAGTCAGGACAGGAACTTAAAGAGGGCAGGGACCTGGATCCAAGAGGTGATGCAAAGACCATGGAAGAGTGCTGTTTACTGGCTTGCTCCTTATGACTTGCTCAGTCTGTTTTCTTATAGAATTCCAAACCACCCCCAATGGCTAGGCCCTCTCATATCAATTACTAATAAAGAAAATTCACTAACAGCTTGCCTACAGCCAGTTCTTATAGAGAAATTTTCTCTGTTGAGGCTCCCTTCTTTCCAATGATTCTAGCTTGTGTCAAGTCTGACATAAAACCAGCCAGTACAGTAACCCAAAATGAAAGTATGCTCAAACTGCTCTTCAGATCCATTTCTCTGTTACCTATGTTGCAAGAGTCAAGATATTTTTTGATGTACTAGTTTGACTAAGTTGTAAAGGAAAATTGTTTTATAATATTGCTCCTAAATTGAATTTTGAAAATGTTTTTTCCAACTTATAAGCATATTCTGAGTCAATGGCTCCTGACATACTGATGTAGATTTGAAATGAAGCATTTCCAAAGATTTTTCACCCTTATTCATAATAGAAAATAATTTAGAGAAACATTTCCAAGCACCTAAATGCCCATCAGCAAATGACTACTTAACTAAACTATGATACAACTACTAATAAAGTAAGAGGGAAGCAGCTCTTATCAAAATAGTGTGCTACTCAATTAGATTGGATTGAATAAGAATGGTTCCCATAGGCTCACACATTTGAATTCTTATTCACCAAGGGCTAAGGCACTAATTGAAGAGTAGGAGATATGGACTTGTTGAGGTAGGAAGTCTGTAACTGGGAATTTGCTTTGAGAATTCAAGGTCCCTAGCCAGGGCCAGAGGCCTTCTCTTCCTGCTGTCTGTGGATCCAGAGGAAAACTCTTGACTATCATGTTGGCCTGTGTGCTGCCATACTCCCCACTATAAGGAGAGTGAAATAAACCTCTGAAACTGTAAGCAATACCTAATTGAATATTTTCATTTACAAGAGTTTAAGTCATCATGGTGTCACTTCAAAGCAATAAAACACTAACTAAATCCAAAGATCATACCAAGAGTGGGGTGTTGCTGTGTCAGGCCTCACCATGTTGCTTGTTTGCAGAATGTGGACTTTGAAAACTTGGATTTGGAAAGCTTTTGAATGCTTTAGGCAGGGATTCATGGGCTATACTAGCTGAGAGCAATGTAGATTATGATGCCCTGGCTCAAGTGGTTCCAAAGGAGAAAAATATTACTAAGTGGCCTACAGATCATTCTTCTAATATTTTGGTGAAGAATGTGCTTTCTGCTCTTGTCCAAGAAATCTGATTGAGACTAAACTGTAGAATTTTGGATTAAGATCATTGGCAGAGGGGATTTCAAGACAGCCTGCTATTGAATCTATTATGTGGTTATTAGTGCTAACTCTTATTCAGATCTATAAGTAAAAGGAGCAAGCTGAACAAAGAAAAATACAAAATATACAGTTTGAGAAGAAAAGGAACACCAGGAATAGTAATGGAACGAAGTCCAGTGCTAAAGGAGACTAAAACATTTAAAGAAAAGCCTGATGCTAAGTGGAATAAAGGGAGTGGTGATCTCAGGGCAGCACCGTACCCAGCTGAGCTTACAATGTGTGAAGATGCATTAAATAAAAGATTAATCACTGAAAGAACCCATCAAAAACAGAAAGCTGATAAAAATGTAGTTGAACAATGGCTCCAAGTTTCAGCTCCAGGAAACAGGAGGACTTCACAGCTTTGGCCACATAGTTCAGACTTTACAGTCATGGATGCAAAAAAGGGGTTTGGGAATTTCCCTTCTTGGCTATGAAAAACCACTGAGATTGGAGTATGTCAGGGGTCTCCCGACATGGATGCTCAAAAAGGTTATTGTGTGAAGCTGTGAATGTAAAGTCTGGATTGCTTAAAAAACCCCAAGATTTTGGAAATGCCAGTCATGGAGTAGTTGCCAAGGAGAGCTGCTAACAGAGTGGGGAACCATCCTAAGGGAGAGATGTGTGTTGCAGCTAACAAATCTGAAAGGAGTTGGAGATCTGAAGACTCCTTTGACATCAGACACTGAAATGCTGAGTTTGAAGTTTGCCCTACTGGTTTTCGGTCTTGCTTTGGTCCAGTGTTTCCCCACTATGCTTTTTTTGCTCCCTTCTGAAATGGTAATGTACATTTTGTTCCACTGTATGTTGGAAGTATGTGATCTACTTTTTTATTTCATAGGGAGTTACAGTAAAGAGACTACCTTGAGTCTCAGAAGAGACTTTGAACTTTGGACTGTAATAGTGTTGAGACTGTGATAGACTACGGGAACTTTTGAAGTTGGCATAAATGTATATTTGCATTATGATATGGCTATAAGCCAATGGTGACCAGAAAGTAGAATATGGTAGTTTGAATAAGAATGGACCACATAGGTTCATATATTTCAATGCTTAGGAATTGTGGACTGGCACTATTTAGGAGATATTAAGAGGAGATGTTGATTCACAAGATATTGATATTGATATTGATATTCAGGTAAGAGGACAGTTCTTTTTTTTTTCTTTTGTCCAATTCAATCTCCAGTCCTTAGTCTTGCAGCCCTGGAGTGCTTTGGCCTCAGCTCAATCTATTCTTAAGCCTAGAGTTGGAAGACTTGAGCCTCAGCCTCCATACAGTCTAGAATATTTAAATGTCTGTACAATCTAATCAATCTTTGAGACTTACTGCTAACGGAGCTGATGTGAGTAGTTCTGTCTGAACTCAGAGCTGTACTGATCAACTCACTTCTCTGGCTCATTTCAACTCACTTGTTGTTCGGGCTCAAAGTCTTCTCCAACCTGTCTGGTTCAAACTGACCTTCTGGTCTGGCTTACTGTTTCTTACCAAACTCTTCTGACTCTGGTAGATTCTGGTTGAATCTCTGACTGCCTCAGACTAGGCTTCAAACTGAATCCCTCTTTCTGTCTGATATTAACTTCTTCTGAGCTGCCCATGTCTCTGCTTGTCTGCATTATCTCCAGTAAGTATGCTTCATTATCTATAGCTTGTGCCACATACCTGCCTTAGGCTACTTACCTCACACTGCCTGCTTGACTGCAGGTAACTGACTCTTCTGTTACTCACTGCTCTGAGATTACAGCTTGCCTTTCTAATGAGAATTGGGCATTTATTTATTCTGACTCACTTTTCAACCTCTTCTGATAAGTCACTTTGCCTGCATTTCAATCTGACTCATCTCACATGTCACATTCAATCTGACACTGACTTCTGAGCTCTGCTTCCTGTCTGCTTCAACACTTTGTTTCTGCTCTGAGGGATTAATGGGTGGACCACTATCTTATGAATACTGGAATTAAAGATGTTTGCGACCACTGTTTCTGAGTACTTGGATTAAAGATGTGTCTACATTCCAGCCAGACAACACCGACCTCTGAATGTAGATTCCTTGAATATAGACCCACCATAGCTTTCACACAGGCCTATTCCTCTACATTTAGGAGGTGTGGCCTTTTTGGAGTAGGTGTGGCCTCGTCTGAGGAGATGTGTCACTGGGGATAGGCTTTGAAATTTCAAGAACCCAAGCCAGGCCCGTGGCTCTCTCTTCTTGATGCCTGACAATCCATGTAGAACTTTCAGCTACTTTCCCTTCACCATATCTTCCTGTGTGCTGCCATGTTTTCCACCATGATGAGAATAGATTAAATCTCTGAAAACTCTATATGAGCACCAATTAAGTACTTTCTTTTATTGGAGTTGATGCGGTCACTGTGTCTTTTTATAGACATAGAACACTGAGTAAGTTGTCTATATTTCCATTAAGAAATTTATTTGCAAAAGAGCAAGGAGGGGTATCTGGAAAGACCAAGCTAGGAAAGAGAAGGGGCAAGTGATGAAAATTAGATTGTACCTTGTTCTTCCTTGAATACCCAGGACTAAAAATATGCCTACAAGAATATGTGCAACTATTTAGATATCAAAACTAAAATTTTGGTATCATATCTTATCAGAAAGTTTGTTTTTAGAAAATTATAGAACTGTCATTGTTTTTAAGGTTTACAAACGCTTAAGGAAGCATTTATATTGTGTCTTATTGCTTTAAAATAGAGCTCTTTGTCAGGCACCATGATGCTAAGCTGTATCCCAGATACTCAAATGTCTAAGATAATGGAAAAATTTGAGCCCAGAAATTCAAGATCATAATAGACAATAGAATGATATAGTAAATCAAATCAAAAGAAGTGTCCTCTGAACTTGATTTTTAAAAATGGTTTGAGAATTTTAAGTACTTGCAAATATGGATATAAGCATAGAGAAAAATCCCTCTGTAAGAGAATTCACTTGTTGACATTAGATAGAAATCTAATCCCATGTGTATCCTTTCTTTTTTGCTTGTAGTCCTCAGGAATAACTTGAGAATGTGCTAGGATTCAAGGTCCAGGGGTAAACAGAAACTCCCTAAAATAGCATAGGATTGCTCTTCCCTTCTAACAGCATGTGGCATCTGTAGAAGAGAGGAATTTCTCTAGAGAGATGAATCTTTGTTCCTCTGCCCGACTGAAAGCAGGATGTCCTTCAAAACAAAATGCACTAAACTCTCAGATCTACAATCCAGGGTAGATTGCCTTTTGGATTTTCTTCTGTAGGACACATATTGTCAAGACCCCATCTGTACTGGCCAGGTTTCTTGACAGTGAATGATTGGCTCACAAGGAACCCTGAGTACCACTGTCTTTCTCTGCCTATCTATAATTAATACGTTTCACATATTTTTCATGTATGTTATACCTTATTAGATTCAGGCAAACAAGTAAGCAGTGATTACTGGTAGCTAAACATGCAATGGACACGTGAAGGTGAACTTTTCTCATGGTTGACAGAGTGAACACCATTGCTTTTTTAAAAAGAGAGATT
The DNA here is from genome assembly GCA_026225945.1 of Cricetomys ansorgei. Taxonomy (NCBI): domain Eukaryota; kingdom Metazoa; phylum Chordata; class Mammalia; order Rodentia; family Nesomyidae; genus Cricetomys; species Cricetomys ansorgei. Next base: position 4,175,616 of record JAMJFZ010001074.1, read on the forward strand.
CTTTTCTTTTTATTGATAATTTGTGAAGCTGCCATAAACTTAAAAATTCCATGCTCTCATACTTTTCTAGTCCTGCCACTAAAAATCTTTTCTGTCCCTGGAATGTAACTCTGTGTAGACAGCATGTCTAGCATATGCAAGACCCTATATTTAATCTTTAACACTAAAAATAAAACTCCCAATGTTATTGCTCAGGAAGGTGCATGCAGTTTCTTAGTTCAAGGTAATTTATCTAGATGATGTTACGTTACCTGAAACTGAATTGCTTTCTTCTCAGAATAACCTTATTTATCATCATGCTGAAGTCCGCACAACCTGATTTCTGAGGATGGTGCTCCACTCAGGAGTTTGTCAATAGGACTACTAAGCAACCTCCAGTTTCTTAACAACAATCATTGTCACAGAAGAGTTTGGGGATATGGAGCTGATTTTATGGATGTTCTTATGTTCATCATATTTTTGAGTATGACAATAAGTATCATACCAATATACCCTCTCCAATGACTCAGGAAAAGTTAATCCCCAGATTGAGGAATCATTCTTACTTAACTCGTGAGCCACATCACAAAGCAAAGTATATTCATCTATTTCCGTGGATGTACATCATTTCAGAAAACGACATTCCCTATTTTTTTTTAAACTGGTGAGAAGACTATATCTCATTCATGTCACAATAAAAACATCTTCATTTTAGACAATTTCCTAAAATGTATCGTAACATATATGTACACTAAGCACACATACATGAATACATATATTTTATGTTAATGCATACATATGAGCAGACATGTTTAGAAAATAAGAAGTTTATTAAGGATGTAAAACATAAATATAATGTAGAGTCACTGATTTAAGATGCACATTTCAAAACAAGTCTATAACCAACTTGAGATCAAGTAAGTTTACCAAAGAGCCGTGAAGAAGAAAAAAATGGAGTATTTCCGTTCTTCTATCTATTCCCATGTATAAAAAAAAAAAAAAAAAAACACAAAAACTACTTCTTCAGAGTACTTTCTTTTTTTGTAAAAAAAAAAAAAATACAAAAAGCCTGGCACCAAAGATGAAAATTGTGTGATTCTCTTTAAATGGTTGTCCTGTGGGGAGAGAAGTCTCCTTCACACCAAGAGATTCAAAAATCTTACAGCATCAGAAAACTCCTGAGGGTTCACTGCAGAGATGCAAGACCTCTGAAGGCTGCGGAGTCTGGGTTTCTTAAACAGAAGAAATAGTTTTTTTGCATCATCCTCTAAATATTTGCTCCCATTTTTACCCTTCAACTTCATTACTGAGTCATCCACAGCTTATTCCAAAGGTGATTTGCTCAAATGCAAAGCACTCTGCCCTAACTCTCACAGGAATAATGAGATATAAGAAATTCTCTAGTGTTTAGGAATATTAATATTTCTAGTAGTTCTTTTACTTTTATTACACTAAAATGTATATAATAATTTATATAGGGGGATATGTTTTTTTATGCTTTTATATTAATTTTCCAAATTTCAATTAAAAGCATAAACTCTAAGGGATAGAGATGTAGTCAGTTGGTAGAACACGTGCCAAGCATGAACGCTACTATGGGTTCCCCCTCAGTGCTGCATGACTGAGCATGTTGGTACATGGCTGTAATCCTAGCACTCACAAAGTACAAGAAAGAGTACCAGAAATTCAGTGTCATCTCCCAGCTACAGACATGAGAAAAACGTCTTTAAATATCCTTACAATTTTTAGGATTATTCCTAGATAGGATTTCATATCAGTTACAACTTCTTGTTTCTTTTTTCCTAAAGGATCCCACCAAAACAATCACTGTATCTTACTCTTAAATCAGAGCTTGGTCCATCATGTGTTCTTTGATTTGGTCAATTTAGAAGTGTAGATGTAGATACCTCTACAAGAAGAAAGTATTCCTGCTAACTCTACAACAGCAAATCAACAAAAAATTAACCAAAAATTCTCAGTCTTATAAAGGTGGTACTGAATGAATGTGTCTAATTCCGAGCCACATGTGTGTAATAGGAGAGTATACAGATTTCTTCATTTTTAGTGTTATTTGAGTTTGCAACTATATATAATATATTTGTGTATAAATTTTATATGTTTATTTCTATATTACTGTCATTTCAAATGCTCTGAAAACTACACCATATCTTATAACTGCTATCAGAAGTACATTCTACCATGGTCAAATTAAAATATCACAACTCTCAGTGATCAAAAATAGAGATTAAAGTAGAATTTTTAAAAGGTAAAATAAAAATACTGAATAGTAAAGGACTGTTTTATTGACAAATTACTACTATTAATGTGATCAAATTACTTATCAAAAATATTGAGAAACATAATAACAATGAACTCCCCCAACAACACCAGAATATAAAAGAAATTATCACATGCATATTGATGTGGTAATTCCGCTTTAGTAGTGCTAAGGAATAATTACCACATCAGCTATTATTATCCTTCTCTTTGATTTTAAACTTTCTGTGTTTGACAAAGAACCAATATATAACACACATAAACTTTCCTGATTCTCAAGCATTAGGTCTAGATATGTAACAGTCTCTATTTAAACCATCTCTATTTCCTTTCTATATTTGGAAAAAGGAGTAGTAAACATACATTAGGTAAATGAATAAGTTCTTCAATAAAGAAACATGGCTCTTGTTAAACTTATTTGCTGGTACCACTAAGCCATGGTTCTTATTCCCCTGAAGAAATTGAAAGAACTTTGTGAAACAAAAAATGAGCCCCCAACTTCCAAAGCTATATTTCACACAGTTCTTTTCTCTTAAACTATCTCATTTCTTTAACCTTGGAATCTGGATACCATCTCTATTCTTTAGCTAATGCTAAGTTCATGAATTATCTTGTCTTCTTTGTCACCTTGTCACAATGTTTGGAAAGCACTAATTATATTCTTGAGAGCTTGTTCATAACACTTGTGGTGGAATGCTGAATGACTCTTAATGATATTTACATTAATGAAGAAATAAAGAAAACAAAAAACAAATTTAGGGGATACGAGGGAGGAACCAATGAGTTTTTCCTGCATATTTTGAAAACATATTTTTATATTTCCTTTTATATTGTAGACCATCTTTTCACTGATGTCACTATGTAGTGAACAGTCATGGATTTTGAGAGATTGTCTCCCTCTGGAGTAAACCAAAATAAAGTAAAATACAGTCAGTAAAATAAAACCAGTGTCTCTCTCCAGAGCGAATGCTAGGCAGCTTCTCTTATTGTCCATCATAAAACATCGGGTATCACAGGTTCAGATTTCCTGCATTTGTGACACAGACACCTGTGTATGTGCCATCAAACTGGGTCACTTTGTGTTGTCCCTGTGGGATTTAAGGGCAAAGGAACACACAGAAACATAAAGCCAGGCTGTTTACTGTTCAGTAAATAATAAAACCCTTTTGGTTTTCTGACCCAGAAGTTTTGTGTTTCATCCATGAAATTGTAGCATATAAAAATTGATATGAAATGAGCAAACAATTAACTTCTCAGAGTTGCAGTAAGGTCAAATACAAATATCTATCAAACAACTTAACTCTTCAACATCTTAATAAAGACATTTGCAAAATAAAAAATTTTGAAAAATGATGCTGCAATAGATTTTGGAAAGGATTAAATGAGATTATGAATTTAAAAGATGTAGCCCAATGTCTGCATATATTAACAATAGAGATTAGGTATCTTGGACCAATATGGCTTTATCATAACTGAAGTGCCATGAGTAATAATTTGTTTTGTATCAAGTGAAAGATGAAGTTCTTCTTCCTACCCAGAGATTTTGCTGTTGGAAATTGTTAAATTCCTCTACGTCTTCCTTCCTTTCTCACAGTGACTCAGATTTTATTTACTCTCCCTTTTTACAATAAATATTTATTTGGAAGTATCAAGAATAATCATTTATATAGTTTATGACACTGAGTGAAGCAAATAGGGGATTATTCACACCCATATGATGCCCCATGAATCAATTTAATAATTGCTTTTAAACAAAATCAAAGCAAAGCAAAGCATTTATTCACCCTTCAAAGAAATCAATTGGACCTTTGGACTGCACATACATATTTAACAATTTCTTTGGAATCAGAATATCTTTATGCCTTCCCAGCATGTAGGTTCAATACAATCAAATAAACATAAATTCCCAAATATAGCTAGCTATATTGATTGATTGATTGATTGATTTTTTTGCATAACGTGAGAATACATACATTCTTTCCAGTTGTTCCTCAGAAGCTTTAGAAATTGTGTGAGTATGTCAATAGTCAATGTCTTCTTGGGTCTTCATTTTGCTCAAAGGCCTGATCTAATAAGTGTGAGTAGTGTCTTTCCTGTAACATTTTTCACCATAAGAGAAAGAATGGCAATCTGTTATGCACTTCATGAAGGACTAGAACAAAAAAGCTCAAAGGCCCCAACAAACTAAGCAGTTGTCAGATGAAAATGCTAAGTACTCTGAGGTAATTAGAATGCATTTATATATACATATATTTTATATATATTACACATTTATATACATATATTTTATATAAATTGTACATTATATATATTTTATATACATAATTTAAATTATATGCATAACTTGAATGTCATAATATACCTCATAAATATGTAATTTGAGTCAATAAAAATTTTGGAAAAATACTTAAGAAATTAGAAATGTTAACTACACTGATTTAATTTTTCCTTTATTTGAATATTCATGATAGTACAAGCACAATTTGAACAAATTGTGGCTTACATATATATTTCTAAATGATAATAATAGTAATAATATAATGAAAAAAACGTTTCTCAAATCAAATTTAAACAAAATTATATTGGGGGTGTGTGCAGAGATGATTCACTCATTAAGAGCACTTGCTACTCCTGCAGGGAACCTAGGTTTGGATTCTATCATTCACATGATATTTCACAATCATCTGTACTACCAGGTACAGGGGATCTGATGCTTACTTCTGACCACTTTGGGCACCAGGCACACATATGGTACGCGTACATATATGCACACTTAGACACATAAAACAATAACATTAACAACATTAAGAAAATGGTATATTTATTATTAAAACATTATTATTATGGGGGCTAAAGAAATCGCTCATCAGTTAAGTGTACATACTGCTTATGAGGAGGATCCAAGTTTGGTTCCCAGTACTCATGTCAGGCTGCTCATACCACCTCAAACTCCAGCTCCAGGGTGTCCAGTGACTTCTTTGGGACTTTACAGACATCTACTCATACCACCAAACAGACACACATACTTACACATAAGTACAACTAAAAGAAATTCTTTCAAAATTTGTTTCCTTAAGATTCATATTGTAACAAGATTTATTTTTAATATAATTCTGTGTGTGTGTGCCTGTTTGTGAGTATGTGTAGATGCAAGCGGAGGCTTGGCAGCCACAGATGTTGGATAACTCTGGAGTTACATTACTGGTAGTTGTAAATGAGATATTTGAAACATTTTATTAGCATATATACATTGTAATGAGTGATAAATTTCTTAAGAACATTTTATTCAAGTATACCCCACCACCATATATACACACTGAATGTAACTCAATCTTCAGCCCATATTCTCAGGGTACTGGACAGCAATGCCAGCACCATGCCAAGAGTATATTGCTAATTACAGAACCAACAACTGATGGATAAAACCTGCATGGAAAAATAGTACAGTCAATTAAAACAATTACTAAAGGGCTTAAGACATGACTTAGTGGTTAAAAGCATTTACTCATCTTTGAGATGCCTCACGCTTATTTTGAAGGATATTTTTGTTGAAATTTCAACTCTGTTTTCAAATTGTTTCTTTTAACATTCTGGGTGTCTTTCATTACTTTCTTATTTATTAAATTCTTATTTCAATGCATCTTAAGGTAATATATGGAAGCCATTCCACAGGGGCTTTAGGACTTCTTTGTTTTTGGTTACATGTTGTAGAAGTCTACTTTCAGTTGTGTGTAAAATAATTGTCTTTTGCACTGTTGGGTCAAGGGCAGCCTAGGCCTTGGCATTTTGTATTGTCTGCAGGTGTTGGATGGGGGATGTTTGATTGCTAATAATCTGCATGTGCGATCAGTAGAGTACCTGAGGAGTTCTAAATCACTAAAACACCTGAGCTCAAATGTTCAGAGTTCCACAGTAAAGTATGGTGCTGGCCATGATGATGGTTTCCTTTGCTGAGGTCTGGCAGGGTTTGAGTCTATGAAAATGCCTCCTTGTCTCTTTGCTGAGCCACACCAGCAGCAGCATACTACAACAGTTACATTCTCCCTGCTGCCTACCTTTTAATCAGTTTGTATGAGGACATTATTTGTTTACCTAATTTTTTTTGCAATTTTTAAAAAGTTGCATTTATTTTATTATACACCATTTTCAATTTTCTCCCTCATCTCTTCTCAACTTTATAGACCTTATTAAAACATCCCATAATTCTTCGCCTATGTTTCTGATATAATTTTCCATTTTATTTCCCCTTTGAGTTTCACTATGGATATTTTCTGTTAATTAGTGCTTAATAATATTTTTAGTCCATGACCAAATGAACTACTATTAAGCTTATTAATTTAGTTCTTAATGGAGCTCTGCAGTTTTAAATATTAGAGTGTCCATTTTATTTATAAAAAAATCAAATTCTCAATTCCCTGGTGAGAAAATCTTTGCCCTGTATGATTTTAAATATACTAATCAGTTATCTTAAATTTAATGTGTGATGTTTCCAGTGAAGTAGTTTGGACTGCTCATCCTCACCCCACCCCCATTTTGTTTACTGTTATTTCTTCTCATTTGTATGTTGAAAAGTGATTTTCTCCCAATTAGAACAATTCTCTTAGAGAGCAGAGGAAAGTGCATAAAACTCAGGAGGTAAACAGAACTCACATATAATAGGACTCTCCTGAAGCTTGTAAGATTCACAAGACCACACATTAAGGCTATAGCAGTTACAATTGCTTGAGTGAGGAGATTGATTAGCTGGGCTGCTTGCAAGTTGTGCAGGGATCTTTGGGATGCAGCGCTTGGGAGTCAACCATGCTTCAGAAACTGTCCTCCTCAGCTGTGATTTTGTGACTAATTCCAACAAATTCACCGGTTCACTAATCTAGATATTCACTGATGGAACTGTTTCTTGGACTATCATCAGTTCCTTGTATGCAGTGAATGGACATTCATTCACAGTTCCACAGCAAAAATTATAGAACATTTGAATATCTTTTAACCTATTTAAAATGCAGTTCATTGTACCCAAGAGAATACCGAGACTATAGCATTTGTTTAGTTGGTTATTCTTCTCCGAGCAGTTTGTTTTCTACTGCAGGTGTCACACAGATGGAAAATGAGACAAGTCCAGTTAGTTTTGAATAAAAGCAAGAGTTCAAACGTAAATGTAGGGATTGGTCTACACTCAATTTCCATTTTATTAGATGTTTTCCTTTTCGGAAATTGCATATTTAGTTAGTGCTGATGTGTTTCTCTATTCTCTTACATCTGGGATATAACCTTCAGAGTTTCTAATTAAAAGCTTGGAATACTATCCACCTCTCCTTTCTTTGCCAAAATTTTTTTAATTCTAATTTAATTCTTTTCAGTATCACTCCATGCCCAGAACCTCTATTTAGCTCCTTAGTGACTACCAGTCATATCAAATTACCAAATACACCAAGAAGTGGGTTACAGGAGAGGTAAGTACATGGAATAGTGGGTTTGTGTTATTTTACTTTTATTTTTAAAGCTAGATCCTATCCATGTATCAATGTTTCCTATCTCTACCACTTTCTAGTAGATATTTTGGATATTTTATAGATTTTTTTCTATTTGATTTCTTTGCATAATTCATCTAATTTAAACAAGCTTATCTCAACTAAAAGTGAATCTTCCTCCATTTCAACTTTTCTTTTTAATCAGCTATTATTTAAAATAATTCATTATATATTCATCATACATAGTTCATTTCCATGCACCTTTGCATTATATATTGAGCATAATTGCCACCCAAACTTCTAGTCATACATTTTGCTCCACCTTCTTCCATTAGCCTGCTTTATATCCTTAGCCACTTTTTTCATGCCATATGTGTGAGTGTGTTATGTACACATTCATTTTGTCTAGCTTTTGCATGAATACTAGGTACTTGGCTCTGGGCTGCATGATCCCTGGACAGTAATTATTAACTGAGCCATCTATATCCTCCACAGATGGAATTTTACCTACCTACATAAAATCTTGTGTGCTGGTTGCTTTCTGGTTTACTTGTCAGAAGCTCTGGTCAATTGCAGTGGAGAATCTCAATGGGGGAAAATGCCTCTATTAGACTGATCTGTAGTCAAAACTATGGGCTATTTTCTCAATTAATGATCAGTGTTGGCCTAGCCAACTCTGGGTGGTTCTACCTCTGGACAAGTGGTCCTGGGTTATATAAGAAAGAAAACTAAATATTAGAATTTATATCTAGTAGTTGCTATTCCTCATTTAACACTTAGTCTAAATCTTCTACTCACAATTATTCATTCTATTTAACAAATATTTCTTTCAATATGACATCCTCCATGTACAACTTTATGTTTCATAACAAGGCACAATTTCTGTGTTCTTTATAAACTAATGTAATCTGACATGTTTCCTGGCCCAAGGTTTTTTATTGTTCTGAAACTATTTTCTTAATTTCAATTTCCCAACTTACATAGGGCTCCAAGTAACATCATAGAAATATTCATTTTTGGTCTTTATCCAGGAACATTTCAGAGAAAAGAATTTAGACAAAAAATATACACACTATCCTCAAAACTCTAAAAGCCGATGAAAGAAATATCTTTAAAGGACAATAAATTATGTGAGACAGTTTTGGCATATACCAGGGACTATCAAAACTTACTGAATGGTTGTTACCCATGAAAGCTGAAGAATAATTTTAAGGAAATACAACTCAGGAAGACATGGTCTGGGCTTTGTGACAACATTGAGGTTTAGAAAAGAGAAAGCAAAAGAAATGAAACGCTTAGAAAAAAGAAAGCAAAAGAAATGAAACACTTTCTGAAAGTTTTCAGACTTGTTTACATGTATGTGTGTAAGAATCTCATACATGGAGCTTACTTCAATAGCATTTTGACCATAAATTCCTCTGGAAAATAAACAGAGTCATGTTTTATTTTTTGGTCAGCAAAATATTGCAGAATACTTTTCAGAGGTTTTTCCACTTAGTTGAATTGACTTTAAAAAGTAGAAAAATTTGATAAAATCTGATATTCAGGAAATTTAGAGTCCACATTTGATGAATCATACTTGAATTTGTACAACTTGGTATTACAGATGTTTCTCTTGTTACCACGATCAAATGCAATTTAGAAGAAATGGCTTTATTTTGGCCAAAGCTTAGGAGCGATAGAATAGATAGATGGGAAGGTAGCAACAGAATGGCAACAGACAAAGAAACCATGGTAGCAGGAGGAAGAAGCTGGCTCTTTGTATGCCCTTCCTTCCCTCTCTTCCTCCCTTCCTTCCTTCCTCCCTCCATCCCTCCCTCCCCTCTTTCTTTCTTTCTCTCCCTTCTCTTCCTTCCTTCTTTCCTTCATTTTTGAAGATCTGTTTCTTTTTATTTATTTTTTTAAAATTCATTCAACTGTCCCCACCCCTTTGCCCTCTCTCCATTCAGCCCAGTTCCTCCTTCCCTCCTCCCTTTTCCCCCAGTTCCACCCTCCCCCTGCTTCCCCTTAGAAAGGAGCAGACTTCCCAGGGATATCAGCCACACATAGCACAGTAGGATGCAATCAGGTTTAGCATCAGCTCTCAAGAGTAAGTCAGCAGCCCAGTAAGAAGGAAAGGGTCCCAAGAGCAGGCAAAGGCATCAGAGGCACACTTACTCCTAATGTTAGAAGCTCTATAAAAAACACCAGGCTAAAAATCATAACATATACAAGGGGATCTAGTGCAGATCCATGCAGGCTCTATGATTGCCTAATCAGTCTCTGTGAGCCCATATGAGCCCTGCTTAGTTGTTTTTGTGGGTCATGTTCTCCTGTTAACCTCAACACTCTGGTTCTTATAATGCTTTCTCCTCATCATCATTGGTGTTTCCCAACGTCTGTAGGAAGGGATCCAATGGAAACCTCCTATTTGGACTTTCTCTCCACCTACTTCTTGGTTGCAAGATTCTGTATCTGCTCCTATTAGCTGCCAGCAGGAAACTCTCTGATGATGATTGGGCTAGGCACTGATCAATGATTACAGCAGAATATCGTTAGGCATAATTTCAATGATTATTTTTTCCAGTAATGTTTGTTTCTACCCTACCCTAGATCTCAGGGCTATCCATCCTCTGGTTCCTGACCATCCAGACAGAAACTGGAAAGACAAAATGGGAAGTAGGCAACGGTAGAAACTCTTAAACCTTGCACAGGGTGAATACCTCCTCATGCAAGACTCTACCTCTCAGAGGCCTCATTACTTTCCCAACCAGTAGCATCAACTGAGGATCAGATATTCAAATACTAATGTCTCTGGAGGCATTTCTCATCCAAACCACTACAGTGTTGGAGGCTGAGGTAGTAGTTTGAAGACACACTAGGCTACAATAGATGATACCCCCAAGTTCTCAAACTAAAAAAGCAATTTTTGAGTACTAGTGTAATTGAGAATATTAGATTAATACTGTTTTGATTTAATACTTTTGTTTCTTAAGAAACAACTCAGAAGTTAAAGAGATTGGTTAAGACAAATTTAGGAATTTTTTTTCAGTTGGTAATAATGCTGAAGGAAGAAGTAGCACTAGAAGATGCATCTAGTTGTAACAGCACATGTTTAAAGCATCAAACACACACAAGAGAGGATCCAAAAAGAATTTATCATCTCTCCATACAGTTTGAGCTCTTATTCTTTCATTTTTCATTTGTCTTGGTTTTATCAAATTTAATTCTTACAAATTTGTGTGAAAAGTTCTTAACCCTTTTTCCAAAGTACATTGTATTAATGATGTTTGACATTGAACAAATAAAAAAAGGTTGAACAAATGAGTGTTTAGTGACAATGCAATTCTCAGAAATCATTTCTAAAGAAAAATATGACTGTGTATTATAATCAAATAATGAGTCATGTCTAGCTGTCTTAATTTTCTAGTAAATGTTCACAATATCATCATTATTTTAGTAATCAAAAAGATAAATGAAAATGTACTAATGTTGAATGCTTTTGTATAAAGTAGAACATACATCTTTGAGTAATATCATCTTGAAATTTTATGACTCACTTATTGTATTTATTGTACCTTGTATTCTAATCTAATTTTAAATTGAAATGCAAGTTGAATTTTATAATACTAAACTCTTAAAAGAACGTATGCTTTTCCTTTTAGTACAATGAACTCTGTCAAATTCAACTTAAAAACTGGTTATTTACTGTGGATAGAAGCCATGTTGTATTTTGTTTTATGACACAAATGCCAAATGGATTATATATAATCGAAAACAACTCAAAAAAAAGAATTACTTGTATTTAGAGTAGTAAAGTATCTTCTTAGGATGAAAAATAAAGAATGGTAATTGTTTCCTTTTGCATCTTCCAAAAAGATACAATATAAAGCAAATGAGATAGACCACAGCATTAATTCTATACAAATATGTTAAAGTAAAAGTCACTTGTTAAGATTATCTAAAATGTAAAATTACCTGCTGGAATAAAGATTTTTGAGGGACATGGGAGTAAGAAGCAAGTTTAATGTCTTTGTCCATTTTAATACCTGTCATCGGTGATTAATAGTGATCAGAGAGAATCTCTGAACTGTTACATGTACATCTAGGTAGTTGTATTGCTTATTTAAGTTATGCAGTGAAGTGAATTATATCACATCCTAATAATAGAGATTAATTCAGAATGTTAAGACCTTCACTAACCTTAAAAATAATTTAAAGCTTATCTAACAGAGGTTTTTAGTTTGCTAGACAAGAAAACAAGCCAGAGCTAAGGTATACTCAGTAATAATTTATTAATGTTAACTGTACAATTCAAATGGAAAACTAATGCTTTATCCACAGACAGGCTAGATTCATGTTATAAAGATTAAACATTTTATCAACTTCTGTGAACTGATTTTTGGTTACATGTGAATATCTCAACAAAACCAAACTTTAAGATCTCCCCTGAATAAAAATCTGTTTTAAAATATTTAATGATAATAACATCCATAAATACCAATGATAAATAATAAAAATAAAAATAATAATAAAATAATAAAACAATAAAACAGTGCCTGTTTTAACCTAAAAACTGTAGACTGTTTTGATCTTTTATAGTACTGTAGAATCATTAACATTTCAGGCAGAGCTAAACCTTTTCATAAAAAAATTATTTATTTATGTATGAGTGCTCTGTCTGCATATATGCCTCCATGCCAGAAATAGGCATCAGACCCCACTAGAGATGGCAGTTAGCCATCATGTGGTTGCTGGGAATTGAACTCAGGACCTCTGGAAGAGCAGTCAGTGCTGTTAACCACTGACTCATCTCTCTAGTCCCCTTGAGTTAATCCTAATAACTCTTCCCAGAAGATGGCTAAAAGTTTCTTCACAGCTTGAATTGGTTGTGTGTGGGTGTTAGAACAGGTTATGAGATTTATTCTCTATAATAAAAAAAATGTGTTTTGGGATTCCTAACAGAACCATGTCAGTAAAACCACTGAAATACTCTGCCAAACACTCTCTTTGTTCTATTTCCTTCCCTTTTTATTCTTCTAAAAAACATCATCACTTATGATTTTTGAATAGAACAAAGAAAAATTGTTGTCTTCTTCAAATATATATAACTTTGAAAAGTATATTCCCTCCTACTACTGAGAAGGGCCTCTTTCCATTATTCAGTACTGTCAGTGTTCGAGCACCATGAACTTGATATTTCTTTAATTAATTTTTTTGTTCTTTTACCTTAATTTTCTTATCAAAACGATTAGTGGGAAACAAAACTCCTGTTAAGAACTCCTTTGGGAACAAAATGCTCACTTTTCTAAATCATTTAAAAAAGATGCTTATTCACATATATAATATTTTAAAACAACAAATAGTTTCAGAGTTAGCAGGGTCAATTTGAAGGATTTAATAACATTTTTAAATCGATGGACACACAAATGCCCATTTTGAATTTCTACTTAAAACAAAACTTTCAGCAGACAGTAAGTTCTGGATACAAATTTGATTGGCTACTGATATGTTAACTGTCAGAATAGATAAATAAATGAGGTCACTTGCAGTAAAATTTGGAATCGACATAAAATAAAATAAAATACACCTTTAGTTTCATGATCATTCCTTAATGGAACAGGAAGTAAGACACTGAAATAGTTACAACCTCGGCAATAATATCCTATTTAATTACTTATCACACATTTGAGATTATTTTATTTTACTTTATTTTATTATTTTATGTTTTGATTTAGATGAACTCTTACTTTGCTTGTGGAATTGCAAAATAGAATATGCTGTTTCTCTTGTGCCATTCACTTAAAGGAAGATATATTCTAATTTTTGTGTTTTGTACTCATTCAAGCACTTAATACTTTTACTATAAACTAGCTTACTTATGTTTTATGATATCATAAATAATTAGTATAGTTCATTAAAGTTATTATTCATGTAAAAATGACAACCTTTAAGTCACTGTAAAAGTTACCTTAATTTATAAATAAGATCCTTTGTTTTGCTGGGCAGTGGTGATGCACGCCTTTAATCCCAGCACTTGGGAGTCAGAGGAAGGCAGACCTCTGTGAGTTCGAGGCCAGCCTGGTCTACAGAATGAGTTCCAGGACAACCAGAGATACAACAGAGAAACACTGTCTTGAAAAAAAACAACCAACTAACCAAACAAAAATCCTTTATTCAATCCACAAAGAAAGAAAAGACTGAAAAATTGAGACTAGCATAACACATAAATAGTACTATCAGAGGTAGTGTTAATGACCAATTGAAATGAAAAAGAATATTCAAGGGCTTTGGAGAAACTTCCTTTTATATTGAAATGACTATATTATTCTGATAAGGTCATTATTATATTATTCTGATAAGAGATACACAGAAAAGAAGACAGATAAATATGACTCCCTAGGAGATGGAGAGTTTATCTGGTTCTCAGCATGAACAAAAGGATCAAAAGCTGTCATAGAAAAACAATAGTTATTTGTTTTACATTTCATTGTAGACAAATTTGAAAAAATAAGAATAAGAATAAGAATATGATAAATAAAACTATGTCCTATTACATTTCATCATTTATTAACATTTTTCCAATCTTGCTTTATTTCTTAAGTAATCAATTTAATTTTCTTCTCTCCTATACTATACACACTTACATGCCTTCCAGCTCCTCCCATGTACTCTCTTGTTTCATCTATTTGCCTGTAAAATTCATGAAGTCATCTTTTTTAATAGCTGAGTAGTACTCCATTGTATAAATGTATCATACTTTCTTGATCCATTCTTCAGTTGAGGGGCATCTAGGTTATTTCCAATATCTGTCTATAATGAATAAAACTGCTGTGAACATAGTTGAGCAATTATCCTCGTAGTAGAATGGGTATTCCTTGCGTATATGCCCAGTAGTGGTATAGCTGGGTCTTAAGGTAGGTAGAATTCAATTTTCTGAGAAATTGTCATATTGATTTCCATAGTGGCTGTACAAGTTTTCACTCCCTCCAGCAATGAAGGAGTGTTCCCCAATGTAGAGTGTTCTCTACATCCTCATGAGCATGAGCTGTCATTTGTGTTATTGATCTTAGCCATTCTGACAGGTATAACCTCAGAGTCTCTTGGATTTGGAGTTCCTGGATAGCTAAGAATGTCGAAATGTCTGTAAGTGTTTCTAAGCCACTTGAAATTCCACTTTTGAGAATTATTTATTTAGTTTAATAATTTATTTTAATAAATTTATTTTATTATAAATTTATTTTAATAAATTACAAACTAAATAATTTTTAAATTGGATTTTTTATTGGATTTTTTATTTGGATTATTTTTAAATAATTTTTAAATTGGATTATTTGTTTTGTTGATGTCTAGTTTCTTGAGTTCGTTATATATTTTGGATACTAGCTCTCTATCCGAAGTGAAGTTGGTAAAAATATTTTTCCATCCTGTAGGTTGCCATTTTGTCTTTTCCACAGTGTCCTTTGCCTTGCAGAATTTCCAGTTTCATGAGGTCCCATTTACTAATACTTGATCTTAGTGACTGAGCTATGGATTTTCTGTTCAGGAAGTTGTCTCCTGTGCCAATTCATGCAAGCTATTCCTCATTTTCTTTTCTATCAGATTCAGTGTATTTGGTTCTATGTTGAGGGCTTTGATCCGTTTGGACTTGAATTTTGTGCAAGCTGATGAATTCGTATCTATTTGGATTCTCCTGCCTGTAGACATGCAATTAGACCAGCACCATTTGTTAAAGATGCTCTCCTTTCTCCATTGTTTTTTTCTGGCTTCTTTATCAAAGATTAGTTACCCATAAGTGTGTGGATTTATGCCTGGGTCTTCGATTTGGTTCCATTGATCAACCTGTTTGTTTTACTCTGCTACCATGCAGTTTTTATTACTATAGCTCTGTAGAACAGCTTGAGATCAGGGACAATGATACCTCAAGATATTCATTTATTTTTCAGGATTATTTTAGCTATCCTGAGTTTTTTGTTTTTCCATATGAAGTAAAGTATTGTCCTTTCCAGGTCATTAAAGAATTGTATTGGGATTTTCAAAGAGATTGCAAGTTCATAGAGACTGAATCTGCAGGTTGCTCTTGATAAGATGGGTATTTTCAATGTGTTAATCCTACCAATCCATGAGCGTGGGAGATCCTTCCATCTACTGAGATGTTCTTCAATTTTTTCAAAGTTTCTGTCATATAAGACTTTCCCTTGCCTGGTTAGAGTTAACCTAAGATACTTTAACTTATTTGTGGTTATTGTGAAGGGTGTTGTTTTCCTGATTTCTTTCTCAGTCAAATTGTCATTTGCATTCAGAATGGCTACTGATTTTTTTGAGTTTGTCTTGTAGCCACTCACTTCACTGAAGTTGTTCATCAGCTGTAGGAGTTCCTTGGTAGAATTTTTGGGGTCACTTATTTATGCTATAATATCATCCACAAATAAGGATATTTGATTTTTTTTTCTTTCCAATTTGTATCCTTTTGATCTTCTGATGTCTTATAGCTCTGGCTAGAACTTCAGTACAATATTGAATAAGTATAGAAAGAGAGAAAAAACGTTTATTCTAAGGTACATGTTTGTCTTTGATATTAAGGTATGTTTCTTGTATACAACAGAAGGATGAAGCTTATCTTTACATCTATTCTGTTAGTCAATGTCTTTTAATTGGGAAATTGAGTGTGTTTTTGTTGAGAGATATCAAAAACCAATGATTGTAGGGTCTTATTATATTATAGTTGTTGGTTGTAGTGTGTGTGTATGTGTGTGTGAAATTGTGTGTGTGTCCCTTCTCATGGTTTTAATGGTGTGAGATTATTTATTTCATGTGTTTTTATTAGTATACAGCTGGAGTTTTCCTTCTAGTATCATCTGTAGGGCTGGATTTGTAGATAGGTATTATTTGAATTTGTATTTACATGGAATATTTTATTTTCTCCATCTATTGAAATCAAAATTTTGCTGTGTATAGTAGTTGGGCTGGCATCTGTGGTTCCTTATGCTTTGTAGCACATCTGTCCAGGCTCTTCTGTATTTTAGAATCTTAGTTGAGAAGTTGAGTATAATTAAGTTGGTTTGCCTTTATATGATACTTGTTCTTTTTCTCTTGCAGCTTTTAGTATTCTTTCTTCATTTCATATGTTTAGTGTTTTGATTACTCTGTGGAAAGTGGATTTTTTTTTTTTTGGTCTATTCTACTTGGTGTTCTGTATGCTTCCTGTACCTTAATTGACATCTCCATTGTTAGGTTTGGAAATTTTTCTTCTATCATTTTATTGAAAATATTTTCTGGGACTTTGAGCTGGGATCTTCTCCTCCCTCTATTCCTACTTTTCTTAGTTTTGGTCTTTTCATAGTGTCACAGATTCCTGGATGTTTTGTTACGAATTTTTTGGATTTAATATTTTACTGATGTAACTATTTCTTCCATAGTATCTACATCTCTTGTATCCCATTTTGTAGCTTGCCTCTGTAGTTCCTGTTCAATTTTCTAGGTTTTTTATCCCAACATTTTCTTGATTTTTATTTTCTTAATGACTTCTATTTCCATTTCAGGTCTTCAACAGTTTGCTCATTTCCTTCAATTGTTTGTTTTTCTTGGCTTTCTTGAAGGGATTTGTTCATTTCTTCTACTTGTTTGCTTGTGCTTTCAGGGGTTTCTTTAATGAATTTGTTCAATTCCTTCCATTATTTGTCTTTTCATTGTTTCCTCAAAGTTTACAAGTCTTTATTATTTGTCACGGCTGAATTTCAATCTAATCTTTTAGAATTGTCTTTCCCTCTTCCTTCCATTGATTTTAAACATAACTCATTATGATTTTACCAAAAATAGTAACATTGTTCATGTATTTTGAATTGACTCACCATATTCTTTTTCTTTTGTTGCTTCACCTTTTTGTTCACACTTGCTGCTGTGTTTGGAGTCTTCACATTCCATGAATATTTTTATGTTCCACACATGTTTAAGAAATTGCTCCCCGTAACGCACTCATGTGTGCTTTTTCCAAACTTCCATCCCTTTCTAAAATACTGCTAATGTCTAGAATAAAACTCAGTGTAAGTGTGCGTGCTTATTATGCACAGGATTTTGTGCTTTGTCCCTAGCACTGAAAGACCTAAAGACTGAAAGATTAAAAAAAAAAATACATCATCATCTGTTCATACTGTGGCTCATTCCAATTACCATGCAAAGCTGTTGTCATTTTTCTCTTGTAAAATCAACTTATTTTGATTCCATCAATCTCTGTACCCTATGCTGTTATCTCTTATTCCTCTCACAATGAAATCTTCCAGAATTGTTCAGTCCTAACTACTTCATCTTTGGATTCTTTTCCTCTTTGCTGTCAGAAGTTGAATTCAACCGGGCTGAAATTATTGCCAAGGTAAGCATTATCTTGGACAAGCAGCAGCCAAAGTTGTGTTTCCACTTCTTACCTTACATTACCTATGCTTTAGTTCAAATGTATGTTACAATATTATGCCTTTCATGTTGACATTAAGAGATGGGGTCTTCAGGGAAGTGAATATGTTATGGTTGCTGTGTTCTTATAAGTGGATTGGTGGCCCTATAAAACCCTGGAGGAAACCAGCTTTTACTCTTCTGACAGTCTCACATTTCTGCCTGATGAGGACTCAGCAAGAAGGCCTTCACCAAACACAGATTTTGACTTGATCTAGGGCTTCTGATCCTTTGTAATTATGTGAAAATAAATTATTGTTATTTTTGTTATATATAATTTGCGTAGTCTATGGTATTCCATCAGAGAAGCAAAAAAATAGATTAAGATAATACACCCAAAGCTTGTGCAGAGCATGTCAGTTCTTTTTAGAAATATCAGTTTCACTTGTGTCTGCAATACCATGAGCTCATAGATTTCTGCTTACCTCATTAGCCACTACTTCTTCGAATGCTCTATTGTCTTCTGCTTAAATTCTCAATTCTGTGTATCGTTGTCTGAGGGCACAGTATTAATCTTCTGTATTTTTTCTACCTTCTAAACTCATTCACTTGTTTATCTGTTCATTTGGATTAGTTTAAGGTTTGTGGGTTTAAATTCATTGAATCTACTGTGCAGAGGCAAAATAATGATCCTTCCAATCTTATGTCTCCAGACTCACATATAAAACACTGTACCAGATAGGTCCCTTAATCATCTAATAGATATACTCAAAATTGCAGGTTTTCATCCTCTCCACCCTCCTTCTGTTCTACATATGTTATGACTCATTTCAATTGCGGTCTATTTTTTAAGGTTACTTATGTAAAACCATCAAAAATTGTTCTCTTTCTCTGCTTTCTTTTGGAATCTCCTATTTCTTCATTCAAAACCTGGTTGGTTCACCATTCAGATGCATACATGCACACACACACACACACACACACACACACACACACACACACACAGACTTCCCACCCCATCTGTCATTGCCATTGTAGTCAGAGTTACCATCATCCTCCATCCTCTCCAAATTGGCCTCCTTATCTCCCCCCGCCCTTTCATTAAAAATAGATTCTTCTCTCAAACAATATATCCTGATTACAGTTTTAATTTTCTGTCCCTCTACTCTCCCAGTTCCGTCCCACTTCCCTCCCATCTGGATCCACTCATTTTCTGGTCTCACTGGAAAATAAGACTTCTGAGTCTTAGAATGTAAGAGATAAAAATCAAACAATAAAAATAAAATATAATAAGATAAAACAGAAACCATTACATGGAAGCTGAACAAGGCTCAGACTGTGTTCTTGCATTCTAACCTGGATTGTTCTTCTGTTGATTAAATACCTTGGTGAGTTATTTGCCTATGTGCTTTCCCAACTTCCACCTATTGTGTTAAGCCTTTCTTCTCTAATAATAATTTTTAAAAATTGTAGCTTCTCACAAAACTGGTCCCTGTTATTTACTTATTCTGTATTGTATCTAATACTTCATTTATTATGCATTAGCATATCTAGCAAAATTTATTATGGAGGCTAATCATAAATGTAAATTGATTGTCTAGGATACATTAGGTTCTGAATCTGATATCTAGCACTGAAAAAAATAATTTAAAATATCGAGGAAACATAAAATTACTTCCTTCGTGGGCAGGATTTTGATGCCAATGCACATTTACATTTCTAGAACCTGGGCTGCTGAAAGATGTTGTGTGTGTGTGTGTGTGCATGAGTGTGTGTGTGTATTTGTTTTTTGAGACAGGGTTTCTCTGTTGTAACTCTATCTCTCCTGGAACTCACTCTGTAGACCAGGCTGGCTTTGAGCTCATAGGGATCCACCTGCCTCTGCCTCCCAAGTGCTGTGATTAAAGGCACGTGGCACCACCACTGGCTCAAAAAATAGTTTATGATATAATGTGTAGTATTACTATTGAATTTGTAATGAGTCTATGACTCTTCACTATATTTTCTTTCAAAAATTCTTGGTGGTAGTGATGTTTCTCTTCACAGACATGTCTTCAGTTAAGAGAACTAATGCGCAGAAAGTTGGCACTTGTGGGGTTGTAGGATTCTGTAATGCTCTCCAAGATTTTCAGTCCTTGCTGTACATATGTTGGTTTTAACAAATGCTAATCTGAGCATTGGTATAAAAGGATTTTGTAGATGTGACTAAGGTCATGTGCTGGCTATTTTTGTGTCAGTTTGACACACAAACTAGTGTTATCTGAAAGGAGGAAAACTTAATTGAAAAAAATACCTCCATAAGACCTAGCTCTTATTTCTTACTTAGTAATTGGTAGGAGAAGGCCTAGCCTACTGTGGGTGGTTCCATCTCTGCGCAAGTGTTCGTGGGTTCTGTAAAAGAGGAGGCTGAAGAAGCCGTGGAAGCAAGCCAGTAAGCAGCACTCCTCCATGGCTGCGGCATGAGCTCCTGCTTCCGGGATCCTACATTGAGTTGTTGTCATGATTTCCTTCAATGACAAACAGTTCTGTGGAAATATAAGCCTAAGAAAACCTTTAATATAAAATTTGATTTTGGTCATGGTGTTTTTGTTGTATTAATATAAACCCTAAGACAGGTCACAAGTCAATTGCAATTTTAAAAAAATTACCTGGGTGGATCCAACTTAGTAGATTGGCCCTGGAAGTCAGATCAGGGAAATCAGAGCAATGTGAAGCTTGAGGAGTTTGATATCAGAGGCTGTGTCACCTCTTGACTTGGGATTGGTTGAGCTGAATGCCAATGGATAAGAGCAACTTCTAGGAGTTGAGACAGACACAAATGATCACTAGTTACAGCATGTATGCCTCAATCTTACTACACTAAAAAACCAAATTATACCAATTTCAAGAAGAAATTTGCATGTAGATTCTCCTAAAGAAATAGCACAGCACTCAGCCAAATCACTGCTTTGATTTCAACCTTCAAATTTCTAAGCAGGGTACCCATACACCACAGCCTCCCTTCTGAGCTAAATACCTGAGTAAATATGAAGCTGCTATTTGAAGCCAATAGGTTTTTGGTGATAGAAACAATGGTAGAAAACTAATACAGAATTCACAAAAATTTATTTACATTATAGTTTTATATTTTGTCTTTGCCATGTTCTTGATTTTATTATGCCATGAATGCTGACTTTATATAACATCTCTGCTTATATACATCACTCTTATCATTAAACATGCAACATTAATTTTCAACCACACATCATTAAAAATATTTGATGTTAGATATTCATTCATTCCTTTAAATCATGTTTCTATTTTACTGGAAGCCTGTTACTAAGGTGTTTTAATTCTGATATTTAAATTGCGATGATGGGCTTAGAATTTAGCCTCTTCTACCACTATGAGGTCAAATATATCCTTTCTTTCTTTTTATAAAGTTGCTGAAAACTAGTGACAGCTGTCACACTTTCATATTAGGTGATCTCAAGTTGAAAATGATTGCATGTGCTAAATGAGAGAGCTGCATGCTCAGTTACCACCCAGCGCCACTCTCCAAGTTCCTGTCTCTGCACTGTCTTGGCAACAGGCAAGTGTTATATTTTAATCACACTTTCTGACATTAGCTCTTTCCTCATCTATTGAAGAACAAATTAGGCCCTGCATTTTCTATGTAAGGACTAATATCTATTTGATATTAACTTGATTTGAACTTATATGAAAGTTATTATTTTGAGAGTATTTTACTTTTTATAAAATGTAAGAAATTATTTGCTTATTAATCACCTTGAAAAACATTTTTTATACACAGATAAATAGAAAAAAACATTTAGAAAGTATACTTAAATATTCATCATATAAAAAGGCCATAGTAAAAGCTGGGCAGTGGTGGTACATGTCCCAGAACTCAGGAGGCAGAGGCAGGCAGATTTCTGTAGGTTCAAAGCCAGCCTGGTCTATAGAGTGAGTTCCAGGACAGCCAGAGTTACAGCAGAGAAACCCTGTCTCAGAAAAAAAAGTAAAGAGGAAAAGAAAAAAAAAGGTCACAGTAATAAAATGTAGTATGTGGCAGTTGAGTTTGGGCCATCATCCTTCTTCAGAGACAGGAAAATGAAGTGTCATAATTTTCCACTAATTTTCTTCTATTTGTATAAAATAGTTAAAGAGTTTTAAATATTCATTTGTTCATGTTGCTATGCATACTGCTACACACTGTGGATCGTATGTCCACATGCAATCTTATGTCCACAAATGACCTTAAAGTTGATGCTATTCTTTTATTCATTTAAGAGCTAATATTTATTCTACACCATTGTTCACAATTCCTTTAGTTAGCTATCTTTGAAAATTATAATGTTCCTCCCCTGAGAAAAATGTTATTTTTTGCAGTGGGAAATGTTCTGGTTTTTTTCACATCGAAAAAGTAGTAGCGCTGCAAAAGCATTTATGAAGAGTCAGCAATATTTTTCCTGAGATGTGATTAAAAATAAAAATACCAGAGTTCTAGTCAAAGAATATTGTTTGCTTGATTACACAACAATTTGATAGATTTTATCTGTGGATTGAGATAAAAATTACAAAGTGTAATAAAAAGTAAATGTCAACTGAATTGCACTAGGGCCTGATGCTGTGAAGTATGAGGACTCCACGGTTGTGACCCTTTTTCCTTTTCTAAGAAGCCATGCTTTCTTCCTTCTTTTTTTTTCCTATTTTTCCAGATAGGGATTCTCTGTTGTAACTTTGGCTGTCCTGGAACACACTTTGTAGACCACGCTGATCTCGAACTCGGAGAGGTCCACCGGCCTCTGTCTCCTGAGTGCTGGGATTAAAGGCATGCATCACTGCTGTCTTGCTGCTTTCTTCCTTCTTATTCTGTGCTCTGTCTCCACAGTTCTCAATAAACTTTCAATCTTATTTTGGAGCACGTATTATGAAATAGTCATCATCTCTCCTGGTCAAGCAAGAATAGCAATGAAGTGAGGAAAGAAATACTTGAAAATGTGTTATGAAGATTAAATATTCAAGGAGATCATTAAAATCATGATGTAGAATTGACAATTAAAAAAAAAAAGAAGAAGTCACCTTGAACAAGCTATTGGGCAGTGAGACTGTATTTCTATGTTTCTTTATATGACATTGGAAGAGGTAACTCTGGTCTTACCATATTATCAAATTATTTTGTACAGATACATTTTAATTTTTAATTGCATGTGTTAAGGGGGAAGGCATACAGGCATGTGAGTCCAGGTGCCCACAGAGGCCAGAGGTCTCAGATCATCCTGCATTTGGTGTTACAGGAAGTTGTGAGCTACCCAAAAAGTGGTGTTGGAAACCAAATCTGGATTCTCTGATATTTCAGTACGTGCATTCCTCTGCTGAACCATCTGTTGGTTTTTGGGGGTTTTTTTTGGTTTTTTTTTCCCTCAAATTCTTTAGTCTGCTAGTCATATTATACTACTTCATGTGGTAAAAGAAAACTACCACAATTTGTTTTTATAGCCATAAGAATTTCTCCAAGCCAAGGAGCATTTGTTATAATGAACATTCTTGGCTAATAAAAATGAAACTTCCATAATTATGCAGAGGAAAAAAAGTGAAGTGCTCAGTGGTTTTGCTCTATGCTGCCCTGGATATGCCTAAGCCAATATAATAATAACACAAAACTTTTGGGGGGTAACTTTAAGACTTTTCTGTATTTAAAACTAGGACAGTGCCCCAGACTTTGCAAGAAGCAGTAACTGCCTGGAGTTAAGGAGTAAATAGGGTAAAATTATATTAGTCTGAAACAAGTTTCTAGAGATTGAATAAAATAAAAGATAAAGGGGGATAAAAATCACTTGACAACAGTTGCGAAAACAAAAGTTACCCTGGGAGATGCGGAGCTGAAGGAGTAAGGCGGATGGGGTGGAACAGAGGTGCCTAGGGACGTGAGTGTCTCCTTCTTGTGGAAGTTATATGTTCCTGAATCCCTCTGCTACATGCATCCCAGGATCAGAACTGCTTTGGATGAGCTCCCATGGGGCTGGAGGAGGCACCTCTTTTCTCAGCACTTGTTTTTATGTTGACTGAAAAAACATATGGTAATTTAATTATTTTGGTTCTCAATAAAAGAAACAGTATTCACGTTTGAAGAAAACAACAGCTTTTCTATGGAAATCAATATAAGGATTAGTTTGGCTTATTCAGATATACCAGTTTTAAAGCACTTCGCAGAATGTTAAGCCACGGTGTTTGGAGGGAGTCTATTTGTTTGAAAGTCTATTTTGAGAATATTACTAAAGCATGACTGGGTCTTGAATTAGGTATTTAGATAAATCTCACTTGATGTAATTAATGTATTCCAATTTCAGCTGAAATACCATGTTTGCAGAGATTTTGCTACCAATGCCCTCATATCAGCTACAACTCCTGGCAGAAACTATCCCTTATAAAACTTTGCTGGCACTTAGCTTTCTGAAGTAGGACTCATTCTTGTGGAATTGCCCTTATGAGACTCTGAACTATCTGAGAAATAGTAGATATAGATAAATAACATCACCATCTTCATTGTCTGAGACTGATGTGAGTAACATAAAAGATATTTAGTAGTTATTGAATAAGTGACTCCAAAGCAATAAAAAATAAATGAAAGTATGAATAATTTTTATACCATCTTATGTGAAAGAACTGAGTTCCATAGGATTTCTACTTGGGTTTGGATAAAATCCTAAATAAACATTATATGTTTAACAAAATTCCATAATTCTTCAAATCTACTTATCTCCTAGTTGACATGCCATAAATATAAATTGTTTTGCCAATATGATTTTTATTTTTTAATATATACAAGAGATCGCTGTAGAAATATCAAAATCTAGATTTGTTACGAACTTCAAAAAGGCCCACTTCTGATTCCAAGTTTTAATTTTGCCAACTTGTTCACTTAAAGAAATAACAAGCATATTTGAGAATATCCAGAAAAAAAATTTTCATCACATTTAAATTATGCTAATTATAATCAACACTCCATTTATGTCATATAATTTTAAGGCCTATCAACTGATAACGTATTATTCTATATTCATTAAAATGACTGGTACATATTCACATGTGAAAGATTTTTTTAATTTTTTAAGTTTTAATTTTAATTATGTGTCTGTGTTTATACACATTAATGCAAACACCCACCAAAGCCAGCAAAGGGTTGCCAGTCTCCTGGACCTTGAGTTACAGAAAGTCTTGAGCCAACTGATATGACTTCTTGGGACCCAAACTCAGGTAATTTGAAAGAGCAGTACTCCTCTCCTATCTCTCCAGCCCTGGTATAATATTTTGAAAACTAAACATCTCATAACTTAAATACAGACAGCTATTCTGCATAAATTTAGAGCAAGGGTTAAATGACAGTTGAGTCATGCACGAATGTTCATTGGTGGGTTTTCCTGAAAGATCTATAACACTTTGCTTCTGATGAATTTTTGATTGTTGTTGTTGTTGTGACTTGTATTTAGTTTGAAAGGCAAGAGAAAATAGTCCTGATAAAAATCACAAGAAGTAAAATAATACAAAAAATAACAATATATCAAAATTACTACTAGCTTTCTGGCAAGCTGGAATCAGGTAGGCATAGTTGTATATCACGGCTTTGACACATGGTAAATTATTTGACTAAAACACAGGATTATGGTCTTTTCATCTTAAAGATGAAAAAAATGCATATTTTTGTAAACAGTAAAATGAATGACCATAAGTAACTATCAAAAAATACGTGATGCAGGGCCAATGAGATGACTTAACAAACAAAGGCACTTGCTGCCAAGCCTGATGACCTAATTCAATCCCTGGAGCCCACATGGTGAAGGGAGAGAATTCACTCCTGTAAGTTGTCCTCTGACCTATTATACATAGTCTATGGTAGAAGGCTGTCTGCACAAATATACACACTCAAAAAATATACCAAAATATTTTTTAAAATTGACTAGAATTGTCAATTTGCTGCTTGTTGTATTTTCTTCTTTCCTCTTGCTTTTCTACCAAATTTTGCTTTTTATCTCATTTTATTTTTAAACATTCTATGTTTTAAGTATAATAAGTTTTAAATACAAGAAAATGTTTCTGGTCATGTTAGCTTAGGCTTATAATTCTAACGTTCTGAAGGCTGAGACAGAAAGATCAGGAGTTCAAAGACAACCTGGGCTACATTATAAGTTTGAAGCCCACTGGTTCATAAGACACTGTTTCAAATAATGTATGTGTATATAGACAATATTTATTTATGTATATGAAAAATAAAGAATGAAGTTACCAAATTATACAATGTATAATCGAAAATTTTAGGAGGCTTCAGAATTATCTTTATCTTTTGATATATTTCTGTTCCAAAAAAGAAAAATAGTCCAATTCGATGCCATAACAAAGAGGTAACCACAATTGCTACAATGCCAATACAAAAATTCTTAAGGTGTAACATTAGGGAGAGCTTGAAATGAAGGAAGTATTATTATGGCTCAGAATCTCATCACTAGTGTTTTAACTTCTCCTATTCCAGCTGTTGATGTTCCCTGGGGAGCTTCCCTTCTTTTATAACAGAGCCACAGTTGAGTCTAGAGCACCAAGATACATTGTCTTGTTAGAGTTCCTCAAGTTTGTGCTTCCAGTCTGTGCTAGTTGTACCACAGAGATTCACCTTAATTTCATCTTTCTTCCCTCATTCATATTTCAGAAATCATGTTGGCTAATCTCCCTAGCTAGAAATAAAATAAGAAAAAATAAATAAATAGATAAATAAATAAACAAATAAATAAGGAAACTGATCAAAACCTCATGGAGTGTAGTTATGATAATATTAGGGAACCATTGCATCAGCTCAATTTGAAGCATTTTTCTAAACTCAGGGAGCTTCTTCTCAGGAAACTTAAGTGAGACTAGAACACTAATTAGGTATTTCAATTTCCAAGTCATTGAGATAAGTTATTTTCTTTAACTTTAACTATGCTTTGAATTTACCACCAAAAAAAAATTGAATGTGAAAACTGCATTGTACAACTGGGATTTCATCTTGGAGAGGTGCTTAGCTAATTTTCAATATCACAACCCTTATCATAAAATCTTATACTGATACAGAATGTTGACTTTTCTATTCTCTAGGAGGTTTCAAATGTCTACTGTTCCTATATATTTTGGAGAACAATGTGCCTAACTTTGTCATTACCAGGATTATGAAGAAAGTTGCAAGGGTATAATATTAAACTGTAATGTAAAAAAAAAATAACTGCATGATGCACTTTTAAGTCAACATCTTGTCTGGAAGAGAGCCATAGGTGGTGAGGGAAAACGGCAATGCTCTGAAAGGAGGACCTACTTAGTTCTTCAGATATTGGCCTGTGGAGAGCATGCACATCACGGCAGAAGGAGATGCTTTAGCCTGCTCAGTTATTTTATCACATTAAAGTCCCTGCAATTGTCCAAGTGACCAAATATGGAAAGGACCAAAATAGAGGACCATTGACCCTCTAAATCGTTAGTTATAGATTTGAAATTCAGTAAGGTTTAGCCCAATTTTTCTGGGAATTACAGGTCATTCTTGAAAATTTCAGAAGCTATCAAAGTTAAAAACATGTGACGCCATGTTTTTATCGTGTTTTCTTCACGGCATTACTGGGAAGTTTTGGAAACTGTGAGAGCTGGAATGTGATCGAAAGAAGCAGGGTGTTGGGGTATGTCCTCAAGGCTACAGCTTGTCACCAGGCTTCTCCTTTCCCTGCTCTTTCTCTTCTCCTCTTTCTTCATCCCCTTCTCATTGCCCTCTTTTCTAAGATGACTTGAAGGACTTTGCACCATCCCATGCTCCCTGCCATGTTATTTTCCCACTATGTGCAGAGATCCATAGTCAAAGAAGGTTAAGTGGCCATAGAATAAACCTGGAATTGTGAGCCACAGAAAGTCTTTCCTTAGTTAAAATGATTTCATAGGAATTTTGTCATAGTGACACCAAGAGACCAACAAGCACCAGAGAAAAGAGAGGTAGGGTATTAATGCATTCAAGATAATAGAACTGAGATACTGTGAGGTAGGGTCTGAGATTGAGGAAATAACCAAAGATCTGTGAAAAAAGCTCAGTGAGGCCATTCAAGGCCATGAGTGTCCTCAACAGAAACAGCAACACAGAGTTCCAAAAAAAAAAAAAAAAGACAATTTTATTTATTAAGACATTCTAGGCTTTTAAGTCTTCATGTTTCAGAATAGATCATTTTCCTAAAAGTATGTTTTAGGACAAGTCAACAAAAACATTTAAAAAATACCTACCCCAAACTAAGACTCTTGACAAGGATATTTGGCTTCTCTCCACAAACAATAAGGCCCTGTTGCTGAAGACAGCACCTACATAACACCTTCTCCTTGAACACAAAGAAATGAAGCTGGTGCCTACCTAGAGCCCTCAACCCTTTGGATCAGTATTTTTGGTACTGGAAGGTACTCTTCATATGACCTTAGGAGAAGGATAAAAACCAACCATACTACAAACTGATCTACTATGATGATGACTTGCTTACAAGATGCACTAGTGAAATACCTATGGGAGTAACTAATATCTTATTGGATTTAAGACCAGATAAACCATGGTCCTAGGGGTAAAACAAATACACCTCTCCTAATGACGTTATACTATACCTATGGGCTGATCAGTGCCTTGATCAGCCATTATCAGGATGAATTTCCTGCTGTAATAGATGGAAACAAATACAAAGACCCACAGTCAGATAAAGTAGAGAGAGTGGGAGAGATTGAAACACTCAGGCATAAATGGTATGTCTCCATCAAATCCTTCCCCTCAGGAATCAGAGAAGCCTGTGGAAGAGGAGGCAGAAAGATTGAAAGAACCAGAACAAATGGGGAACACCAAGAAAACAAGGCCTTCTAAACACAACAGGACCTATGCACATGTGAACTCACAGAGACTCCTGCAGCCTGCACACAGCCTGCACAGGTCTATGTCAGATGGAGTCCCAGCACTGAAGGAAAAATTTACACATTCTCCCATCACTGACCTGGAAGCTACCTCCAATTGGTAACCACTCACTTATGAAAAAGTTTGTCCTCTACAAAAGTCTCACTAGGGATGCAAGCCAATCTTAAGGGAAGGCCCCGTGCCTAGCTACAAATGGCTAACACAAACAAATTCAATAGCATCTCTGAATTCTTTGTCTTAAAATGTTTTGTCAGTTTTCTTTTTTTGTTTTTCTTTTTGATTTTATACGTCATTGGAATATATATTATGACTTCATGTTTTCTGTTTTTATGGGATTTCTGTTTGCACAAACATATATGCTTCTGTATCGATATATATTTCTCACAACTTTCTTTAGTTTTTTTCCCCCTGTGTCTTTGTTTAATCCTATTCTGATTTTTTCTTATTTTATTTTATTATTATTCTCTAGATGTCTATTTTCTAAATAGAGACAGAAAGTATGTGGATTTTGCTGAGAGGGAAATGGGGAGAATCTGGGAGGAATTGGAGAAAGTGAAAACAAAATCAACATATTGTATAAAATTTATTTATTTTTCTTGTTTTTAGTTTTTGATATTTTTTTTTTTTTGAGATAGTTTTCTCTGTTGTAACTCTGGCTGGCCTAGAACTCACAGAGTTCCACCTGCCTCTGCCTCCCGAATGAATGCTGAGATTAAGGTGTGTGCCACCACTGTTCGGCTATAATATTTATTTTGAAAAAGAGAAAAATAGAAAAACAATTACACTAGACCCAGCAGCAAAATAGAGAAAAAGTTAAAAATAAAAATTGATGATTTTTTTCCTTGCAAGAAAAAATAGTAATTAAGTAACATTGTTTAATATGTTCCAAAGAATATAAAAAAACAGAAGAGATTAACATTTGCAGGCCTTGATTTGAAGTCTCTACTTTCAATAATAGCCACTCATGTTGGGTAACCAAGGTAAGCAAGACTTCTACTTTGGCTGGCTGAGATTCTTGCTAGTTCTTACCTAATCCCAGGTGGTATAGATTATCAGATTAAGGAGAACCTGTTTCAAATTCAACAGAGATGACCCAATATTCAGTGACAGCATCCATTTTCCTCTGCTAGCCATCTTAGTTCCCACTTCTACCTGCAATGCCTCCAGGAGCAGAGTCGCAGGGTGCCAGGTCTCTATCAAAGCTTGAGGAGAAGAATAAAGTGTAATAAAGTGTCTGTAATGATTGATATGTTCTTTCATCTAACACCAATTCACTGTTCTCCTGAGCGTTGCTTTAGTTTGTAAGAGATATTAATGTTAAGATGCAGTCTTATATTAAATCTATAAATCTATAAAGTCTCAAATGTCAAACCTATAAAAATTCCTGACAGAAAATATCCAGGAAATCTGGGACACTACAAAAGAGCCAAACCTAGGAATAATAGGGATAGAAGAAGAGAAAGAATCCCAGCTCAAAGCCCAGAATTCAACAAAATCATAGAAAAAAAATTCTTAACCTAAAGAAGGAGATACCTATAAATGTACAAGAAACATAGAGAACACAAATTGATTGGACCAGAAAAAAAGTCTCCCTGTGCTCCATAATGATCAAAACTCAGTAGTACATCTCAGAATCTGAAACATTCTGGGTTTAGACTTGCATCTTGAAGATTAACTTGTACAGAGGCTTTAACCTTCTAGATCTTGGCTTAATATTAGATTGTATGGAGGCTGAAACCTCCTAGAACTAGGGATTGAATTACCAAAGAATAAAATGTCTTTTGTCATGAACCCATGAGAATAATAACAATAAACATTCATCTACAACTACATCTGTCACCCAATGTGATTGGACAGTATAAAAACTCCTCAATTAATTCCCAACAGAATAATAATCTCAAAAGACTGAAAAAAGAAGAAGAAATATTCAACATCCTTAGCCATCTGGAAAATACAAACCAAAATAGCTCTGTGATTCCATCTTATACCTGTCAGAATGGCTAAGATCAATAATACAAGTGACAACTCATGCTGATGAGGATGTAGGGGAACATGCCTCCTTTGCTGGTAGGAGTGCAATCTTGTACAGCCACTATGGAAATCAATAGAATGGTTCTTCAGATAATTAGGAATCTTTCTATGTCAAGACCCAGCAATACAACTCTTGGGCATATACACAAAGGATACTCCACCCTACCACAATTACACTTGTTCAACTATGTTCATTTCAGCTTTATTCATTTTTGGCAGATTGGAAATAACCTAGCTGTCCCTCAACTGAAGAAAGGATAAAGAAAATGTAGTACATTTACAGAATGGAGTATCACTCAGCTGCTTAAAAAAAATGACATCATGAAGTCTATAGACAAATGGCTCGAACTAGAAAATTTATCCTGAGTGAGCTAATGCAGATCCAGAAAGACAAACATGATATGAACTCTTTATATGTGGATTTTGGCTGTTAAGTGATAATGAAGCTACAATCCACAGACCCAGAGAGTTTAGGTAAAGAGAAGCTCTCTAGGAGGAACACACGGGTCTTCCTGGGAAGGGGAAATAGATTTTGCTAGTAGACTAGGGACAGGTGGGGATGGAAGTGAGAGGGATCAAGTTATGGAGGAAGGGATGGTGGAAAAGAGTGGTAGTGATGGTTAGAGTTGGGGGAGAATTGGGGTGCTGTGGAAACCAAGTATAGTGGAAACTTCCTGATATCTATGAGGTTGTTGCTAGTGGGCACTTATAGTAATGGAGAGAGGATATAGACTTAGATCTAGACACCATTTTTAGGCAGGAAAGGCTTCTAGTGGTGGGACTGAAATGCCAATCTATCTACAAAACCTTTGACCTGCAATCTGTCCTATTTGTCTGAGCTCAGGTGTTTCTATTGATTCAGAACTCAGGTAGCACACCTTACTGATAGCACGTACAGAGTATGACCAATCAAACATCCTCCACATGGTCTCAGACTTCAAATCCTTCAGAATAGCAAGCCAATAAATTTTATTCTCTCCCATTCTGGGTATTCCATTGTGGCAGCATAGAAGACTAAAACACAAGCCAGGGCATTGGAGTAAATTTCAGAGTTGAGAGGCCCTGGACCAAAGAGCTCTTAAACTCAAGGTCCAATAAAATAAACTGAAAATCCCACTCAAAAATAAGACATAATTTATCAGTCCTCACATTTTTAAGGCTATATCGAAGCCCTCAGCAAATTAGAATATGACTCCCCATATCTGTAATAGTGTATTTATTATTATTATTATTATTATTATTATTACTATTTATTATTATTATTATACTCAAGCCTACAGTGTTATATGCTAATCTCTTCTGGAAGTACTCTCAGAGCCTCACCAGAAACGTTTATATTTGTTATCTGAGAATTCCTTAGCCCAATTTATTTGATATAGAATTAACTTATCAAATCAATTATGTGTAACAAACACGCATCAGTTTGGAGGTCACATTCTCTTGACTTGATGCCAGTAAGAGGTTTTCTGAGCCCTACTCATGAAAAAAGGATCCCACAAGGCTAAGACTCCCGAGAAGCACTGTAGGTACAGGGCATTAGCAAAGCCCTATACCTTTTTAAAGGAATTGTCCCATATGTCAGGTCTAATTGTTTTTATGTCTTGAAAGCATGTCTTATAGGTATTAGAAAATAAGTAACTCTTCTTCAGTTACTGCATTTTGTGGGAATGGCATTCAATTTGGCTCTTCATTCTGTTTATCTTTTCTTTTTCCAAAACAGGGAATGAAATTATAATTTGGACCATTTTGCAATTACTCATATCCTATGATCTATGCTTTCTGTGGTAAAGCAAGTTTTTAATCTTTCAAAACAGTTTCATCTACAAACCGCCTATGTTTCCTAAGGAAAGAGAAAGGGAAATTCTGCTGTAATGCTGAAAACAGCTACATCCAGAATAACAACGATAGGTCTTGAAAGACTTGCCTGGATTGACATCAATAGCAAAAACGGAGAATTATTTATGAAGGCAGTCTGGCTCCAACTTTCCAGTGGCCTTTCTGTTCCCTGACTCACTCCTCCTTTAGCATACACAGTTAATGAAAACATTATGGAACAAAAACCCCAAACAATCTGATGCCAAATCACAGTTAAGTAAGGCTTAACATAATGGAAAATGCTTAAGGACAACGTAGTGGGACTGGGATTGGAATGGAGGGGCCACTGCTTCAAAGTGACTGTGAGTGTAAATGAAGCAAATCATGAAACAAAGCAGCAGCTTTTGCCTTTGTGCAATACAGAAAACAGCACCTTTGCCTAATTGGAAAGCTAAGACATCCCCCATTTTCATGAAGCCTGGAGCATTTGTTCTCAGAGGTTGTTTCCCTATGGAAATTATCACAATGGACCAGACAGCTGAGATAATGATGTAACCAGGGTTACTGAACATTTTCCTGCTTGCATTAGCAAGAAGATTATATAGTTAATCAATCCACAAATACCAAGTTCCTATTAAATGCAAGGCACACAGTGGCAATCCAACTGCTATAACCAAATGAGATAATGCTAATGATAGCCTAATGTGAACTGGAAATCCTGTTGAAACATGAATTATGATCATTTCAGATTTCTATTGCAGTGTTCCCCCATTTGGTACAATGGTGCTTCCATCTATTATGGCGAGAAATGAACCAAAGTCTCTGGTTAGAAGGACATGATTGACACCAAGGATAATGAATTGCAAGACATTTTTCAAGTAAGGTTTCGCCAAAATTCTCTGATATTCATAAGGAACCAAACTAATCGTCTTGGCTCTTCAGAAAATAAGATCCATGTGGGTAGAGATGAGGGCAACTTTGGATGTCTAATATCCTATGCAATCCTGTCTCTTCTAAATTATTAATTTTCTGCTGCATAACAATAACAAGCCTTTAAGCTATCACGTTGTCACATTTACTTCTGATTGAAAAATGTGTTGTCTGGCATAACTTTGATACATTTTTATACAGCGATCTATTGAGAAATGTCTTTTATTCGTTTCACTGATCAGTAAAGGGAAGCAATGCTTTAGACTTAAGCTACCATTCCTGCCTTAAGCTCCCTGCATTCCATTTTCCTGTTGTCTATTGCTTTATTATTTACGGAACAACTTCTGCTATTCTTCATTTTATTTTTACAATATGGAGCCTGAAATCATGGCAGCAGTTTTAGAAAAGAGCCTTAAACCCAGCTACTTATTAAGTGGAAATTGAATGCTCATAGTTCGGTGGCATCTTTTTGACTTCTCACGTTCAGTGTTGCTGGAGGCATATGCATGTAGTCTTCCCCTTACCCACTTCTTTCTACTTTGCAATCAGAAACAGAAATATCAGAATATAGACAACCAACAGCTCCCAGATGGCGCTGAGTCTGCCTTCATGTTCTTGAGTGAAGGAGACTAAGACTTAGCAAACCACAATATCCTTCCAAACTTGCGCAGTACCATTTTGATGCTAATGCAGTATTCTTAAGAAAATATTCCCCAGACTTCAAATCACTAAACAGATACATTATCATTCATTCCGTTTTCAATTCATAGGGAGTTTGAATTTTAAGACACACTTCATGTAGTGAAGGCATTTGTTTCAACAATGAAACTGCATACATATGGATAAAAGTTAATCTGTCTTGATTTTAAATTTAATTCTTATCTTTCTGAAATTTGCCCATTATACCAATAAAGATACTATATAATTTGGCATTTTATTAGTTTAAGTAATAGAGGCTTACTCTCTAGTTAATTCATACCTTATAATTCCTAAAAGGAGTTTGCATATACCAGACTAAAACATAAAGGGCCAGTATTCAAAAGTTCTTATAAACCAAAATAGCTTTGGTTTACAGAAATATTCTTACTACATGAGTAATTCTATACCTATTCAGTTTTTGTGTCAATGACATTTGCTCTGGTTTAGGAATCTCTTTATCAAAAGGAATAATGGTTAGGTGCCATTTTTTTTTAAATTATGCAAGATAATGATGGCTGCCATCAACCTCACTGGAGAGAAAAAAAGTAACACTTATGTGAAATGAAGACTCATATGCTGTGCAGGACATGCCCACTCCTGGAATAGGGGAATGAATGGCATGGAAGTAACAAACAGCCTTTTGATTCGATTTAAGACCAATTTCACATAATGAAATACAAATATGGCAACATTATGAGGTGAAGAACCTATGGATAGACATGCCATAGACTCTAGGAAGCAAATAGTATTATTCAACTGACTCTTAATGGCTTATGTCTATGCTCATATGAGAGATGCTCAAAACATCTCTCGAACCTCATCAGAAAAGCTTCTCTTTGTAGTAAAGATGTAAAGAACAGGAGACCATAGAGTCCTCATCCACATTCAAAACATGGATATAATACCCTCTCCTGCAAAGGTGAAGGAATTATTTTGAAAGAAGGTATGGAAAGAATGTAAAAGGCAAAGGCAGTGGATGACTTCTAGGGTGTCTTTTGGCTACAAAAGAGTGTCTTTAAATATGAACTTACAACAGATATGGCAGCATGCACATCCCAGCATAGTGAGTAGAAGTGGATGTGAAATTATACACCTAGCTGAGAGAGGAAGGACCTATTTTCTCTAAGATAAGTAGCCAATATTAATGCTAACCATGATCCAGTGAGAAATCATGAATCCCAGAATATTTAGGCACCACAAATTAGTCTTGAGGGGGCAAAGACAAACAAAAATGACACAAAGTTAGTTGGGAATATAAGGGGTTAGAAGGAGGAAGATTGGAGAGTGAATCTGGAAGAGCTTAAGAGCAGGATGGTGAATATGATCAAAGCACATTATTTTAAATTCCCAAGGAACTAATAAAATATATTAAAAGCACAATCTGATGATGATTTTTTTCAGTGATTTCCTCCATGGTGTTATGGAACAAAACAAACCATTTTTAGTCAGAATAATAGTACTAATGTGTGTGTCAGAGATGTTGGGAACAAGGGAAAAGTTTTTCATTTAAGACTGGCTTATTTTAGGCTAAATTGTTTGTAATAATTCAGTAAAACTGTATCAGTCTAGCACAGAATAAGTATCAACAAAGTCTTTTTTCTCTCAGCTGAAACTCAAATGCAAATTTTAGTGATTCTGGATTGAACCAAAGAGTTTAGGCACTCAAGCATCTTCAGTTTGCCATTGAATGACATTACTTTGTTATGAAATGATGAGATCTGCATATCAAGTGCAGAAATATGAGATTATTATGCACACTATTGACCATTGAGAATCTTTTCTAGTGATCACTGTGTGACTCCATTATTTCTTTATATTCACATCATACTGCATAGATACCTCAACGTGAAAATAAGATGAGCAATGAAGTCTTCACATGAAAAAAGGAGGAATTACACTTTTATGTAAAAAATATGGGAGAAAGGTAGTATCTATCATAGGAGAGAATGAAGAGGAAGCTAAAGATCTAAAGATTGTGACTTAAAGAACATAAAAGTAGAGATTCATCTACCAAAATATTATCAATTGTTCATAAAAGCTTTTAAAATATACTTCCTTTTAAAACATAATGTATGAAAAGTGCATATTTTAAAATGGCATTCTCAGCAATGGGTGATGACGCATATATGTAATACCAGCACTCAGGAGGTTGAGGCAGGAACTTAAGTATTCAAGTCAAGTTCATCATAGGATATATTAAGAAGCTTAGATTTGATTGCACAACAGAATGAAAAAAGAATATAAAAAAAAACTAAAATAAGATGACCTCTATTGGTCCCAGATCTCCTGGAACTGGAGTTAAAAGTTGTGAACCTCCATGTGATTGACCAATATCCAGCATAGTTCCTCTTGAAGAACACAGGTGCATTGACCATGGAGTCCTCCCTCTAGATCTGAGGAGACAGCTTTTCATAATTAATTCTTATTTGAAACCATATAGAGAGGAGGTGCATAATATTTACTACCTTCAATTTAAAGCAATTCAATTTAAACCTACTCTCACATCAACATAATTATCGTCTTCTTTATTGTACAATATCTTTCAAGTAATAACTAATCACAATTTCACTATTACATATGAATAACTCATCAAAATCATGGTATATGAATATGTAAAAACAACTCAATTTTAAATTCTACATAAAACTAAGGATTAAGTGTAGTCAATGATGAATTTTTACATATTACTTATATGTAAAAGTCAATGGTTTGTAGGCAAAACTAATTGATAATGTGGTAATATTGTGCTTTAAATTTATTGACCACCATATTTTGATTATGGCACATATATGCATATGCTTTTGAACTTAATGGTTGAATGACAGATTCCTTTGGATAAACCAGAAAGTGATTCTCTTAAAATGACAAACTGGTTACATTGCTACAACTTTTTCAATTCAAAAGAATGTCTCAAAGATGTTTTTAAAATGCTGAGATAATCTTCATTAACAGTAACATAATAATTTTGACAGTATTGGCATGAAGATTCTGCAGTAAAATTTATATACATAAATCTTAAATTATTAAAATAAGATGTCCTGAGCCTGTCTATTAGTATTAGGAAATACACATTTCTATCAATTGCTTGGATGCTCATAAAATATTATAGCTGTAGAACAAATAGTGAATTGGTCTACCTTCATTCATTCACTGACTCATTCATTCCTTTGTCCTCTTTGTCTTTTCATACCCTGTACCCCTTAGTGACTTACAGCAGGAGAATTAAGCACCATCATCTACATTCTTCCAAGACCCTTGAGAAATATTACCCTTTCCGTGTGTTATTCTTAATTCTACACCATCTTTTGAGAATTCTGGCCCATGAATTCCACCTTTTTACTCTCTTTCGCTTCTTTCCTGCCTTCTTTACTGCTTTCTCATACTGACATTTCCCGATCCGTAAAAAACATGCTTTAAAAGGTGCTCACTCTTTCTTTATTCATGGATTAATGAACTGCATAATGTTCAAAACACAAATCCAATCTCAACCCCAATTCTGTGAAGGTTATTTTTGTATAAATCCATGCAAATCCATGAATCCTCCTGAATTCTGATAACAGTTTCTTCCATCATTTCTGCAGTTGCCACAAATATATTGTATGAATTTCCAATCTTTGCTGTTGTCCTTGCCATGGTCAAACTTGGTACTTAACAGTGATTTTTGCCAAATACAAATGACTATCATCACTCTCATGCTTAAGCAACTAAATTATGTTCAAATGCCTTCGAGTCCCCCCTGCTTCAATAATTTAAGGATGGCTTCAATATTCTAAAGTATATCTTTTAAAACTTTTCCTACTCATGGACTCTTTTCTCTAAACAGTGATTTGCATGTAAGAGAAAACCTTTACTGTTTATATTTGGGGATCAGGATTAGCTCACTAATATAATATTTTTCTTTTTTATTCATTATTTTCAAATTTTATTTTATATTTAAATAAAATTCTCCTTTATATAGATTTATATCACATTAACATTATTTACTCATTAGTTGATAGACATCTAAGCTGATTCAAATTTCTTGCCAATGTAAATATAACAACAATTTAAAAATTCAATTTAAGATCTCAGGGGCACCTGAGTAATATTCTACTGTGCATATGTTACACATTTTCTTTGGTTAGGGGATACGAGATTGCTTCCATTTTCTGGCTATTATGAATAGAGCCTCTATGAACATAGCTGAGCAAATGTCCTTGTGGTAGGATGAAGTGTCCTTTGGCTATATGCTCAAGAGTAGTATAGCTGGGCCTTGAGGTAGATCAATTCCCAATTTTTTGAGGAACCACCATATTGATTTCCAAAATGGCTGTACAAGTTTGCAGTCTCACCACAATGGAGGAGTGTTTACTTTACTCCACATCCTTGCTAGCATGAGGGTTCACAGGAGCTCACAGAGTCTGTATGGAGCTACACTAGGTCTCTTACATATGTGTTATGATTGTTAGCTTGGCGTTTTCAATGAGACTTCTAACAGTAGAAGCAGGTGTGCCCTAACCCATTTTCCTGCCCTTGGGACACCCCTTTCCTTCTTACTAGGTTGGCTACCTGCCTTGCCCAGCTCAGCCTTGGTATGACGGGTGGAAACTAGCCTGATTGCATCCTGTTGTGCCACATTTGGCTGATATCCCTGAGATGCCTGCTCTTTTCTAAAGGAAAGTGGAAGGTGAGCAGAACTAAGGGAAAAGAGAGATTGGGAGGAATGGACAGAGGGGGAACAGGTCAGGATTTATCATATGAGAAAATAATAATAATTTAAAAAAAAGAACTCAGGGAAATGAATGGGTGGATCTGTGGGAGAGGGAATGTGGTAGGGCTGGAGGAGTGGAAAGTGTGTAAACAATAGAATTGGCAATATTCTTAAATGTTAGGGGATGTATGGGACATAATGTTAAGCAGATCAACAAGGATTAATCCATTCTCAGCAGTAATTCTTTTTATTTCTTAGACTGTAGTGTCTAATAGGTATGGTGTCATCCACTTATACAGTAATTCCCTTTAAATTGTTTTTTTTGGTATATGTATGTTTGTATATACACATGTATATATATATGTATATGTATTTTAGAAAGCTTCTATAGTAATGTTTCCTTATGACTTTTACAAAATATCTTGTGTTATTTATCTATTCTCATATTCCCTTCTCTTCCCTTCACTCTTATCTCAATTAAATATTTCCAGTATCATCAATCTCCTTTAACTATTTATAGCACATGTTCTCTTTCTCCTCCCTTGTAAGCACTGTGATGGATTATTATTAATTGCTTGACTTTTATGGATATTCTAATTCAAACACACATATGTGAACATTTAAAGCTAACATCCCAAATTGAGATAAAAATGTGCGAACCTTTTCTTTGTGTGATTGGATTACCTCACTCAGAATGATTCTTTCCAGTCCCATTCACTTAACTGAAAAATTTCATGATAATATTTTAATAGCTGAAATATATATTCTGGGTTTTATTATCCATGCATCAGTTGATAGAAATCTAGTCTACTTCCATTTTTTTGCTAACTTGAGAAGAGCAGTAATGAACTTGGTACAAGTAGGAAAGAAAGAAGACAAAATATCCTTATACCAAAAATTGTGTGATCCTACACATTAAAGACACTAAAGATTCCACAATAAAATTATTTTAGATTTAAAATAAATTTTCATGCAATATGTTCTATAGTGATTATGGATTCCCTTTCCCATCTCCTTCAAGAAACTCCCCATCTCCCCATCAATCCAACCCTACTCATTCCTTTCTTTTTAAAAAACAAGCAGGCAAAAAAATAATAAAATTAAAAATCATAAAAACAAAGAAAAAGCCCAAGAAAAACACACACATAGATATATAGAAATAAAAAGAAAGAAAAAAAACATAAAAACACATAATCAGAAAACATAATATGACACCTATGCTGAATAAGTTTAGTTATCTAGACACAAGCTAAATTCATTCTAAAGGAACCTCAATTAAGAAAATGCCTTCATAAGATTGGGTTATAGGCAGGCCAGTAAGGCATTTTCTTAACTAGTGTTGATGAAGGTATACCTGACTCATCGTGGGCTGCTAGTCTTGGATTGTATAAGAAAACAGCCTGTGAAAAGCATAAGGAGAAAGCCAATAAGAAGTCTCCTCCATGGACTCTGCATCACCTTCTTCCTCCAGGTTCTTGCCCTATTTGAATTCCTGTCCTGACTTCCTTCTAGGATAAACAGTGATATAGAAGTGTAAGCCAAATATCCCCCTCAACTTGTTTTTTTTTGGTCATGATGCTTCATTGAATCAATAGAATTCCTAAGATAAAATCCAAAAATGTTAAGATTTTTAAAAAGCTCAAATAAAGCAAAATGAGACCAAAATTTATATAAATAATCACTGAGCCCTAGAAATTTCATTTTCATTGTTGTGTCCTTATGAAGTTTTCGTCTCAGAGTAATCATGACTCCATATAATTAGATTGATAGTATTCCTATTGATCTACTTTAAATAATACTAATTTGAGGTGCATCTGTGTTACTCATGCTTTAAAAGATAGCTAAAATTCAGTATTAATCCAATTGGGACTGAGTTTATTTTATTTATTGAATCACATTGTTTTTATGTATTTCTTTAAGATATATTTTATATTTTCCTCTTTAATTTTGATAAGTGACATTAATTTTGAAATTTGTTAATTTCTTTTAGGTTTTTCAATCTTCAATTACTCTGTATCATTTCCTTAAAGAATTGTGACTGTTAATATTATGTGTTATTGTGCAATGTATGCATTGATTCCTATCATTTTATAATTGGGTAATTTTTGGTGTTTTACTAAACTTCATTTCCTTATTTATTGTTCTTCTGCATTTAGTAATGACTGAAGAATATCATAATGATCTACTGAATTTCATGGGTATCTTTTATAATGCTTACATTTTCAACTTTACGTTTATTAATTTGGGTCATCTCTTTCCTTCTTGTGGTTCATTCGGCTAAATGTTCATTAATACT
The DNA here is from genome assembly GCA_026225945.1 of Cricetomys ansorgei. NCBI lineage: Eukaryota > Metazoa > Chordata > Mammalia > Rodentia > Nesomyidae > Cricetomys > Cricetomys ansorgei. The sequence continues at coordinate 4,217,096 of JAMJFZ010001074.1, forward strand.
GTCTTTTTGAAGAACTAATTCTTCATTATATTGATCTTTATTATATTTTTCTGCATAAATTTTTAATAATTTTTGTTTTAATCTTTATTACTTCTTTTTTATTTAATCTTTAATCTTTATTATTTCTTTTCACATGCAGATTTGGGCAAGCTGCATTTGATTTTATCTTTTTAAAAACTTTATCTATCTATCTCTCTATCATCTATCTCTCCATGTATCTATCTGTGTATCTATGTATGTATGTATGTATGCATGTATGTATGTATGTATGTATATATCTACCCATCTCATGCATATGGGTGTTTTACGTGAATGTATTACTGTGCACCACACACATGCTTGGTGCCAAAGGAGGGCAAAAGAAGGTATCAGGGTTCCCTGGAACAGGAATTACAGACAGCTGGGATGTACTATGCTGGTTCTGGGAATCAAACCTCAGTCCTCTGGAAGAGCAGTCAATGCTCTTATCTGCTTAATCATGTTTCCACCCCTGCATTTATCCTTTTAAATGAGAATTCTAATATTTTTCTAGTGAGTTTGTTCTACACATGACATAGTTTTTCTTCTCCTGTTGAAGCTTTCCATGAGTTTTCATTGTTCTGTATGCTTAACATTTTAACCATAACATGTAGAATTATTCCTGAACTTCATTTTTGGTTTTACAATTATCTCCTGTATCTAGATGGTAATCTGTTTCCTTCAATCTGGGGAATTATTGGCAATGATGTTTCTATATATTTTACATACCACTTGTTTGAATTTTTTCTATGCCAAAATATTTAACAATTTTGTCTTTAAATGTTTTTCTCTACCTTCAGTTTTCTTTTTCTACTGTGTTATGGTTTTCACTTCTTTAAATGTTATAATTCATTCACCTAGTCTAATTTATCTAACTTGATCAATATATCAACTGTGCTACTCTGTCTTCCTTGCTATTTATCTTATTATTGAAACTCTTTCTGAAGTTTTAATATTTGACTAAGAGTTTTTCTTTCCAAAAATATTAATTTAATCTTTTTTAATATATGACAACATAATATTATATATATAGACATATTCTCTTTATTGAATACCTATTTCATATCCTGTGTTGACTCCTTATTTAATTCAGCTAATTGTGTTCCTTTTGGATTAATTAAAAATTATTTCTGTTCTCTTAAATTTTATTTCATATTCTTAATATTATTCTTTCAATTATTTGCCTGTGATTTCATCTATTTAGTGATCATCTGAGCCCATTATTGTAGAATCAGTAACTTTTGGACAAGTCATTTTTCATAGACTACTTTCAGTTTTTTTCTTTGATGAGACTTTTCTACTTGGTAGTACAATGTTGCTTAGATTTTTTTAACCTGTCATAGTCATTTAGTGGAAGTATTTGCAATTTACATGGGAGTTGGTTATAGTAGATGTAATATCTACCTACTGCACCAGAAATATAATTCAAGTCAAATCATCATTCTGAATTCTTATGGCATCTGGGTCAATATCCAGCTCTATACCAAGAATAGAATGTTATGTGCAGAAGTAGACACAATTGATGGGTAAGACCCCATGGAGAAATTATACTAAATACTCACAGACAATTGCCTCCTCAAGTCCAATAATTTAAGAGTGAAAGGAAAATATGGTTTATATAGCTAAATTACTTACTAACTGTAGAAATGGAAACGAAAAATATCAGAACAAGATTAGCAATTCCTATTAGAGAAACACGGAAAACAATTGAAGAGGGAAGAGTTACCAAAAGGCAACAATTATGAGATAAAAGCAGCTCTAATAACAGCTAAAACTAAAGGAATAGAGACAATGAAATGGAATCAAACAACTGAATACAATCTTAGCATTTAGGAGAAGGCACAGAGAATACCAGATTCAGGACAACTTGAGTTGTTTGGGAAAATCTATCAAAAGAAAAAAAAAAAAAGAAAGAGAAATATTTAGAAAATGGAAGGGAAGTAGAATAAGGTGTGATAGCATTGCTCCCCTAAATTGAAATTAAATGTCAGTGTGTGAAATATAAAACTGAAGAAAAGATAACTGTGTGAAATGTAGAGTTTATACGTGTTTCCTTACTGCATTGTCAGATGCTGATGCTCTCTTCCCAGTCCCTGCTGCTTCTATGGATGCCAATCATGTCTCTATGTGCTTCACTTGAGTCTGGTTCAGCCCACAATTATACTTCTTAGAAAACTGGGTGGCTCTGATTTGCTCTGTTCCTTCCTTGCTTGACGTGTTCCACAGGACTCGGCAGTAGCTTTGGATTCTCAGCATATAGGCACACAGGGATGGACATACACTTCTAGGACAGCCTAGCTGACAACCAAGCAAGAGTCTTTTAGAGTTACTTGTTGCCACTGTGCTAGTCCAATGCTAGATGCAAGGATTTTCCCCAGTCATCGTATCCTCCTTTTCAATGCTGATGCTGTACGTGGCTTCAGCTCGAAACACCCAACTCCCAGCTACAAACACTATGTTTCTAAAACTATAGTCAGTATTTCTGAGTCTCTCTTTGTCTTAAGCCATGGTTCTGACCTGAAGTTTTGATTATGTGCATTTCAGGAGAGTACTCCCTGGGCTTGTCAGAGGTCTATGGAAGGAACTCTGAACTTTCTCTTCTGATCTGTTTTCTAAGGCTTCCTTTATTTCGTGGTTATTGGAACTAGTGTTTCTCTACCATCTCCCATATCATACAGTACTTGCTTTCCAACTCTCCTGGAAATTTCAGAGTTTGCACATAGCTGTTGTCTGCTGTCTGAGTTCTGAGAAAGTCCTTTCTATTTCACAACTTTGAGTATAAATGTATGTCTTAGAATGAATGTTATTGAGTTAAGTCAGACTGGTATCTTTTGACTTATTTATACTTGATACTTATATCTACCTGTTGGTTTGGGAAGGATTCTGTTTGTATGTTTCTCTTTTTAAAATAACCTATTTTCTTATTTTTAAGCTATTGTGTGTGGGGCGTATGTATTCTGTATGTGTGTACACACGTGCACATGCTTGTATCAGGTACTCAAACACACACACACACACACACACACACACACACACACACACATACACATACACATGCACATACTTAAAGTTAGAGAAAGGCAGTTGTGAGCCAACTGGATCGTGTGATGGGAACCAAACTCAGGTCTTCTACAAAAGCAATAAGTACTCTTAACCCCTGAGCTATCTCTCTAGCTCCCTTTTTCTTTGTTTCTTTGTTAACCAAAAGCATTTCTAAATGGTGTCTCTGGATTTCCATAAGCATTTTTCATTCCTCTTCATTACTTCACTTATTTTTTTCCTACTTTGCCTGTATAATTTCAACTATCATATTTTCAAGCTCACGAACACTCTTCCTTTGATTGATGTAGTCTCTTGACTCTTTTTTTTTATCATGATTTTAATGTGCTTCATATACTTTCAGCTCAATGATAGCTGTTTAATTATTTTTTAATTACTTTAGCCTCTCTTCTTAGATTCACCAATAGAATATCAAATTATTTATCTTTGTCTTTGTGAATTTTGCCAACATCCTAAAGTAACCCTTTTCAGTTCTTCATGTGAGAGTTTATATATACAGGTTGTCATTTAATCAGGTCTGGTACATCATTTCCTCCTCTGGAGGAGTCATCATTCCTCAATTCTTGATAATTGTTGATATACATAACTGCACTATTTTTAAATAATTACATCTTAATTCCATGCTTCTTGATTTGACTGTTTAAATTGATTTCTCAGAAACTCTAGACATGGTGTCTATTTCTCATGAGTTTGATAACATTTCTTCTGTTTTTCAGAGCTTGGTGTCACCCTGAATGCAGGTTAATAATGAGTCCATCAGTTTTGTTTTGTTTTGTTTTTCATTGTATTAGCACTAAGGGATCTTCAGACCCAGATTTGCTCCAAAACCAAAATTGATGTGTTATTTGAAATGAATAGAGGGTCCTAAATGACATTATGTCCTGCTTGCCTCCACTGGGATCTGGATATGTCTACATGCTTCACGCACAGTCATTAGCCTGTGGTCAGGAACCATTGGGTCTTACTTATTTCTGGGCCTTACTACAGAGGGAAGACCCATGGTTTCTATATAATGACTTGATGCTTGTCTCTATTTTTACCCCTAAGTGGAACACTGCTTTGTGTTTCAGTGCCTGGGATTTGAAGATCTACAGGGATGGCTATCCCCAATGTCAAAAAGCTGGATCATGCCCGTGCCCCATAAATGTTGGAAACTGTCACAGAACAACCCTAGGATCAATGCCCTGGCTGTTGCAGGATGATTGATCCTCAGTGGATTTTTGGACTAAGATTGCTTCAAAAAGCTAGAATTGACACTGGCTGGAATTGAAGTCTTGATAACTAAATCTATAACTAAATCTATGTGTTATCAATTCCCTCTTCAGCTACTAAGAGGGAGTTTTATCTACCCATATTTTTGAGGCTTGGAGATGGTAGAGGGATGACATAGGAAACTTTTTTTCAGCCTTCTTCAATGGATTTTAAAATTTCTTCTTAAACTAATACCGGACATTAAAATTTTCATCTGGTTTCTGTAGTCTTTGAAAATAGTTTGGTATGTGAGTAGCTGTCGTAACTGTTTTATCTCTGAAAAGAAGATTCTGAAGTATCCTACAGTCACCCTCCATCCTTCCTGATTAGAGCTGGAAATTGGATGGGGTATGTTAAATTAAATGTGCTACCGATCTTCTTGAAGGGGTTTACACAGGAATAGAAAGACACAGTGTTTTCAGTTGAAACACTGAGCTTCCCAAAGTCTAATGACTGTTAGTACATTTGGACAGTAAATTTAATCTGCAGAGTTTTCACACATTTTCAATTCTCCCTTGTCCTGACCCATTGTGTGTGTGTGTGTGTGTGTGTGTGTGTGTGTGTGTGTGTGCGTGCGTTTCTTTTAGACACACTTTTCGTTTGACACACAATGGTATCATAACTTTAATAAAATAACTGTCAGAAAGGTGTTTTATAAAGAGGAAGCTTCATTTGATTTAAATAAAGTGCTATATTTCATTGGGATAGGTGGTGTTCTAGAATTTTAAGATAGAGATAATTGCATTCGCAGGCCATGGTGCTTTTATTTATAGTTTCATGATATCCAGTTCTCATTGCCTTGTTCACATCTTTATCCCATGCCTTCTATTTTCTTCTTATTTTTTTTCACTCCTAAAGAATAACGTACAGCTGTTTCTTAGTTCTTATGCAGAGGTGGTTTTTCTTGTCTTTTTTAAAGTTTGTATTGTGCCTCTTTTCACTTAGTGGAACTGTTATGTACAGTTACTGAAGAACATTAGCATAAGCTATTCATAGCTCCTGTCTCTGAATATAAAAAAAAGGTATGAATATAGTCCCTACCAAAGTAAGCCTGGCTGTTTGCATGTACACAGCAATCACTTTACAAAAACTGTGAGCTATAAGTTATAAGCATATTATAAGGTAAAAGCATTTTATCTTTCCCTAGGGAAGATCAAAATTTAAAACTCAAAATTTGGAGAAGAGATGATAATACCCTGTTTAACACACAAATTATTGAGATGGTCAAAGGCCATTTCCCTTTGAAAGTAATTTATAGAAGATAAAAGAGAAATAGCATCAGAGAATGTGCATTCATATGCCATTTTCCACTAATTATTGAGCAAAAGATATAGGCACTTACATGTTCCTCAAAGAAAAATCTCCAGGGTTTTGCTGATTTTGCAAATAATTCTTGAAATTCCATCTAATCAAGGCAATGGAATTAGAGATTTCCAGATAAAGAGGAGTGACTTACTTCAATATCAAACTTGACGGGAAAAGCATAGAGTATTTATTTGTTTAATCAGTTGCTGCAAATGATGCAAATCATAGGCATGGAAGGCAACAAATGTTGCATTTTAATTTTTTTAGCGGGTCAAATCTCAACTACTTATTCTTAAATATTGTATTTCTTTCTAAGTTGTTTAGTACATTTAGAATAGTTGTATATTTGATGTCCTTAGCATTATAAGGACCACATTATCCAAACTTATTTTGAGTCATTTTTTAACACTATTATATTCTATTCTAAAATAATTCTAGTGCTAGTGCTTCAGTGTACTTAAATAATTTTGCTTGTTGGTTAACTGTTCTATTTTTATTTTTTGAAAGAATAATAGATTTATATAGTTCCCATTTCCCTGTCCAAACACACCTATATGCCCTACACACACACACACACACACACACACATATATATATGGAACCAGCTCAATCTGGATAATGTCAATTGTATATGTGTTGTCAGGGCTGACCATTTAGTGTTGTATAATCAATTGGTGCACTCTTACTTGGTAAAAATTATTTTATTTCTCCCACTCTAAGCATTCCCCGGTTGCTTATTATAGAGGAATATTTCATTCTCTAATCCAGTAGCTTGGCTATGTAGCAAGGGATCACCTTCAAAGGCCTGTGTGATCCAGCTAGAAGGAGGAAAGAATGTTAGTCACACTAATCCTGTCCTATGTTTGTGCTGATGCTAGGTGAAAGGGATTTCTGTGGTTAAGGCAATTTAGAACATGCCTTTAATCCCAACTCAGGAGGGAGTGGTAGTACATGCCTTTAATCCCAACTTAGAAGGCAGTGGTAGGTAGCAGAGACAGAAGAAGAAGCAGAGTTCAGAGAGACAGAAGTGAGGTGGAAGAGATGGGAAGCAGACAAGAGGCAGAGCTCAGAGAGAGAAGCAAAGATTTACATTAGCCAGGCAGTTTGAGTGCAGTCATCTCACACACAGTTCAGTTCATAAAGGGAAGCTGAAAAGAACAGAGCCAGTCCAGAATAAGCAGAGAGAAAACAGAGTTTCAGAAGCAGACTGTTTATGATTTACAGTTTGGGGTTCACAGTATAGATCAGAGTAATTCAGAAGACAGCTAGTCAGAATGAGCTCAGTCAACAGTAACTCTTGGAAGCTGAAACATTCTAGGCTTAGGTTTTCACATTAGATTGTAGGGAGGTTGAATCCTTCTAAGTTTAAGTTTAAGATTATATTGTACTAAGCCTGAAACTCTCTAGGATTTGATTACCAAATTGAATTATCAAAGAGTAAAATGTCCTCTGCCATGAACCATTGAGAATAATTAATAAATCAATTCCTACATTGACACCTACAGACTGTAGTTATTTTTATAGTGTTGAGGCCTTTGACATATCTTTTGTCTGCCAGGAACAGCATGACTGTACAGTTCACAGCTTGACACAGTTCCAGCCTCTGGCTTGGCACCTCTGCAGAAGACATCTGGCAATAACTGCTCTACAATAAGGCCTACTATTCTTAGTATGCTGTTCTTTTCTTTTTCTCTCTAAAACTTCCTTTGTGCCTGTAAATGGGACCCAGGTCAATGTCTCCATGGGAGCCTACCTTCTTGGTAGTCCCTTGATAAGGAAGAAGAAGGTTAAATCTAATAACCCTGAGGTGGAAAACTTTTTGAATATCCTAAGGACTGTTGCCCCTGGGTCAGTCTTGCTAAATGTAAGTAAAGTTGGGACAAGATAAAAATTGTGCATGTACTGTTCCTTAAGAACTTTTTGGAATTGCATGGTGTAATCAAGTTCAGGTATAGGAGTTATACTCCTCAGCCTGTGTTTTCTGAATTGGCTGAAGTTTACAGAGAGCACCAGAAACTAGAAAAATGGATAGTCAAGGGAAAAAGGAATAGATGTTGTTAATGCTAAAGAAACATATGATTGAAGTTCATATCGATATAGGGGAGAAGTAGAAGAACTAGAGAAAGCTTAAAATCTATATATATAAAATTTCTGACTAGCACTATTTTGCCCTTCTTTCTATTTGATATATGCTGAAACCTCAAGTATGGGATCCAGCAAACCACCAATGAACCATTGTGCTAGATATTTTCTGAGAAATAAAAGAAAAAAAAAAACAAGTTGAAGATTAAGCTGTTACAATGAAAGTTGTTCTTGCTTAGTGTACCATGTAAACATGGGAATTTAGCTAAATGTGACTATGCAATTTTTTTGTGAAGCTTTGAATATGCTTGGCCTTGAAAAACTGTTAGATTTGCAATGTACTTTTAGTAAATAAAAGACTGGCCTGGCTCATGCTCAGGAGAAGCAGAAGAAAAAGAAGTAGAAGGAAGAGAGGGGATAGAGAATGTAGATAGGGAGAAATGAGAGAGAGAGGTAGAGAATTCTTAAGTTATGATGCTATCCTGAGATGACTAGATGACAGCTTGTACCAGCTTTTGACTCCTGAATCAATTCTTTGTGCTACTCCCAGGCATCCCTTTCTCAAGACTCTGACCTCAAGCTGAGGCTGGACTCCAGCAATTGTCCATGTTAAGCTCATATTGAGCCAGTAATGCTGGTTAGCGTTTTTAGACTAGATACAGCTTCTGACATTCTTAGGAGATACTTTCTCATAGCCAACTCCCTAATTATTTTGTTCTTACATTCTTTCTGGTTCCTTTCCCATAATGTTCCTTGGGTGTTAAGAAATATTAATATGCAAGGGCCAGAGAGATTGAACAATAGTTAAGAGCACTAGCTGCTCTTTTAGACGACCAGAGTTTGATTCCCAGCACACACACACAGTAGCTCCTCACTGTCTGCAACGCCAAAACCAGGAGATCCAATGACGTCTACTGTACTCCTTCTGAACTATTCATATGTGATACACACACACACAACACACACACACACACACACACACACATATTTAAGCAAACTGCCATACAAATAAACAAATAATTAAGAACAATAATATGTGAGTAATTTATTTTTTGTAAGATTGAATTCAAATGAATAAATACTTGTTAAAAAAAACCTTTAGAAATCAAAAGTTCTTTGAGTGTTAGACAATTTGATATATGGGCTTTCTTCTTCCTAATAATTTGAGGACTATTACAAATCTCTCTCTCTCTCTCTCTCTCTCTCTCTCTCTCTCTCTCACACACACACACACACACACACACATACTGCGTGTGTATGGATATGTGTACATAGCATGTATATGGAGGTCAGAGGACAAATTAAGATATAGATCTTTTTCTTCTGCCTTATTTGAGACAATGTCTCCACTTCACTGCTACGTACCTTCGAGCTTCTTTTCTCTTGTCTGTGTCTCCCATCCTTAGCATCAGCACGCTGGCATCGCAGATATATGAATTGCTGGGTCATCAGGCTGTTGCATGGATTCTGGGGATCTGGACTCAATTCATCATTTGCACAGTGAGCTCTTAACCCACTGAGCTGCAAATATGTTTGTCAGAAACAATTTAAAATACTAAACGAACTCTTGATATTTATTGCAAAATGCTGCCTTAATAGACAGTTCTTCAAATATCATGAGATCGATTAAATTCAGTGACTATTTATATCATTTTTCTGTCCATTTCAGAAACATTTTCATTATCACTAATTGAAATGCTGTACCTATTAAAGATTTTTCATGTCTCCCCATTCTTAGCAATTTACAACTGTGTTGCTTTGTAACTTTATGAATTTGACTGTTTATCATGCGAACAGATTCACATGTGGTTATTCCTACAAGCATGATTATCTTGGTTAGTATATCTTTAAGTTTTATCCATGTTCTAGAATACATTGAATTTCATTACCTTTAACACTAAATAATATTCCATTATTTCTAAAATCCACATTTTAAAATAAATTTTTGAAATGTTTTCATCCTTCTGTCATTATACATATTGTTACTATGAGCATGAGAGTCTTTAAATTAAAATATTGAGATATTTGATTTAGGATATGCTTGAGATGATTTAAAAGAATGATGTCGATTCTGTAAGTAGTGATACAGTATTACAGTTTCAAAATATCTTTTTTTTGAAGAAACACAAAGGAATAGAAAGATATGTCTATAACTACTGCTAAAATACTTCAGTGAAGATTAACAGTGAAGAAAAGATTATGAATAAATTAATGTGGTAAACATTTAAAGCCTGATGTTAGAATACTGGATTAAGACATTAAGTTCTTAATGTATATGTTTTTAAGCCTTTTAAATATGGGTTGGAGAGAATGCTCAGTGAGTAAAGTACTTACTATGTAAAGATTAGAATCTGACTTTGAATTCTGTTCTTGTCTTTTCCAATAACTGATTTCCACTGACATCTCAGTCTGTATCTGAGTAGTTTCAGAGTCCAAACTGAGATGCTTCTACATATACATGTTGTAAGGGGTTTTTATGCCTTTTGTGGATATTTTTATATCTGTTCTGATCAGTTCTTATCCTGAATATGTGCTAGAGGCAAAAATAAGTGTTTTAGTATTTTATTAGATTCCAGTGTCAAAAGTAGATCTCCCCTATTGTACTGCACACAATAGAGTGGTGAAGAAGGAGCTGATTGAAAGGCAGCAAACCTGAATGACGCCACAGTTTCATGCTCAACTGAAAAATTCATAGCGCTCATTCAGTAAAGAACTATTGTTGAGAGTGCACTGAAAGTTAGGGATAGAGAAAAAAGACCAAGCCCCTTATTAGGATGGATACAGTTCTTTCCTGACAATAGTCATCAGATCATCATTTGCTAACTTTGTGAGACTATGAGATCATCATGAAAGAGAATTTTGAGATGGAGGAGGATGAAGAAGAGATAAAAAGAGGATGAGGGGAGAAGTATTCATTTAAGAGCCAAAATATGACACAGTAACAATGGAGCCCCTCAGTAGATTTACAATGATTGTTGAATTGTAGAGTGGAGATACTGGAGTCTCTCTCTTTCTGTCTCTGTCTCTCCCTTCCCTCTCCTCCTTTTTCTTCTCCTTCTCCTTTTCCCTCTCTCCATCTCCATTCCTCCCTTTCTTTCTCTCTACCTCTCTTTCTCTGTGCCTGTAAAATAACTTTGAAGATCTTTTATAAGGTTTATATATGTCTTCCCTTTTTTCAGAGATGAAATGACTGATGTCTACTTCCCTTATAGTAATAATAGAATAAATGATTAGTAACCTAACATAAGCTTTTGCTATTTTACAGGTGCACATTTAATTGCTTAAAGAGAATACATTCCTTATTTGCAAACATGGATTTCCAAAAACAAACTTTGTTGTTCAGGAGAGAAGCTGAACTTTACTCTTTCTCTGGGCACCTGTGTTTTGTAGGGAAGGAGATGAGGTAACTGGACAGGAACTTAGGTCTGGAATGGGATGAACCCTTTCTCTGTGCTTTCCTCTCATGCACACAATAATAGCCTTCAGTAGTGTTTTCTCCAAAGTTGAAAGCTTATAGCATAAGTAAAATAAATGTTTATAGCCATCAGGCCTTACAGCCAGTGAAATTGAAACAAACATTCCTAAGTTGCTCCTTAGAGATAAACACAATTAATTGAAGACCGATAATTGCATGTGTAATGGCTTCTTGTACACTAAGTACCTGTTTACAAATCAAATTATTCAATTTGGAGTCTCAAGGGTGTACTGGCTATGCTCAATTAACCCCTTTATGCCTGTGTAAAAGCACCTACTTTGTAAAAATGTGGTCACTATTATTTTAGACTCATTTAAATTTTAATATAAATGTATACAATGAAGAATAAAAATCTCCTTTCATTACACTAATTAAGAGATTTATTGCTCTGAATTATTTTTAGCTATCGGTTGAAGGATACATATTTATTTATAAAATTTGCATTTAAACCAATTTTCTCTACTAGTAACATACTTTCTATGAAATATTAAATGCTGAAAAATTTAGGGGAAAAAAGACATTTAAGTGGAACAACTAAGGTGTTGTTAACTTTGAAAACTCTGTGCACTCCAATAATTGATATATTCCTCTGCATGTTGTTGCTTAGAACATGTAAGCACCACAGGAGGTTTGCAAATAAGGCAAAGACTTGATGTCTGAATTCAGTAAGTGATGAGATTATTTCTTACCAAAGGGAACAGAGATGCTCTTACAAGCTCATACCCTAGAAACTTGGCTTCAAAACGATCCTATCACCTTGATAATCAGGAGGATGAAGCAGGAATAACTTGGGTTATTCTGGGCAATTAAGCACGTAGTAAATATAAAATTGCTGAGGGGTCAGTTCAGTATATTTGCCTAGTAGTAATAAGGACTCCTGTTCAATTTCTGCACCAAAACTCAATAAGTCAAGGTGAATAGACAAGAATACTTGTTTTTGACATTTGTTTTTAATGTTTTAATTAATTGCATGTGTATGGGTGCGCGTATGGTTATGTGTACATGACTACCCAACATGGATCCTGAGAACTGAATCTGGTCCTCTGTAATTGCATTAAGTGCTCTTAATCCCTGAGCCACATCACCCAGTCACAAAAATACAGTTGTTTTGATCATTGTTTAAATGGATAAAAGGTGAGCAATTTAATCAATTACTTAGGTGGAAATCATAACTATAACATCTTAAAGATATATGAAAATACAAAACCATGTTGTTCTTTAATAAGAACATATATATTCTATTATATATTATCTATAATTAAATTTCTATCATTTTTATAGGTAGGCTAATAAATATATGTGAGACAGTTATAAAACTTGTAAATAGAAAATAATGCTGCAGATAAAATGAAATTCTTTTACATTAACCAATGATATGCAGAAATTAAACTAAGATTTAGGTAGTGAAATTGAACCACCCATATGTAGGTTATATGAATGTGTGAACATGGATGTGGTGAAATAATCGTGGGAAATATTTTAAAGAAGAGGAAGAGATATTACAGTTAGTGTTATTTTGTGTACCTAAGGTTTAGTTTCCATGCTAAAAGTTTTTTTTTCATATGAAAAATATGATACGTGTTAAGAACAATTATTTTAGAATTTTATTTAACCTCACTTGTTTCTTGTTAAATTCTTCAACTTGAGAAGAGTGAGACTGTGTCTCTTCTTTCCAGATGAAAGAGGTAAACCAGAGAGCAATTGTGGGGAATACAGGTCAGCCATACGTCTATTGTGGGTTTTGAATGTTTTTATTAAGGTTTCTTTCAATATAGAATCTAGTGTACCTTTTAAGGACGCTAACAACTACAACAACAACAGCAGCAACAATAACAACAAAAATGTAAGAGAAACACACAGTATTGCTGTCCACATGTGTGGAGCTTTTGAATAGGGTTGTTATATTTATCTTTGGAATTTCGGATATGCTACTTGAATTGGGTTAATTTTACCACTAATGGATAATTGTTTTATTTGGTATCTGACGTCTTATTACTTTATATGTCTAGCATACAGGCTCAGTAACAGAGGCTCTCAAATATACTTTATTTTCTTCTTTTTTCTTAGACCGCTTGTTTCTCTCATTTCTCATTCTCTTTTGCTTTCTTCATTACTTTTCCAAAATGAGATAAATAATATTCCCTATTTATATTCTGACATTTGAAAGGTATAGTATAAATGACTGATTAGTTTTGTGTGAGATGGTTTGAATTCCCTTGCTATGTATGCAGGCGCTTGCATATGCTTAACTAAAATAGACTGACTCTTTTATTAGAGCAGATCCTCAAAATAGCCAAACTTTAACTGCATAACTTTTGTTTATGTAGTGTATGTATAGTGAAAGAGCTTACACGCATTGTGTGCTTTGGACTGTTTTCTGTAAATTGTGCTTCCTACAGTAATTGCACATTTCAATCAGAAATTCAAGTGGTAGACTTCATGTGGCCTTCAGGTACCAGAGCCTTCTATTCCTTTTTTTAGTATAAAATAAAACAAATATTTATTTTAACATTATTAATTATTCAATTTTAATTACTTATACACACCATTAATATTTATTTAATATTAAAATAAAATAATAGAATAAATGTGTATTAGTTGTTTTTTGAGAATTTTATATATGAGTACTATATTTATATCAACTGTCCCCCCTCTCCTCCACTCATCTCCTTCTATGTCCTTCCAATGCCTTATATTAATTTATATATTTGTTTCATGTAATTTATATATAAATATACATTTATAAGTGCATGTAAGTACAACTTTCTACTTCCCTTTAGTATTGATCATAGGTATATGTCCTTAGGACTGACCACTTGGTATTGCATATTCTATCTGGACACTTGTCCCTGGAGAAGATTGACTCTCATTTTCTCAACAGCTACTACCTTTAGATCTTCATGTAGAGGTTGGGTGTTATGTGATATCCCCCATCCATTTCGGCATGGCAATTGGTGCTTTCATTATTCAGTTATTGATTAGCAGTCAGAGCTATCTAATTGGATGTAAAGCCTGCTAAATAGGAAGAATTCATACCTGGTACTATAAACCTCTCCAATTGCACATTTTCTGGTGAGGTCATGCACTCTAAGGTAGACTCTACTGCTTACACTTTCCTAAGACACTATAATTTTTAACTGCATCCTAAATATTTATCCTTATACCCATGATTAAGTGTCTCCTTCACTAATCATCAAAGCTTTTTTCTGCAACATCTCTCCATTTGGTCAAAATGGAGAGAACAACTGAGCATAGGGTTCCTAGTCCCATCTGATATGTCTACAATATCATCCTGACTCCCAACATCCTAGAAACACTACGGAAAAGGTAGAAAGATTGTGACGTTCAGTGGACCAGGAAATGTTCTGCAAAATGCTGTCTTTTGCATCTGTCAGGGAAGCTACGTTCGCGAAATCTCAATGATATGTTGCTTAAACAGTATTAGAGACTTTTCCGATTCTAACGTACAGCCTCTTAATGTGTTTAAGGAATAGTTATTTTCCTCATATTCAGCAACCCATTTCTTTTTCTTGAATTCAATGGGTTGTCAATTGCAATACTAGAAGAGCATATGACTAAATTTTCATTAGTCAGAAGAGTTATAAAAAATATCAGAAATAGTTTAAGTATTCATTGCTAGAAAGGTATTTAATAGTAACTAGAATCAGTGTTTTATAAAATAGTAGGTTATTTAATTCTGCCTGAAATAGACATGAATGGAAAAACATCATTTACTGCAGCAAGTCCATGCAGCAGCAATTTAATCTCTTTACCTCATAACTTATTTTAGTTTATGTTTGAAGAAAAATGCTACTTCACTACCTAAATCTTAGTTTTGGTTTTATTGCTGTGAAGAGACACCATGACCAGGGTAACACTTATAAAGGGAAACAATTAATTGGGACAGGCTTACACTTCAGAAGTTTAGTCCACTATCATCATGGTGGAAAGCATGGCAGCACGCAGGCACACATGGTACTGGAGAAGGACCTGAGAGTTCTACATATGGATTGGCAGCTAATAGGCAGATAGTAAGACAGTGGGCACGGCTTGAACATTTGAAACCTTAGGACCTACTCTCAGTGACACAATTCCTCTAACAAGGTGCCACTGACTAATAGTTCCACTCCCTATGTAGGCATCTATGGAGGCATGTATATCACTGTTTTCGAAAGAGAAAGAGAAATTCGAACACACCGAATATTTACATTAATTGTTTATATTTCTTTTTGATAGTAGGTCAGAAAAATGTAACTCTGTCCCAAAAGTGTTGAGGTAACTATCAGAGAACTGATAAATATAAAAAAAAATATTCAGTTACAGTTCAGAGTAACAGCAGACATTGGAATACAAGAATAGTGAAGCATCACAAATTTGATTTTGCCTTTTATTCCTTTAGAGAAAATGTGACATAGAAATAGCCATATCTTCTGACTTCCTAACATTTCTTCTGGTAAACAAGAAGCATGTTTTTAAATTTTTCAGCAGCCTAAATGCAAACCAAGAGAATCATCAATATATCTAACCTACAGTTGTCAACTTGCTAAAATAGACATTTTCTATATCTCAAACAAAAGTAAAAAAGAAATCTGGTCATTATTTGTAGGCTAATCATTATTTTTCATCAACTTCTCAAATTCTGAAGCTGGTAAGATGGCTCAGTGAGCAAGCGTGCTTATTGCGCATGCACCAGGACCAGAGTTAGTATCCCCAGCAAACAGTTAAAAAGCCAGATATGGCTTGCTCGGCATTCCTGTAATCTTAGTGTTGGGGAGCAGAGGATTATTCTTGGTGCTCACTGGCCAGACAGCTAAGAAGAAATGATAAGATTCCAATTCAGAAACAGACTCTACCTCAAGGTAATAAGTCAGAGAGCCATACATCATTATGCAATGTACATCATCTAGACAGATAGTGATCTTATTCAAATTAAATAATGTTATATTTACTTTTCTGTTGTGGAAACCATCATTGCAAAAGCATTGTAAGAGGAAAACACTTTATTTTGGCCGTCGTTCAGGATGAATACAATCTATCAATGTGGAGAAGACATGGTAGTAGGCAAGGAAGGGTCAGTAAGTCCTAGAGATTGGCTAATCACGTTACGTCAGCACTACAGGAATTAGACAGGAAGTAAAATAAAAGTGGAGTCCAGTACAAAGTCAAGGTTCATCTACAATGCATTTCATTCAGTAAGCTTCCATCTCCTAAAAGATTTACTACATTCTCAAAGAATGCTACCAGCAAGTCACCAAACGTTCTGATAGCAAGTCTATGTGGGAAATTTCACATTCAAACAACGGATAGTAAGTTACAACATCTCTAGAATAAAAAGAAGTACATTTTTCAAAGGGATGTTTAAAATTTTGTTATGTATTTATTTTTATCTTTATGTTGTTTTATGAAGCTTGAAATTTCAATTTCATAATTAAATTTGTTATTTTCCTTACAAATGGTATTTTCATAGGTCTTTCATTTGGGGAACACTTCGTATTCAAACTTTTAATATGATTTCAAAAAATTGTGGAATTTTAAATTGATTTGAAAACATAAACATTATTCACTAATGCCAATGTTCTAGAAACTAATACTATTTTATTTTGAAATTTACATTACTAAGTTATTTACAAGAAAAAAATTGCTGAAGATTGTGCAGAATGATGTATACTTAATGAAGAAAATTTATATAAGTTATTCAGATCAAGATAAAAATATACTGACAAATGCATATAATTGTATTTACTTATAAAATAGAACAATGGATTATATATTTGGCGATACTTTTTATCAATATATTCTCTATGTCACCCCCATTTTACTGTAAAATAGAATTATACTGAAATGCTGCCATTTATTTATATAATTCCATCCAAAGTGTTTATGTATATTTTCCCTTTTATGTGAAAATTTCGTTATTGTTTAATATAGCTCTGACTTTTGCATAGTAACCCTTTCCTTTTATCTATCTATATTAAAAAAGTGGAAGCAAATTTATATATTAAATGTTTATATGAATGGGTATCTCTGGGTTATGATTGTATTTGTATCTAACCAAAATACATTGAAAATGAAAACAATCGACCAGCTTCTTCAAGATCAGAGAATTAAAATGTGACAATGGCTGATGAGAGATATTGTACAAACCTGTGGAACTGAGGGTACAAATAAATAAACTTTCAACATTATTATCAAGAGAAATTAAATTGCATTATTATAAAATAAGCAGACAGGAAAAACCATGATCTTTAAATAACTAAAATCTGTGGGGTAGGATTTCCAGTACTTTGGTATATGCTAAGGAGTAGTAAACACACACACACACACACACACACACACACATATATATGGTATATTTTTGGCTTTCTGAGAATTCTCCACACTGAATTTTAGAATGGCTGTCCCACCTTGCAAATCCATCAATAAAGAAAATTCTGTTTTACCATTACACAGTCAGGCATTTGTTGTTGGCAGTTTCGTTTATTTTGTGATTCTGACTGGGGTAAGACAATTCTCAAAAGTTGTTTTGATTTATATTTCCCGAATTGCTAGGGACAATAGACCTTATTTGAGATATTTCTCAGTCATTGTTTTTCTTTCTTTGAGAACTATTTCTTCAGATTCCAGATCTATGTTTTGAAAAGGTCACTTTTATTGTTTTATGTAGTTGCTGCTGCTGCTGTGTTATTTAATTCTTTGTATTTGGAGTTCTTATTACATTCTGAACATATTAATTCTCTGTCAGATGAGTAACTAGTGCAGTTTTTCTCCCATTATTTGGGCTCACTTTTTGCCCACTTGATTGCTTCTTTAGCTGTGCAGAAACTTTTAAGTTTCATGATGGCTCATTTGTAAATTTTGGACCTTAATGCTTTGGCAAATGGTGTTCTAGCATTGCTCATGTCAAATTTGTTTATCGGTTTTAGAAGTTTTCTAATTTTTTGTGTTTTCATCTGGCTTGGATATTAAATTAATAATGTCTATTTAGAAGGAGTTTGTGACTTCTTCTATTTCTATCCTTTAGAATAGTCTAAGGACTGGCTGTAAGTCTTCTTGAAAGTTTGGTATGATTCTTCCTTGAATCTTACTAATCCTCTATTTTTTTCTTAATGAAAGACTTATTACTATAATAGTCTTATTTTTTATGGGCCTATTTAGGTTGTTGACTTCTTCTTCATAGTTGCACATCTCTGTGTTGGCTCACCAAGAGAGACATGGAGGCATTTTCAGAGTACAGACTTTTAAACTATTCTCTGAATCTATTTGATTTGTTGTTGTATATGTTTTCTTATTAATTTCTGTTAATTTAGGCATTGCAGTCTTTTGGTTAGTTGAGACATGGCTCTATCAATCTTTTTATCCTCTCAAAGAACCACCACTTAGATTCCATCATTCTTTGTATTGTTTTCTTTATTTCTATTTCATATATTTCGGTTCTGATTTTTAATTTTTCATGCCATTGACCAGATTTGGATCTTGTTTGCTCTTGATCTTCCATGTTTTCCAACAGTATAATTAAGCCATTTAATCGTGCTCAATTTGGATTTCTTAATGTAGGAACATAGAGTTAATATCTCCCCCACCCATATGCCTACTTTCAGTGTGTTCCAGAAGTTTCCATGTATTTTGCTTACATTTTCATGGAGTTCCAAGAAATTTTCAATTCCTTTCTTGATTTCTTCTTTGACTCATTAATTGTCAAGTAATTAGATGAATTATTTAATTTCCATGAGTTTGTGCATTTACTAGAAATTTGTTTGCTGTCAAATTCAAGTTTCATTGCATCATGGTCAGTTATTTCAATTTTTACAGATAGTTCTTTCCAAGGATGTGGTCTGTTTTAGAAAAAAATTCATGTTTTTCTGAGAAGAATGAGTATTCTTTGGATTTTAGATGGAATATTCTCTAGATATCTGTTAATTCCACTTAGTATATGATGTCAATTACTTCTGTTGTTTCTCTGTTTATGTATGTATTTTTTCCAGATGACCTCTCTATTGGAGAAAGTGGGGCGCTGAAATCACCTACCACTACTGGACCAGTATTATCTATACCTTAATTCTATTAATAGAATTTTTTAAATATGAAATTATGTGTCACAAAGTTTGGTGCAGCTATGTTTAGGATAGTAATGTCTTCTGGTTATCTCTTCTCTTGACTATAAAGGTATGTCCCTCTTTATCACTTTTGATTAGCTTAGTTTGAAGTCAAGTTCATCAGATATTAGGATACTTGTCTTCTGATCCCATTTGATTGGAATATTTTGTCCATTCTTATATTCTAAGCAGAATAATTGATGATGTAAAGTAGAACATGATGGATAATTTCATACAATTGTTTCAGGCACAAATATTTGTGACTGTTAGTAAACCACATGGTCTCTGCCCAGTTCTCCCTTGTTCACTGAAGCTGGTTAATTTTCAAAATTATGGAATAAGAAGGAGAAAATTGAAAAAGAGTGTAGCCTTTCAACAATATAGCTTAGTGTCACACTACATGCAGAATTGATAACACCTTGCAAGGTGACATCTGATGATGAGTGATTTTACAATTGATAGTCTGAGAGTAGCGATCCCCATGCTTATGCCTCCAACTTTGATATTAATGGTGGATGCTGAAGGTCATGTCTTCAATTTCTTACTCTTTTAGAAAAGCAGAACCATAGGAAATTAGGTTAATCTGTTTCTTGATCTCTCATTCAGAATTTGATGTTGCAGTACAATGGATGGGTTGTGGAGTAGAGTGTGTAATCAAGCCCATTACGATTTAGTGCTGCCAAATGAAAAATGACTGAATAGTGACTTCTACCTTTCTGGATACATAACTAGACTAGTGTTGCAGGCACACTTCCCTTGGGTCACTGTCAGCAAATGATTGAATGTTGTGGATTACTCATTGTAGGTCTTTTGCAGGGGGAGGGGTATTTCTGAGTCTAAAGTCTAATGGTTCCTCTCAATTGACCTGCAATTCATAAAACTGTATTGTTGTTTATACTTTCCATGTCAAATTCTTGTTTCTTCTCTTCTTTCACAAGTTACAGACTGCTGTACTAGACTCTGAGTATTTTCCTGTCTACCATGTCCACCTTTAGTTTACCATTCATGAAAGCATTTCTTGCACTAAATGTATAGTAAGTCTAATCTTAACTTCTTGGTTGTTCCTTAGAAAAACCCAATCCACTTCCCAGAGGACCACAATCAGACCTGATTCGAACTGCTCATATCAATTTATCTTTATATTAACATACTTTGTTTGAAAAATTTCACCAATCTCTCCTTAGATTAAACTAGCACACCGACATAAAATAATTCTACACCATTTTTTTTACTCCCTACAAGAAATGGAGTTCAACTTCTTTCGCTTTGAGCATGAAATAGAATTAATCACATTTGTCTAAGAAGTATGATGTCCAGAAATGTACTATAATTTCATAATCACTAAGACCTTCAAACAATATCTATTTTAGGGAGTCCCTTGGAGAAGATTCTTTATTCCAGATAAGTTCATAGATAACAACAGACATTTTGAATGTATCCCTGGGAGACCCACTTCACGTAATTTTTCAACAAAACAATTTGGTGCCTTCAACCACTAGAACTGTGAGATAAAACAGTTGTTCTTTTTAGCCACTATGTTATTAGAAAATGCACTCTACAGAAAAAGATTAGTAATCATATGCTTAAATTTACCACATATAATCAATTCATTTTCTTAAGAAATTGTGAGGCATTACATACACACAAACACTTTTTATGGTATATACATGACATATTTATGAGTATATATGCATATATATGTGCACATATGAATAAATACATCTATATCATGAGTCATTTTGTAAGAAGGCCTTGAGTTTCATAAATTTCATTAATATGTCGTGAATACTTTTCAAAACTGAATGTGGGGTTAGCATCATTATTAATAGCTCCATAATATAACTCTGCATATGAATAGTGCTGCATGAAGGCTAGGGTCTACATTCCAGGACATACATTCAGAGGTCTATGGTTTGGGTAGAATGCAGACCCACCTTTAATCTCATTATTCAGAGAGTGGTGGTAGTTCAATCTTTAATCCCCAGGAAAAAACAGTGGAAACAGATATAGGAAGCAGAACTCAGAAGGAGTCAGTGTCAAACAGGAAGTGACCTCTGAGATGAGTCAGAGTGAATGGCAGAAAAAGTGATTAATGAGACAAAGAGTTAGCAGAGTAAGGACTAGTCCAGCTCTCAGGAGAAAAGGTAGGCTCTCAGTTCAGTAAAAGGGAGTTACACTGGAGTTAGAGTCATTCAGTTAACAGAGTCAGTAAGAAGAGCCAGTTAACAGGAGTAGACAGAGACAGAAGAGTTAGTTGAACATCAGTGGATAAACAGGCTGAAGAGTTAGTTAAACGAGATAAGTAAGAGCAGAAGAGGCTAGTCAGGGCGACTCAGTCAGCAGTAGGTCTCAGAAGACTAAGTCTGAAGCCTTCTAGGTTCAGGCTATTAAATGGTCTCGATTGTAGGAAGGCTGAAGTCTTCCAATTCAAGGATTAAGAGTGGGCTCTAAAGAAGACAAAATGCTGTAGGGCTCCAGGTTCCAGGCTGAACCAATGATTTAATTAGACAAAATAATTAACAGTCCTCTACCTTGAACTAACTTCTATATCTGGATGAATCTATATTTAAATCCACATCTAGTACTATATAACTTCATTGTATTGTTTGGATATCGCTATGTCTAAAGATCGCTTTTGTGATTCAGAAATATAAAACCTTTGTAGGCCTTTGTGGCTTGGTTCTAAATAATGTGTAAGTGGCTGGAACTATGAATGACTAATAGTCCTTATCTATAAGAACCCTATCTAGGGGATAGAACAGCTGGAAAACAGGAACTACTCTTCAAGGATAAAATTGTGGGAAGCATAGAAGATTCACTAGAAATATTAAAATGTTTAAACAAAACAAAGCTAAACAAAACAAAACCACAACAAAAAAGAAGATGAAACAAGAGAAAGGTTGAGAGCAAATCTAACATGAGAGGGTCCTTCAGTATTTGGAACCCTGAATATGCAGCAATCGCATCCAGACAAAAAGGATCAGAAAGAACAGGGATCCATTTTGAGGAATCATGGCACCTGCATCTTTAAAGGAGTCAAGTGTCTCTCCGTCTTATTCCTGTGGCCTTGCAAAGGTCACATGCTCACATATGAGCAGGGACATGGAGAAACAGTCAAGAAACAGAGGGGCACTGCATCTCAGAAACAGAGAATTCCATATGGTGGAGTTCTGTTAGAGTTTCACTAGGGAGAAGTCATTTCCTTTCTGGAACAGTTAACTGGGGAACTTAGAAATGAGAGGGAAAGATTTCTGTCTACCATTTGAGTCCAGAGCTGCAGGACAATCAAAAGTACCCACATCTGATTCTTCCCACAAAGGATCTATTTTGGTTGCTAGGGAAGCACGACAAGGGAAACAGAATGACAAATAGCCCAAAGAGACTGCACTCATCAGAAGATACACTGTCAAAGTGTCAATGTTTAAAAGATCCAGTGAACCAAAAAAAAACATCTTTTGAAAATATTTAAGATGGCATAATGACTAAAAGCAATAAACAAGCTAGGAATGAAAGGATCACAACTCATAGAATAAAGGCTCTGTAGAACAATCACAGGTTAGTAGGGACTACAAAGGTAGAATATTAGAAGAAAAGGTAAGGAGTGTACTAATAGGATAAGGATAAATATGACAGAGGTATATTTCATATGCAGGAAAATTTCATAGTAAAACCCATTATGTCATATAATTGAGATAAGATGGTAAAATAATATAAATGATAAGCCACAAATAAAATGATATTAGTTAAAAATTCAAAATGTTTAGTAATTTGTGCAATTTTCTGTTGCATAGTTCAGATTTACACCTCTATGACTGTTAAAATTAGATGAAAAGACAGATGGTGATGGCTTAAAATGATGTGTTTATTAAAATCATGTAGGTTGCTGAATTGTTTCTCACCATCACATGTGTCCATATGTTAGCTGTTCCAGTGGGACAAGATCAGTGAAATTTGAAAGTAGGGAGGGACTTTATGTATGAAACATAGATATTCTAACAAAAAGAGCATCGAACAATGCCATCACAATTTCTTAGAGATGATTTTAACCATTCTGACATGTAATAAACCTTTCCAAGGCTTTTCCTCAAAAAATAGTAAAAGCTGAAGTAGTAAAGTATATGATTTTTGGGGTGCATATAAAACATGGCATCGTTCTTCTCTGTGGAAATAATACACTACACACATATACATACACACACACATATACATATATATATATATATATATATATATAAATAATACATTTCTCTGTGAAAATAAATACACTATAAATCACCTTTGATATAAATAAGTCTTACTAGACAGCAAATTCATTGGAACTAAGAATATACCTGTTTTCTATTGCTGTACTAAGAGATCATGACCAAGAGAACATATAGAAGAAAAGGTTTATTGGGCTTACTTTTTCAGGAGAGTCCACCGCCATGATAGCAGGGATCATAGAAACAGGTAGGGAGGCATGGAGTTGGAGCAGAAGCTGAGGGCTTACCTGTTGAGATAAGAACCATGGTTTACAGAGATGGAGAGGTAACTGGGAATGGCGTGAGATTTTGAAACCTCAAACCCAACCTCAGGGACACAACTCCTCCAAAGAGACCATACCTCCTAATCTTTCCAAATTGTTTCACCACCTGTGGACCAAGCATTCATAAATCTTAGCCTTGGAGGCCCATTCTTATTCAAACAAACACAACACATTAGAGACAAAAAAGGGTAGAGTCCCAGGTGCTTCTTCCCTTTTATTTTAAAACTCACTCTTTCCAAATACAGATCAGATATCTTTCTCTAAAATTTGATCCATATTCATTTTAAAAAAATAATAACAACAAAAATAACAACCCTAGGCACCAATAGTTGCTGAGTATTTACAAAGTGCCAGGCTCTCTGCAAGTATCCTATTTTACATAACTCTTAGGAGGTTCTCATCTATTCAGAAGTGAGAAATAAATTTGATTTGAGGCTCTGCTTATCACTGTAGTTCAGACTCCCTGGGAGAGATTAACTTTCTTTTTGAGCTCTACATTCAAATTCGCATGGAATGGCCTCCTTGACTAGGCTTGGATTACACACACAAACCTAATTTAATCAGCTGTTCTGAGATGATTGTGCTTAAATGGGATTTTCTTCTGAAACAATGAGGATAACAGGATCATCGCAGACATTTTATAGAACTGAAACCTGCATGAAGTGGGCGGTGTTGGGTAGACTCCAAAATAAGTGAAGAAATACGAAACAATAACATCTTTCTATTTTTGGAGAAGTAAAAATTTTTGTAACCTTTTGTAGTGTTGATGAATAATAGAAGCTGGTATTGTCTAACAGGACTTACATAATAAAGAATGCAAACTGATAAAAATCCACATGATTAGTCAAGAAATTGGAGGACAACCGAATCTATTTTAAAAGAAATCGTTCTTGAAATTGCTGTTTGAAAACTAGGAATTATTTTTTTCTAAGGCTCAATTTCAAAGTTAAGTTGAATAAAACAACTTTCCGTGGTATTAACAACCTCAAATATTACATTCAATGCTTTGAATAGTACCTGCTATAAGAATTTTGGTGATTTGATTACTTGTAGACAGTAAGATTTACTGGGAAAGCTAATATTTCAGTAATTGTTAGTATTGATGTCTTGCATAATTTGATATGAAGTAAGCATAAGGGAGAGTGTTTTTATTTAGTATTTAGTTCACAGTTTGTGGATACAATCCATCATGGTGGGGAAGTCCTAGTAGAAGGAGTTTGAGGCAATTGGTCAAATTGCATCTGTAGACAAAATGCAGAGGACTAAGAGTGCATATTATTATCTATGAATATCCATTTGTGAATGGCATGTATTAGCCCAGTAGAATTAGTTTTTCCTTGTTGAGTTTGACCTAAACTTTGTAAAGGTTAAATCCTTGGGAGTAGCATTTGATGAGAAATCATATGGCTTGAGTTATATAAAAGAATCTCTATGTGGCTCAAGATATCATGTCTCCTTAAATGCATGATCATAAATGCATTGGAAATTATATATGGCCTAAAAGCATCCTGATGATCTTTAGTGTCCCACAAGCTAACCATGGGAGAACTCTGTGATGGTGAACATGGTTTACCAAATTCCTGCAGATCACCAGGAGCTGGCTGGAGATGCCACACTGGGGCCCAATGTCATTCCACAGTTATGGACAATTTGGCCCAGTGTCACAAAGCCCAAGAAAAGCTCTTTGGTTAAGATGCTGTAGATTCACCCCTGGGGTTTAAAGGCTTATTTAATCTTCTTTAGAATGGATTTGAAAGACACAGTCTCATGGTAACATAGCATCTGTCCTGGATTATTTCAGTCAGTTTGCTCAAATATAGTCAAAACCATTGTTAATGTCTTCACTGGAATCTCCTACCCTAAACAAGGTAAAGAAATGAGACCACTCCCCCTGAATCTCTCAGTGACCCAGACTTGGGGTTCAATGTTGCTATGAACTTTGTGGCTTTCTCCTCATAATTACTTCCATCAATGTCAGCATCAGATGCATCAGGAAGGTCAGAGTAAGATTTACCAATAAATTGAACTTGTTTCTCCATCCCAAGAGTTTCAGGGATACTACTGAATCCCAGAGACAAGGCCTATGAGGCTGGGCAACTCTAGGATGCAAACTGACAAAGTCTACCCTCCTATGAGATAATGGTTCCAGGTCTATGGAATCATATACATTGACTCCACAAACTGAATGTCGAAATTGGAATACATTCAGGTTCTATTTTCCATAGGACTGAAGTACTATTGCTTCACTGACAAAGTGGTTGCTATGTTGGTCATATTCAGTCACAGTCAGGTCTCCATGGGCCATTGGCTGAGGTAATGCACAAAGCAATGTCTTGATTTTGGGTCCCTAATCTGCTTCCCTCCCACTACATATTCTGACTTAATACACGCTCTCTGATAGTCATTCTCTGTACCACCAGAATGTTCCTCTTTATACAAGGAATTTGCCATCTACTTAAAACAAGCTGGGCATGTAGTTCAGCAACATACCTACTGCATTCCTTTTCAACCTTCCTTACAAGAGAGTTATGTCCCAGTGCTCTTTGGCAGATGGATGCTACTACTGTCTCCTCATTTGGGAGAGTACAGTTTGTTATGTTTATACCTATTCTCATCTTGTTTATACCTCTGCTCACACAGGGAGACTGCAAAATATATCACTGCTCATTGACTTGCTGTATTACATTATGTGCTGCCCACAGCACATTAAGATAGACAATGTTCCTGCTTATATCTGGTATGCATTTAAAAACTTTTGTGCCCAACTTAAAATAGCTCACAACATGAGCAATCTTTAGCCTGCTCACAGAGGCAGGCTATTGCAAAAGGATTGAACAATGTTTCAAACAACAATTAGAAAAACAAAAGGGGAAATTTGCTACCTTTACCAATTCCCTAAACAAGGTCTTACTTACATTGATTTTTAAAAAAAAGACATAAAAATGATGCCACAGAATGTCATTTGTTTCCAAACTATGGGAAAATAAAATTCAAGGTGATATGGAAAGATGTCATGACTAGACAATGGTTTGGCCCATTCCTCATGCTAATGTGGGGAAAGGGTATATTTATGTGTTCTCTAAAGATGCTGAAAGGCCACTTTTAGGTACCTCCAAGCTGTGTCAAGACCCTTAGCTGTGTAAAGTATGTTTCAAGGTATGAGAATGCTAAGACTAGAGCCCACAGAGGAACCAGAGTGGTGGCAGTTGAAGAACGTGGTGGGCAGGAGAAGTCTATGTTAAGCAGATCTGTGTATTTGCAGCAGCCAGGACTTTTCTTTTTCAGGTTACTTTCCTTCCAGAATTTAACCATCAGTGCTGAACTATGCATAGTCTAAGTGGGTAGAACTAGAAGGAGAGTCTTTCCTGGATCAGCAATAACATGTTTCTTCCCTCCATCCTCATACCCTGTCGCCTAGAAGCTGCTCTGTTATCTGGTTCAAATCTTGGTCTTCTACACATTTTTTTGAGAAAAGGCAAAGTATTCTTACTACATAAATCAAAACAGAAACCAGAAATGTATGGTCATGTCTTTATATATTATCAAAATACATAGTATATGAAAATGGTATCCACAGATTAACTTTTGAACACTGCATGTGTTCAATTTATGATGAATGACCTACATTGTTATTCTAGCCCTTATTTACCTACTTGAACATATTTAAAGGAGAAAGAAAAAACATCTTCTAGCTGCCTTCAAATAATCTTCATGTACCAAAAATGTATATATGTCAGTGATTCTAAAGTAAATATTACTCCTTTCATGATCTTTATGCACACTGTCTCATAGTGTGTTTAACTAGATATTTCATTTACACACATAACTAAAATTTATTAATACTCAGTGTGTCAGCATTTTGTGTTATGCAACACCTGACATAGCTTAAGGGAAAAGGATTAATTTTTATCTTTCTTTCAGAATACTGAGTCCTGGGTTGGCTGTGTGAATTGCTTTTCAACATAGGAGGCTGAGTGGAGTCAGAGAATGCTCAGCTCATGAATTCAAGAAGAAATAGGAAGAATGGGAGAATCTCTCCGGAGCAACATATACCTTTTAAAGAGACATCAGCAGTGACACTTCTAGTTGTACTCCATCTCCTATTATCCCATTCAAAATATGACCTAATTAATGGTTTAAACTATGGATGACGTTGGCAATCTCGTAATCAATAGCAACACCAGATGGAGATACTCTTTGGGGAAAACAATTCATCTCTAAACCAAATACCATTTCAAACTATTTTGTGGAAACTGGGAACTGGGAAGAGGAAACAACAGCTGTCCTGCTGCCAGGAATCCATTAGTATGCCCTCTCATCACTTCAAAAGTAACTGATGTAATTTCTAGTTTGATAATTGTTTTATCCTTTATTTATTAAGACAATGTTAATAGCTTGAAGGATAAAACCTATTAATATTTTATATTTAGCAAATATAAAAGATTGTGAGAGCAGGTGTATAGTCAAGTCCAACCAATATTTATAGCAATTCAGGCAATCCAACTGGGTAGACTCAACCAGAAACCTTAGAATGCTGTCTACATGGAAGCCTGGTAATGAGGTATTCCCTGTAGACTTTCAAACATCTTCAGACAAGCATGAAAATGTCAGAATCTACAGCCTTCCTGCATAATCACCCTATCAATAGAAAGAAGCTGATGAAAAGAGTAGTTCTGAAAGTCTTGAGAAGTTCCCCATTGAGACACAATGAAATGATCTGATGTTCAATCAGAGATAAGAAGCTGAAAGCATGGTAGTAAGTAGACGGTAAGTTGAGAGGGCAGTGATATGACAAATATGACGATGGTGAAAACTCTGAGAAGTACGGAATGCTAAAATTTCAGAAGACAAACCCTGTGCCAAAAACAGAATGTGGAAAGTCGAATTTAATAATGAACAGGAAAAGGAAATTGGGAACAAAATTCAGACATCGATACAAGTGTGATGTGGCAGAGAGGTCACTGTAAGAGCCAACACAGGCATTTACAAGACATAATTTGATAAAAAAGAAGAAGAAAAAAAAGAGAAGGATCTGCAAAGATGCCAAGCAAAACGAAACAATTAGAATTAGAATTTGCACTCCACTCCTCAAACGTTGGGTTCCTCTCAGGCATCCGAATATTCTAGCACTATTGCATGTTAACTTCAGATGAAAAAGAAGCAGCAGAAACATTTAGCTACTTCACAAATTATCAGTACTGAAAAAAAAAGAGGATAAGTAGATGAACAGCCTGTTGATGAGCAGTAAGATACAATAGAGAGATTTCCCCACAAAATAATGAAAACTGTAATATTTAGAATGATTAAGTATTAATTTTAAAATAATATATTCTTGTAAATAATGCTATATAAATCAAGTCAGAGTCAAAATATTTTTTGAGGAAAAGCGGTATGATAGGAGAGGAAATTTATAAAAATAAAAGTCAATTTTATTTCTGAAATTAAAATTTTAGAAGTGTTAAAATGATTGAATGATAGCTTAAGTGAAAAGGTATACAATTAAAACACTAAACTTTAGAATGTGAAGCTATAACAATAATACAAAATAAATAGGTATGTTTTAAATAAAGATTATATATAAGATATAGATGCAGAGACCAAGGCAGAAAGAAAGAGGACATAAATTGAAAACAGAACAAAACATAAGAATAATTCCCCCTCCAAAAAAATCCCTGTTGTAAAAGACAATGTGAAAATAAACAATCAATTAATGAAATCCACCAAAAATGATATGTATTACTGTCAGAATTGTCAAACTATGAAAACATCTTGAAGATATACTTTTATGTGTATGTGTAGTGTGTGTGTGTGTGTGTGTGTGTGTGTGAATTGTGCACACACGTGTGGATAGATGGCAGCTGTGTGCAGGGACTTATGGAGGCCAGAGGAAGGAGTGAGATCTCATAGAGCTGGAGTTACAGGCAGTGTTGAGCTTCCTGTATAGGCGTTTGGAACAGAACGTAGGTCATCTGTAATTGCATGGATGCTTTTAATCACCAAGCCTTCTTACAAGCCCATATGGTACAGAACTTGAAGAAAAAGAGAAAAAGCCTTAAGAGTCAATATTTCATTTATGAAAGAAAGTGCTTTGGGTTCCCTTACCATTTTCAATACCAATTATGTGCTGAAAGGTGCAGAAATAACATATTTGAGATACTTAAAGAAAATATGAGTCATTAATTTCTCCATCTGAATAAGGGGAATTTAAATATACAGGAATTTGATAGCCTGAGTTGAATGTGAAACGATAGTCCCACAGTTCCTTATTGAAAGATGCATGAATCAGACAACCAAAAAATAGAGACATATTAGAGAGGGGTGGTAAGCATAAAGTATGTTTGTTACTGTGTTCTTGAGCAAGATGAGATAGTTTAATATGCAATCTGTTAAGATATGTTTGATGAATCTTTTAAGAATATAGGGAGTAGCAGAAGTTTACATGGGTATCAAACAAGATGAAAAGTCTTTTACTTTAAATCAGATCCTGAGAAGACAGTGTCATGAAAAGAAAAGCTAACTGATTCAGAGTGGGGAGCAGCAAAATAGCGATAAAAGGAGTTCGAAACCTCACATTAAATTATTAACCTAAATCAAAAGTACAAGCTCAATATTTTGTAAATAACAAAATATATCCAGCTTGGTCACAAATTGTGCCAATCCTTATGCCTCAGCTACCACAGTCCTGGGCACAGGTATGCACTATCATATTTGGCTCTGCCCTTTTCTTGAGTTTTAAAGAAATTTTGAGCTCTAGTTTTCGTATTCTTTCATAACACCTATGCTCAATCATTGCCCTCCCTTTAGGAATCCCTTTCCCACTGCCTTTTTTCTTGCTTCCTAGTCTCTCCAGGTACTTCAAGGCTAACAAGCAAAATGAAAAATTCAAAGCTAGGATCTACATATGAGAGACAGCATGTAATGGCTAATTGCCTGTGCTGCAAGCAAATAATTACCCTCATCCATGTTCAGTAGTTAACTTTAGTTAAGTGGGAAAAAAATATGAATTTAGGAACAAGACTTGGAGACTTGAGAAGAGGAAGGGATTTGGTAGCCAAGGCAATGGGAGAAGAAAGGATAAAGATGGGAGTTGATCAAAGACATTATATACCTTTGAATTTTTAAGGGTAGTGTCAGCATAATCACAGAGACTTTTGATGTTAGGTCATCAAAGTAAGAGATCAGCAGCTACCCTTCTGTTGTTCTGTCACAAAGCCAGCCACTGGGCTATGACGAAGGCCAGACCACATAGAATGACTTATATAAGAAGGGAAGTAGTTATTCTTCAGCACAAGGCAGGCTTTCAGTCAAATCCTGCTTGAATTTACAAAACACTTGAAGAAGTCACTTTGGAAGTACCCTTTCCAGTTTTCATTCTGAGGCTAACCGTGAGTAGAACAGAGACGAACGTTGTCCAGAATGTAATAAATTACAGATTATTCCCCTTTGGGAAAATGATGTGGTAGCAGTTGCTTAATTCCATTGGATGTTAGAATTGCCTGTTGAACAAATTAGAACAGTCTTTTGCTATTGCTCAGCTTTCAAGTCATCTTTATCTGCTTTCTACCAGATTTCAATGGTCATATGATTCCAGTAAGCACTGATTCTTGTGTTTAGTTCCAAACAAATTTAATAAAATCATGTTGCTTAAAAGCAAACAATGGTGTGGTTTAGCTAGCAGAGAATTCTAAATTCTCTGTACCTTCCTTCTTTCTTCTTACTACTTGGTGTCCTCTGTTTATCTCGGGGGCTGGGACAAACTTGACCATTAATCTCTGTTTTCTTGGGGAGTTTTCACGCAGAGTGTCAGCACTTGACCCTTTAGATAGACAAACGAATGAGCAGTGTTTTCAGTAAACATATTACAGCTGTAACTATTGCTATCTCACCAATTTTTCAGTCCAAGAACATTCTACCATTTCATATAACTGCTCTGAAGTATTACAAACACTTTTGTAAAGATATAATTTACTAGCAAGACTTTTAGACTAATGTCAGTATTTCTATCTTTAAGTAAATAAAATAAAATAAATTAATTAATTAAATAAAAACTTTAAAAGTTTTTAAAGGGTAGGCAATACTTTATAGTTGAAATAATTCAGCATTTCTATGTTTAAAAGATTTTTTAAAGGTAAGTAATATTTTATAACTGAAATAACTGTCAGTCTTACTATTTTTAAAAGCTTTCTTCTACAGAATGCAAATACTGTAATGCTGAACAAATTATTCAATGATCAAATAACTGTCTTTATTATAGTTTTGTTTCCTTATAAGTAAAAAAAACATCTGAGACAATGTAAAATATGAGAATAAAGAAAATGTAGAAGATATTCCAAAATGTTAATTTCCAGTAAAACTTGGGATATTTCTTACTTCATTGTTCTATTTGAGTATTTCATTTTTGAAAATTCCAGAAAAATGTTTTTAAAAAAAACTTTAAAAGTTGTCTTTACTTTTTCTCCCATAATTTTACGTAATGTTTACTTGAATTTCCTAAAAACAAGTCCCTAATACCATATTAGTAGATGTTATTCATAAACAGTATAAAAGATTTTTAAAAGCTATTTTTAAACTAAAAAACATTGCATAAGTAGTCTCTATTTCTACATATTAATTTATTAGCAGAAGAGTGGCTTTCCTGAAACCATTTGGCAATTCTTATGGGAAAAGAATAATTAATTTTAAATCTTTTTCAATATTAAAACTTTTTTTCCTTAATTGCCACCCCTCATCCACTTGGCCCAGAGTAAGAAAAGAGAGTTTCTGAGGTCTCACTGAAAGTGAATACTTTAATGATATGTTTCTGAATTGTCTCACTGCTAATCCAAAACAAGTCCTGGGCATACAGCCTTGATTAGAATGCTGCGGTTGGAAATTACATCACTGATGTTTTCTAAATGCTTTCATGGTGTATTAAATAACATGTGGGATTTTTTTTGAAAGTTGAAGCTGAAACAAAAGACAGAGGATAACAACATTTAGACTATTTGTGCTTTTATCTGATACTTATAAATTAAATTTTATGTTGTTTATATGGAAGACAATGGTTTAGAAGTTTCTTAATTTTTGAAAATAAGGGAATTAAATTATTGGAGGACCTTTTTTCATTAGAGTTTTTGGTAAGTAGGAGAAGAGAAAACTGAAGTCACCCCTAATATGATAATGATTAGCACTTAATGAATCTATAACCAAATGAGAAAGAAAGTTATAGACTCAAGGGTATATAGTCCCAGGTGTTCTGAATGAGGTGAAAAGACGCTTCCGAGGAAGAAAAAGCTGTGAATTCATTTAAAAGCAATTCAGGGAGAGGTTTCAAGGAAGAGAGGAGGGGAATTATTCTACTTTAATGGGAAAATTCTGCTTGTAGAACATGGTCTATGGCTTTGAACAGGAGAATCACAAACACACATAAACACACAGAGAGAGAGAGAGAGAGAGAGAGAGAGAGAGAGAGAGAGAAGAGAGAGAGAGGGAGAGGGAGAGGGAGAAGGGAGAGAGAAATATTGAAGGACGATGAAGTATACATTCCAAGGCTTCAAGGGTAGATTGTAGCATGTGAACACAAAATTTTATGTAACTTTATATGATTTTATATCCACTTTGGAATTTCTAAGATTTTCTTTATTTGTATCTTATACATTAACATTTTACAATCTCAATAAACAAATAGATCTTTAAATCTTTTTCTCTTTGTGTGTGTGTGTGTGTGTGTTTCTCTTTCTTTGTGTGTGTGCTGTTTTTGGCCTCTTGAAAGTTATTGCTCAGCTCTCTACTTGTTACACTTTACTATAGACTTTACTCTGTCAAGTTTTATTTTCTCTGCTTACATAGTCACATTATGTATTTTTAATTGGCATATTTTATCAGAGCCAGAAAAATCAACTGTAGAATTATATGCATCCCCTTCCAGACTATTGTTTGTCAAAATGAATACAACTTGACTTGTCAACAGCTTCCATTTCTCCCTTGTCTGGAGAAAGTGGGAAGTGAGAACAGATATAACATCTGTGACAGTAAAATAAGATATGGAATCCAAAGCATATCCACTAAAGGGACTTAGAATCAATCTTCTGAAACAGCTTTAGAGAAGAAGTGAATTGTGTGGTATGTTTCACTGAAGAGCTATATCCCTAATAGTTGGCAGAAAGTAAGTTAACAAAAGTTCATCAATAATTAACCACACATTAGTGTGAGTTAGCTTCTCAACAGCTCTATGAATCTTTATCCGTCTGGTTTGTATACACTGTGGAAACCAGTGCCAGAGATATATTTTATCTGGGCTGGGATCTCAGTGGTAGAATGAATTTGACCTAATCACATGATTAGTTTTGCCAGAAGTCTGTCTGGAAACCTATCATACTAAATGCTATAGATTCATTTGCAATATTCTGGGTGACAAGAGGAAAAAAAGTCAGGGAGATATTTTTTCCCAGCATGTGGCAACATCATTCACTGTCTCGATACAGACTCATCTTGGTATAGGAAGTAGAAATACATAATTTTTTTCATCTTGCAATACATAAAGGTAAATTTTATTCTCAGTAAAAATATCCACTAGTCAATAATTTTGCAGTTATTGAAGATATGATATGAAGATAGAAGATATGATCAATAGATTAATGTGCCTATATATGAAATCATAGAGAAGATAAATCAAAATCTAACATGCATAATACAAAAAGGGAAGTAAATGTGGGTAAACTGGAAATAATGTGTAATATGGAGACTAATCGGCCTGCCAAAATTTTGAAAGTGTAACACAAGCACTAGAATTATCATAAATAATAAGCCTGCATTCTGGATTTAGTAATCCCAATCTCTTTGTTTCTGAAACTAAATTTAAATATCAAAATTCATAAGCTTCTTGGTATCTTTTCTTTCTATTATAGTATTTACTTGATAGACCAGATTATTTCATGTTATGAGAAAGTCAATAGATTTCAAAGATTGGATAGAAAAGGAGATTTGTAGATGGCTAATGACCATATTAAAAAATGCACAATATTGCATAGTGTTATAGAAGTGCAGAAGGAAACAGCAATGAGATATCACTGCAAAATTATTGGCATGGTCAAAGTCCCGAGAAACTCAGATCATCAAAGCCAGTGATCATATGTACTAACATGAACTCTCATATTTTTTTGTCAACAAGCAAAATTGAACAGTTTTTCACTGTTTACAAAGCTTTAAATTGTCTTCAACTATCACCACACAATCATGTTTCTCAATATAAGCCTTGATATATTGAAAAAAACTTCATCAGGAAAACCTTCAAAATTTTTTTCCTTATTGTTAAAATTTGACATTTCTATATAGTGGGGTACTATTTCAAAAGGGACAAATTACGGGGATAACAAAATATGTATCTATATCAGTGTTATCGATATCTAAACTTCCCAAGAGTTTTCAGGGAGTGGGGGGAAGCAGAGAGAGGGATTTTTTAATAGTTAGAACATAGGAGATTTTTAGGAAACAAAATCACTATTTTAATAACAATGAAACTTGAAGAAACTAGCATTATATGAATATTTTACACATTATTCAGCTCTAATAATAAGGTCTACAAATCAAACTTAAAACCTAAGTTAAACTAACATGCTTAATGACTCTGAAACTAAGGTACAATAAATGTTCTTAATACCTATTACATTAAAATCAAATATTAAACAACACTTTCTTGAATTCTGTAATATCAACATGATTTTGTTTCAATACTACATGGAGACAAGAAGTTGGCTAGGTCTAAGTGCTAAAGTCAAATCGAGCACAAATTTATTGTGATAGAGCTTTTCATGAAAATCACACACACACACACACACACACACACACACACACACAAACCTAATAAGCCAGGTTTACTTACATAATACCCTGCATCATTTGGTCCACCTTTTAACTATCTGACAATTTAGAACTGATATCCACCCCATGAAACTTTACTTCAGGCTTTTAAAACGTTTTCTGTCTGGCAATTTGGAATGTAGTGCATTGAATCTGAGTTATCAGCCACCTGCATAACCCTGAAGCAGGAAACAGTCTGGAATCACATTACTTTGATACAATGTTGACTTAGGAAACCTATTTCCTTTATTTTGTGCTATGGTTTCAGTTTAAGATGTATTCATTCAAAGGGAATACCATCACAACTTGAGGAGCATTTTAGACAGCAACAGATTTATTAGAAGTGATTTGCATTGTTATATTTGCTAGAAGTTCCACCATAGATTATCTGTAAACAAGAACTGAGAAGATCATTGATACAGTTCTCTTTGAGTTGAAAAGGCTTGAGAGCAGGAGATGATATTGTTGTTTTCAGTTAGGATTCACTGAGAATCTGTAATTCTGGTGCAAGTCCTGGCATCCAAAGCTGAAGAACAGTGCGTTGTAATACCCAAGGTTGGGGAAAGTCCCACTCCAGTTGAAATAGGAACTTCCCCTTCTCTGTATCCTGTACAGTGTAGAGTCATCTTTCATCAGACAGCTCTTTAGCGAGTGGTGAGGGAGTACCTTCTTATCAAGTTTTGACTCAGGTATTAGTGTTCTTCAAAAACATCTTCATGAATACATACAGAATTATTCTTTACTGCCTTTAAGTCTATTACTTAGCCAAATCAATTTAACCATTAAATTAGCCATCTCAATTACTAATAAGATACAGGTGAAGAAGATAATCATTTGTTTGCTTTAAAATCTGATTGTTACTGAAGATCGGAGTGTTGTGCAACAACTTCTTCCACAATGAAGAATCCTTCCTGGAAGTAGGAGAATGCTAAGGAGACTCAGGAAGTAAATGTAATATGCAAGTGCAGAAAAGTCAAAACCAATGAATTCCCAAGGCTTCTCAGGATTATACAGGAAGTGGGAACAGCTGGAGGTAGGAGATATGATACATTGCTTGCATGTGTTACAGGAAGCTCAAGGATGCAGCTTTGATGAGTCCTTACCCAGGCTGGTGTGGGCTTTTAGGGATTGCAGCTGCCTTCGATTCATAAACGGTGCTGTAACTAACCAACCAGCCACACTCCTGCAAGTAACCACACTAAATTCTTTGGTTTATCAACTTGGATATTGATGGAATCTTTTCTTTTGTCTGTCCCCAGTGTCCTCTCTGTGATGAATACATGTTTCTTCACGCCTCCCAGTGAAAACTTAACAGTAACGATATTTTTTTAAACAATCTTTGAGATTATGATATTATTTTTATTTTGTCTTTCCTTCCTCCAAGCCCTCAGTACAAATTCCTGTATCAAAACCAGAGCTACCTATAAGTTATTATCTATACATGAATAAATTGATACTTCAAAAGGCAAGTTGCCCATGCAGCTGGAGATAAACTGATTCAATATCCAAATCATAATGTTTTCAGTTATATTTAAATATTTTTACACATCTCCTTTGGTCAATGAAATTTAATATAAAACTAAGTTGGGGAAAATAATACATATTTTTATTTTACAAATCTACTCTTAATTTCATTATTATTTTTAAAAAGGAATGCATAAATGCATGTTGTGGATAAAGATTGCTTCAACTCTCCTGAAAGGACCAGCTGAGTTTACAAGGAGAAAACCTGCTCTTATCTAGTTCCTTGTGTTCTTTGCATTGCTGTTGCTGCTGCTTAAATCCAACCCTTTCCTCTGAAATTCATGCATCTTGTTACTTATGATGAAAGAAGTCCACTTTAAGATTATGAAAGTATTAAAAAAAATATGGACATGTCA
Source organism: Cricetomys ansorgei (assembly GCA_026225945.1). NCBI lineage: Eukaryota > Metazoa > Chordata > Mammalia > Rodentia > Nesomyidae > Cricetomys > Cricetomys ansorgei. Next base: position 4,254,623 of record JAMJFZ010001074.1, read on the forward strand.
TAATAGTGGAAACAAAGTTTCTCAGATTCATTTTCTAAGAAAGCTGATTCTCTTCTTCCCACCTCCTTCTCTTCCTCTCCCTGCTCCTGTTCTTCTTCTAATGATAAAAGGCAGGGAAAAAGTATTTGTTCAATGTAGCCATATTGGTAAAGGGACAAAGATATCCAGTGTCCCTGTTCAGTTCAGGAACTTGATGTGAAATTAAGAAAATGATGGGCCATGCATGTGTATATCTACACAGTTCAAAGCAAGGTGTGGTCCTGCCCACCACTCACTCATCGTTGCCTAAGCTTCAGTCTCATCCTGTAAAGTAGTCTGACGAGCTATACATCTCTTTGCAAGAGACAACTTTCTCCTCTTAGTAGTAGTGCCTTTTCCTTCTCCCAGTATGAGATTCCTGGGTAAATTATGTTGAAAAGCTTGTAAAATTTACCTTGCAAACTAATGGGGTAGTCTTCATTATGTTATGGGGTATCGGAGCCAGAAATATCTTGTGACAAGTGCAAGTTATTTTAAATTATCTTAAAATTCTATGTAATTTTCCATTCCCTTCCATTCACCATTTATTGAAATAAACTTGCCCAAGGTGCAGTTGTACTTTATGATTGTGAATTATTCTTCTGCTTGCTTCACTCTCCTGTTTGCTTTCATTTCTGTAAACATCATCTTTACCCAAACATTTCTGTAAGTCTTGCTTGATTTGGATTACTCACTTGGACTAGGTAACAATTGTCTTCATCCTTGATTTTTTGCAGAAATTTAGAACACGCTATTTTCAGTTAAACTACAGTAGCTATGTATGTTTGTGTGGTACAATGTGATGTTTTAAAGCTATTTCTCCTCTGCTTTAGTTGAATCTGTAGCCTTCAAGCAATATTTTTTTCTATCCTCCTGAATCCTCTTCACATTGCTCTTGTACCTATTTGATTTACCATTTTAGTAAACTTAAATTTACACAATCTGAATTCAATGAACCCTTGTAAGAATAAGATATATCCTTGTAGTTAATGATCAGCAGATTAAAAGGCTAGTGATAAATAAGGACAGCTTTTAAATAATAGTTGGTATTGTGCTTATACACCAAGACAGAAAATACTTTTATTGCATGTACATTCATGACAAGGTCTAAATGACAGTCAGCTTTTGATTTTATATTTTAATAAGATTGTCATTGTCCTTGAAAGCCATTGAATTCATTTTATTCCTAGTATGTCTTAAATGTTATTATATTTAATTTTTGAAGTTAGACACACATATACCTCAGAGAAGGTCTTACCACTTTATGACATCATCATGTGCAATAGCATAGCAAGGAACAGTCTAGAATAGCTTGCACCTAAGGATGCAAACCTGGGAAAAGCTGACCAAATGATGTTCTATGGGTAGCTAGAAGTGAATACCTCTGGAACCAGTCTTTCAGAAATGGCATGATTTGCTTATTACCTAACTACTGATTTCATTAGATATAATCATGAGATAAAGTACAGCTATTTTGCTGCTCAGCGGTCTGGCTTTACAAAATCAAGCTGTCTTCTTCCTTACATCCATGAACAAATGAAATTACCATAACTTGTGCCCCGAGATTCAGTCACCCAAGTCGTGATGGTGACATTTCAAACAAAGGTTCGTGATTTTTGAGAAGTAAGTCACCTCTGTAAGGAAGAGTCAGAAAAGAATCACTTACAAGGTACATTTTGTATATAGCAATGAGGAAAATGTCAAATTTCTGTTTTTACATCTATGCATCAAATTTTAAATTTCTTTTTATTTAGGTTAAAGATATATTAATCTAGGCTTCATATGTTCATGCTAAATTCACTGTATGGTTTATGTGTGACAAAACTCATTTTATCAAAACAAACCTGTGAAAAAATTCCACAGAAGACTGAATGGCTCAAGAGATTTTTTTTAAGGACCGGTGTTCCTGTTAGTAAATTATGATGTTCTACTTAAGTTTTTGATTTGGAAATATGTTTATATTTGTCTTTTTCTAATTTATATTTTCTCTACATTATCTTTTTTCCCTGAGTCAAACAATGGTAAGATTCCTGAATTGGTTGTGGGTGTATATTCTAGAAGGCATCCCAGCTCCCCAAGGTGATAATGATCAATGAGAGGAAGTTTACAAAGAGCCCAAGGACATGCGTCCAATCCCTTTAGTTGCATGCTGAATCTGTATTGTGCATAATGTGATGGAATTCATTATGTACAATATTTTTTCTCTACTTTAAAAATATTCCAAGACCAATGAACTCAAAATTACTGTGAGTTCACTGACCTAATCTTAGCTCTTCACATGACAAGTGTTATCTGTCCCAAATTTATGCTTTGTAAGTATTTTACAGTAAAGCATTGCTACTTTTATTTTCTTAATTATTAGAAACTTAGTATTAGAAGGTTCTATTCGGTAGTAGGAAGATCGCAAATAATGTTAATTCTGATCAACTATTCATTTTAATTCAATTTCATATATAGATGTCTGTAATCCAGGTTTCCACCTGAAAATCATCAGGCTGCCACCGAAAACCATGCCGATGTGTAAGCTGTGCTCCTGCCAGAGTCCATGTTAATGACCCTGACCAATGCTGCCACTGAAAACCATGTTGAGGACCAAGGTCGGTCTTGCTGCTATCAGCTATGGGCAGGAGAGATTCTGTAGCAAGAGTATCAAGGACTACAGATAGAAAAAGAGACACTGAGGGTTTCTGCGCCAACCACCAGCCATCCGACCAAAAAAACAAAAAACAACAGAGAGAGAGAGAGAGAGAGAGAGAGAGAGAGAGAGAGAGAGAGAGAGGGAGGGAGAGAAAGAGAGAGAAAGAATTCTGATAGAGATACTGAAGCATATTCACAGATTGATGCCTTCTGGTAGGGGTGGGGATGTTAGGAGTCAGTTTTCTTTAAGGATCTATCCACTGAGAGTCTGAAAATGCCCCAGTAAGGACATGGGAACACAGAATGGACTTTTTCTTTTCCTTTTTTTTTTGTGTGTGTGTGTGTGGTGGGGTGACACAGAAATGGAAGATTGGACATGGGAGGAGTATGATGTGGGTACTATCGGGATACATTGTATGAAATTCTCAAATAATTAATAAAATTATTCTGAAACCTGAAAAAAAAGTTCAGTATAGAATTTCCTAGAGGAGGACTGTGAAGTCCTTTACTCATATCTGTTTCACAATGGAAGAATAAATCAGTCTTCCGTAACATTTCCTTTTAAGGAAACATCTTTTACTCACAAAATCTAAGACCAGTTTTACTACAACTAAAGGTAGAATTACGGGTAGCTTAACTTATGATTACCGCAAGATTCTTAATTCTAGTTCCAGAGTCACATGGCAAAGCATAATTTCTTACTCAGATGTTCAGTCTCAATAAACTCAACGCGAGAATCTAGAAGCACATTATTTAAAAAGCAGTTGTATACAAATGACTGCATTAGTTGTATAAATCACAACTGACATGGGTGAAGCCTCCAAAAACTATGAACACTCAAGAAGGGATTTAGCTCTATGAATTCAAACCTTTTAAAAATATTACTGTGTGTTATTGGAGAAAGTCTGCCAGGATCTTCTAGCTTCTGTCTCTAAATCTAAACTCAGGGTGTATATGAATATTTAGAATAATTTCAAAGTATGAACATTTCACTCATAATGTTTAATTATAAGAGCAATTATTAGAGAAAACATAAATGTGGAATATTTGAAAAAACACAACCATCTAGAAACATGATTCTGACATGATCTGGAGTTGAGAAACCACAATCTTAGTAAAATTGTTTTCAACCAAGTAATTAGAAACGATTTTTCCAATAGCTTACCCACAGAACAACTTGTAGGGGTGATCACATTCTTTGCTTCATGGATGCTCTTTCACAAAGAAAAAAGCAGCAATGCTTGAATAACAAAATTATTCTTTTCAAAAACAGAAATAAAGAAAAATGAAACCTTCCTATTTTCAAAATGTAAACTTTTAATAAGCCTGTTAGTCTTCAACATTATTCAAAATATATAATTAGAAATCATATGGCCTTGGGAAGCCTTAATCAACTTTGTATTGACTGCAAAATGATTTTGTTACAAAATAGACAATAAATGCAAAAATATCACAAAAAAACGATTAAATGCTGTCATACGAACCTTCTTTAGCTCTAAGATGCTAAACCTATGGTTTCAGTGTCCTAACATAAGAAGAATTTTCATACAACTCATTGTATGGCATCTGATAAGAATACCTTTTGATAGCTGTCATTTCTTGTGACACCAAATTAATTAAGTCAACATTTGCAATATTGTCATGTGTGACATTTTAAATAAATGGCTTCAGTTTTGAAATTTGCATGCTTGGAAATTTAAGATATATATATATATATATATATATATATATATATATATATATATACGCACACACACACACACACACACATATATATATCCTACTCTATATTCAAATTGTTGTTGAGTCTACTGAGTATAAAAATTGTACCACCATGGTAGAGGAGGTTGATAGCAAAGGAGGCAGCAGGGTTCATGAACAGGAACAAGTGGATAATTTGTATGACATTTTTTTACTTTATCAGTAAAACTAAAATTGCTTATAATTTATTTACAAATAAATTATAGTTTTAAAATCATATTCAAGATATTAATAATAAAAAACGACAAAGTATGTATAAAATTATGCAAGTAATTGTGAAATCCATGGACTTAAACATTGAAAAGCTCAAATGCAACTGTTAAGTTCACGTTTTTTAACTGGGAGACTGTAGGAGTATAATAAAAATAGATTTTCAATTTCATTCTATTGAATTTATAATTTTATCTAAATAAAAAGGCAAGTGTACAAAAGACAACTATAAAAATAGAACCAGAAAGTAATTAAATATTTTAGAGGTGAGTTATTAAAAATTAAATATTAATTAAATTAAATATTATACTGTCCTCAATTTTTGTCAGTGATTTGTTAATACAAAATAAGGAGCTATAAAAATCTATTTTCATGGGTTCTTTATCTACATCTTTCCTATGTTCATTGATTATTTGAAAAAGTCACCCTTCTCATTTATTTTTAATAATGATCACAGTAATCCAAAAGCAGTTGTATAAAAGAAACAAGATTTGGATGGAAATCAAAACATCACTTCAAAGAAAACTTTGATTCATGGAAACTAATGTCTTTGGCACACCTTAAAGAACATGTTAAAATTTCACCAAGACTTCAACTATACCTTCCAGTTAGTTTAGATTTACTTATTCTTCTTTAATTAGCAAGTAACAGGTTCATTATGAAATTTTCATAATAAATGTTATGTACTTTCCCCAAATTCACACCTCCACATGATCTTCTTTTCTCCTCTCTCTACTGTTTTTAATCTTTTTTTTTTTTAATCTGTTTATATTTTCAGAAAAGCTTAGGAACTCTGTGGTTTTCGAGATAAAGTGTGAGCTGCAATAGTGGTGTGTTAGTTTGAAGTGTTAATAGACAGTATTATTTGGTTGGCTGTCTTCCCCTTAGTGTCTACTGTTACTCCATATCATTGTTATTTATTTCCTATTTATTTATTTTACAGGAGAAAGTAATTTCATGCACTACCTTGGCCAGAAGGAACAGCTGGTATTTTTCACTCTTGGAAAGAGTGCCAAGGATAGAAGTATGTGGGTAACCGATGGTGTAAACGACCTTGAAATCTGTCTCAGCAGCTGTCACTGCAGTGGACATCGTACAAATACCGGGAATGCTGCTCTTTGCTGCCAAGGCCTTCTGTACTTTTGGCTTCAAGTCCTCACAGCTCTAAACGTTGTGTGCTTGCTACCAACGTCACAGGACTTGACGGGTTAATGTGTAGAAAGCATTTCTTTTTTGCATCCTGTTTGACAAAGGACAGCAAAGGGAAGGAATTCCATGTTTGTTTCAGGCTCCATGTTGTTCCAATTATTTCATGTTGTTTTGTGGACAAATTAATTTCACAAAATGTATAGACGACTTTGAAAATACTTTGTTCCTTGAGAAAACATCATTTGAAGAATGCAGTTAATCTATAGATTCAGAACTTGTCAAATGGCTCAAAAATTTAATCATAAGTTTTACAGTCACTATTTTTCTGTGAAGATGTCTTCTAAAGTTTATTATGACAATTTTAGAAGGCAGATAAATGATAGAATACAAATGATTTAAATAGCTAAAACTCAATCCTTGTAAATGTTTACTTTGTATTTCTCTTTTGCTATTTAATATATCTGAGTATTATTTGAAATGTTTTTATATAGATGCTTGAGTACAATTTGACTAATAGTATACAGGAAAATAGGAAATATTCATCTTATTTTATGAGCATTAGATTGAACTGAATTGTATTTGGGATATTTAATCTGCCAAAATGATAACCATTTTTGAAAAATACTGCTTAATCCTTCAGGTGGAATAAAACTTTAAATGGTTAAGTGCACCTGGAAATTTTGTACTTATCATCTCTGCTACAGGTAAGTATGTGGTGAAGTCTCAGTTGAAGTCTGGGCCCTGTCCAGTTTTTCGACTCCTCTCCAGATATTCTCTTCTCGAATGAAAGTCTGAACTAGATATTGTAACATAAATTGATTATTAAAGGATCTGTATCATGTAAATGAAAGTGGTACTGCCTGGCCTTTTAGCAGTGCATTCTTTAGGGAAATATCAATAATGGAATGATTAAAAATTAATTTTAAGTGATTTGGCTAAAATGTATAAAGACAACCAAAGAAAAGGTTGTCTTACTCAAACATTGATTCCTCTTTTATTTCATTATTGTTATTATATGTAATAATGTTTGAACTTATTCCTCAAAACTAAGTATTCATTGTAATTTTCCCTGTGTTTTCCAGTGAATACATGATGACATGCTAAAATTCCCTTTCTCTGCTTTAGTTGACTGTTAAGCAAAGACTGTAGCACTAAGTCCATGCAGATTCACAGGTGATAGTCTATTTGATGTGCTCATGATTGATTAGCATTTTATTAATTATTAATATTTTCTAACCAATACAAATTTTAAAAACATTAAATGTTTTACTTAAGAAAATAAAACTTTGTGAATTTACATAAAGTGAACATATGCTTGGAACATTTGAATATCAAATTTAACAGGAGTTTCCAAAGGTTGCTTCATTGCATCTTCCAACTGAACAACATCAACACTGAAGATGTGTTACACAAAGAACACTGGAAATTCTGCTCTTTGGGCCAGGATGAAGCTCAGCATTGAGTACACAATGTATTGTGACAAAATTTGTAGTGTAGTCATTTTATTCGTATTCACTTCTAAGAAATTAGGATTCAAAATTTAGAAACAGTTGAACAAATTCACTGAAGTGACAGCAGTACTAGGAAAGACAGTAAAATCAATAGACATTAGAATGTCAGAAATGAAAAACATATGAAGAGTTATAGAGAAAGGTATATTTCAGAGTTGATATCATGGGATGGCCACAGGGAAGATGAAACAGAGATCAACAATTGTGACTAGATGGAACAGAAACAGGATTGGCAAAGACAGATGCTTAACCAGCAATTCAGACACTCTTCCTGGCCACTTTGATTGGGGAGTCTGAACTGGATTCCTTGTTGAGTTCCATTCCTGCTTCCCACTGCCTTCCCCTGTCACTTTGCAAAAGGCTCTGCAGTAGAGGAAGACCTTCAGGAACTGGTTAGGAGATACATCCAATCATCTTTCATTTAGAGTTTTGATATCAACATACTTGGACAAAGGATAAAAATCTCTTGCTGTTGTTGAAGCTCTGTTACGTGTAATTGGCAATTAATCTTGCAGCACTCTAGTCTGCACACAAAACATTCATCCCAGGTTAATTATTATTTTTAAGCACAGTGATTTATTGGTAAAGCAATTTTAGTTACACTGAGAAATGGAAAGATGCCCCACAAATTATCCACTTATTTCTATTCACGAGCCCTGCTGCCTCCCTTGCAGTCAATCTCTTCTATCATGGTGGTACAATTTTACACTCAGTAGACTAACAACAATTTGTACATCCCTACCACTCATGGTCATAATCTATATTAGCATTAGTCTTGGTGTTCTCTGTTGCATGGATTTTGGTATGTTTATAGTGACTTTCCTTTATGTACATTACTGCATATACAATACTTTCACTGCTTCAGAATCAATTCCCTTCCATGTTTTTCTCTATCGTCCACTCTTTCCCATAAACTCCTACCAGCAGCCGATCTGTTTGATGTTTGCATAGTTTTACTGTCCTTAGAAAGTCATATAGCTGAAATTATACAATATTTTTAATGTGAGTCTTAAAGATGTCAGACTGGCATCTTTTTTTTTAAACCTTAATTACATGCATTTAAATTACTTCTTTCTACCTACCTTTCAGCACTAAAAACTATTCTTTTATCTGGAAGCACCACAGTTTATACATCATTTCACCTGCTGAGCATATTTTGTTGCTTCCAAGTTTTTGCAATTATGAAGAAAACTACTACGAACATCTGTTTTAAAGCTCTCATGAAAATCTGCACCTTCAACCCATTTGTGAAAATACCAAGGTGTGGGATTATTGGATAAGATAGTAAAGCTATTTTCAGGTTCACATGAAGCCACTGAATGTTTTTTGAGAGCAATTGCTTTGCCTTATTCAAACTCTGGGTAAATGAAAGCCCTCAATTCTCTGTGTCACTTGGTGTTTCTAGGATGTTGGACATAGGTGTTGAAGAGTATCTAAGTTTTATTAATATTTAACTCTTTAGTTACATATGGTATTATCTTTCTCATTCTCCAAATGAGTATTTGCCTATTGTGTAATATAACCATTTGTTATTTCATTTTTTAGTTATATGTGTTCTTTGTATATTTTTAGCAACTATATTTCTTCAGGTATTTTTTTTCAAATTCTTCTTCAAGCTTGTACATTATTCTCTGGTTTCCTTATTTCTTTAATGAAGCCTAACTTTAAAAATTTAATGAAGTCCAGTCTACAAATTATGTATTTGGTAGGTAGTGCCTTCAGTTTTATTAAAGGCATGCCATAGTCAAGATCATCTTAGATGTCTTTCTGACCAAGACTTACAAGCAAAATATTGTGGTACTGACAAAGAATAGATAAACATGTTAGTGGAACAAAAATGAGTGTTTAGTGTTCTCACATATTGTATGAGAATCACACACATGTGATTTTGGATATAGGCAATAGAGCAGTGGACTGAAGACAAGAGAGGCTTTTCAGAAAATTTATCCAGATATCTTCACAGAAACAATGAGTCTGGACACAGACTTTACCTTCTCCGAAGCTACTTCCAAATAGTTCAGAAACATAAATAAAAACATCTGGCTATCACTTAGAAAATAGGTATATTTTTGTATGTTTCACAGCCGTTTTTGTTTTCTCTCCATTTTTTTTTTAATTTCTTAGTTCAAAAGTCTTTCAATTTAACATTAGTTCTACATTAGGATTTCTTGTTCTTAATAATTTGATTCTGCTAGTAAATTTTTTTGGCAAGAATTAAAAAAAAATCTAACATCTAAATATCTAACTCTAGTATCTAAATCTAATAGCTGATATCTAAAATTATCTAATTAGAGTCTTCTTTGCCCTCATGTGTTAGTTTTAGTAGTGTATACTTTTGATTTTTGCTTGTTTGTTTGTTGTTTGTTTTTCTAACTTCATCTAAATTTTCAATGCTATGTATGCAAATTTGTCTATAATTCATTTAAAATATTACTGTGTCTAAGATTTTCCTGTTGTAATTCCTGCTAATATTACTTACTGTTGTTTCTATTATATCCCTTTTATTAGTCCATGAAAAGCCTCTTATATTTTTATAGTAGCCTAAGACCTGTTGGAACAGATATTAAAGGTAGAAGTAATTGTACAAGGGTTTTATTAAGGCATACACCTTGGTTGGGAAAATAGGGAGTGAACTGAAGAACAGAGATGACTAACAGATTAGTTAGCGACCTTACACAAGGGGATATAAAAGGAGTTAAAACTAGGTGAATGCTCCTTATCCCATTGTCTAGTCTACATCACCTACAGCATGGTGCTTAGAAACTTCTTGAGACAAACATCATGAAAGAAGCAGAGCACTGCTAATACTGAAACATATGTTGTCCTCACTTGGAACTTGACCTCGGTGTGTATGCAATACTGGGTTTCAGGGTTAAGATAATGCTGAGCGACCCGCAATCTTGTTCCCTGACAGATGCCTTAAATGAGCATTTGTATAGCTTCTATGGTTCACCTGTGCAAAGAACCCTGTTTCTATCTGGGAGTGTTCTGTGGTTTTAAATATTGTATTGTGAAATTTAAAACATTATTAATATTCATTCACTTTATAAATTTATATATTTCATTATGACATTTTTGTGAATATTTGTCATATATTTTGTTTATATTCACCAATTACTACTTTCTTATCTCTATCATTCTTCTTCCCCAAGTAGTTCTTCTTTAAGTCATGTGTTACTGTTATAAATATATAAGCATACATGAACATTATCCTTATGTCACCTTTAAAGATTTTATGTATAATATATGTGTATGTTATATGCAAATGAAATTTAATCAGAGTATCTGCTCTCTTTATATTTTAAGAGACTACTCCATTAATGTGTATGGTTTAAAAGAGAAAATATAGTTGAAAAAACTGGTGTGTTTTCAGTAATATAATTTTATGAATTATGTGCATAGACAACTCTTTGAGGAAGATACAGTCTTTGTTGATAAGGAGTAAACTTTGGCAAGAGAAGAGATAATAAGATTGAATAAATGCAGTGATTGTTATTTACATGTGAGATATTTTTCTATATTTGTAAATGTTTTTCCTCTTTCTTATAATGCATGGTGTTTGATGATAAAACTTGGTCACTCACTATACAATAATTTTTAAAAAATCAAAGCTGTTTATGATAAGTGGGTCATTAAAACATTACCTTCAAAATAGTGTTTATGTCTCATATTTAATTGTTCTTTTCCAACAACCTCATAATCACATCAAAAACTATACTATGCACACAGTAGGTAGACTTCATCTGCTTCTCTATCCATACCCTAAAATTGTATTTTCCAGCATCTCTCTTGATTTTCTAATTATGAAGTATTCTCTAGAAGGAACTTTAGTAATTGGAAAAGTCATGTGGCTGGGAGTTGGTTTGTTTTCCTGGTAGGAAGACGATCCAGTGGCTCAAGGACCAGTGTGACAAAAAAAAAAAAAAAAAAAAAAAAAACTTTGCAGAAAGCAATCTGGATTCTTCCCCCCTCTTTACTTTAATTACCACTGTTATTTTCTACTGATTAAAGTAAAATATGTGATAAGCAGAAAATGCTAAAAATTTTCAATTATGCAGAGGGGGGAAAGGAGTGGATTTGATTGGTGATTAAACTTGAATACATGAAGAATAACATTTTTCTAAATTTAAAACTATCCCCTGACAGCTCTTGATGAGAACGTATTTAACAATTGTCACTTAAGTATGGTAAGCTACAGCATGTACCTTGGGCAATAAATAAGTAAACAGAATGAAAATTGTCCTTTAACGTCTGCAAATTAGGGGGTGGGGGAACATGCTCATGTTAATTAATATATTTAAGCCTAAAACTAATAAGCATCAGACTTAGATCTTCATTTTTTGTTCTAAAAATCAGAAAATAGAGATAGTGCATCTCAATGTAAAAATGCTGTACTGTGCCACTGAGAGGGCCTGCAAGTAGAACCTTGGAAGCAAAGTCATAAAAAGTGTGTTGGTTTGCAAATCACTGAAACAAATGCAAAAGTATTAGTGATTCAAGGTGGAGCTAAGAAAGGGAAAGACTGTGGGAACAGGTCTGGTTTAACATGTAAAGTGACTTGAAAAGGGCAAAGGTGCAAAACGCAAAGCAGCCATGGAAAGCAAACCCCTGATTATCAGAGAAACAATCTGATACTGTGGGCTGGAGAGCTTACTCAGTTCTTAGCAGCATATCCTGCTCTTCCTGAGTTTTAACTCAGCATCCATGTCAGGCAGTTCACAATCACCTATAACTCCAGGTCCAGAGGAGACGACATCTTCTTCTGGAATTCACTGGCACCTACACTCACTCACATAACTTAAGAAAATAAGGTAAATCATTTGAAAAAAAAAAAATGAAAATTGGCACTTTGTTAAATGCTTTCATTCATTAGCAATAGGCCTTACAGAAATATAAATCTGACATGATTTAACACTTTTTGGGGGTTGAAGATTAGTTTATAATAAGTGTGATTCACAAAATGGAATTGTGCCCTTGGCAAAGACAATGAGGCAGGAAAAGAGGATAAAGTAAACAGGTCAAGTCCAAACAAGCAAATTCAGAAATACCCCCAAGAAAAAGCCAGGCAAGTGTGCAGTGCACATTTTGCTTAAGACTTTGAGTCTTGTTTGCCAGGATTTGTGGGTTTTCTTCCCATTGTTGATTTTCAGTGTTACTCTTTTACAAAATTTTGTTTCTATTTGTATGTATTCTTTTCCCTATACAAAATATTTGTTCATTATTTTCATTGTACAAAATACAGACTATGTGATTCCACTTGTATACACTACACTGCTCCTATTGCCTTCCCTTCTGTCTCCATACTCTGGTGGTTGTATTTACCTCCAAATGTCCTGCCTTCTATGTCCATGGCATTTTTATTCTTTTATTATTTCCTGGATATATGGGAAATTGTGGATGTGAGATTGGGACTTTCAAGTCAGGCATATTTTACGTATCGTGGTGGCTGTGAAAAATAAAAAGACATATACATAAGCAGAATATATTCGACATCTACATTCTTGCCATGTAAAACAAATCTTTGCACACTGGGCTTCCTCTTGGACTTCTCAAAAAAATTCTTGTCTTACTGAGTGAGAGAATGAGAAAAATAGAAATGTACTTTAAAAGTAGAATGAAGAACTTGGTTAAAGGTGGAGTTGCAGTTAAAATAGATTTGGAGACCTACTGAAACTGATACATATGAAATTTGATTTGCTGAAGTATATTTGAAGTTGATGGGAAAGTCTCAAATAGTATTGATTTTCAAAGTCACATGGATTTTATATTTTAAAGCTCCCTACTTAATCCAAGCTATTCACTCATATCACATTTCTAATCTTCTGACTGAAGAAAAAAATTAAAATATACGCATTTTCTTGGATATAATACACACAACGTTTTACGTGTTTTAATGGAAATTAAGGTCTCCTTAGCTTGGAACTAATACGGTTAAACTCCTTTGTTCTGTTAAAAATTTTAGACAGTATCATTTTACACATAGTACCTGTATAACAATAAACTGTTGCTCTGCAGCATACACTAAAAACAAATTAAGTTTTCAAAATACTTACCAGGCATTGCTGTGTTTTGAGAGCATAATTTGTTTTTAATGTGTGTATTTAGCAGAGCATTCTCTTTTCCTTTCAAATACATGTAGATTGTTTTTACTTTTGAACTGACCTAAATTAAAATTTTACTTACCATTGAGCACATTTTTTTAAATATGAGTCGCTTATTTAATCCAAATTAAAGTGTGTGCCTGAGAAGCCCCTTTAAAATAATGAGAAAGTGCCTCTATTTTAACAGAGATCAAGTACGTGTGTTTAAAGCTCATGTGAATTGTCTCCCTCGCAATTACCTGAAACCTGTCTCTGAGCTTCTGACATTAAACACTTAAGCTCTGTTTCTTGATTTTCAATTAGTATGTTCACTATCCCACTCTATATTTGATAAGTTGATTAATGAATCACCAGAGCAATTTCAATCCTGTCAAAATAATGAAGAAGTCATGGTATTTGTTCTCACTAACTAAATTTAAGATGTTAATTCAGCCTCTGAGGCAGAGTTGTATGCTGGGGTCCTAAGGAGGGATGTGGATTGCGAGCAAAAGGGTATAGGTGTTTCCTAAAAGGTGCTAGAAAGGTACCGGGAGAATAATTAGATGTGAACAGTTTCCAAAGCTTTTAATACCCTTGTGGCATATTTTTGATTCTGTAATAATGCCATGTAATATTTTGACTTCAATATCGCAGCAAAATATCAGTTCAGAAACTCCCTCTTCAATCCTTCCACATGCAAAGAACTGCTTTAATGATTTTGTCTGAACACTGAATGCCACCTTCCATTCCCCCAGGAGCCACTTGTTCACGGTGAAACATTTGTTTTTTGTTATGTATACAAGAGTTAGATGACAGAAATCACAAGATTTCAGAAATTATTCCAAGACAGAGGAAAGGTGTTTTTTAAAGAGTCATATAGGCAAACATGGGGAAAAAAGCCTGAGTGGAAAATCTGAGCCACTAATGACAAATCTTCCCTTTAATGTGTCATAGAGACAAATAAAGTGTGGAAATTTTGCTACTTAAAGTGAGTTTTGCAGCTGCGTTAAATGGATTCTGTGTAAGATGGCTCCCTGAGTGAGCTGTCAGACTGAAAACAGACTTGTTCTTTGGGGGGGTCAGAATTACCAGTAATACCTGTGGGAAGGTAACAAAAATAACCTGGACTCCACTGTGGACAACTGAAGAATTATGACCTAAATATCACAAGGAATTTTGTACGAGTCCCATAAACTTAAAATACACTTAATTAAAACATCAAGGAATGTGGATAATATTTTCAAAACATCATTCTCAAATTACTGCTGGCTTGTTCTAGCTTTCATTCCTCAGAAATTTACGAAGATCAAGTTCTGTGACTCAGTATTGTCATTAGGCACCCAAATCTCAAATACCTCGAAGTAACCTGCAACACAAGGCTGCTGATGATCAACTAATGTCAAATGGAAATCTTCCCTCTCTGATTTCCAATTGTCCCTTCCTCAGCCAAGTGAAAGAGAAGTGTCCTTCACCGCTTTTAGGGACATACATTGTTTGTCCTCTACTCTAGCAACTCTCAGTTCTTTATTAGACTTGTTCATTCTTGGCTGTCTTTTATCTTTGATGTATCTTGTCCATTATGCTTTCTACTTAATTCCCATTTTTTCCCAAATGAGTCTTTCTACTTCTTTTCTCCACTGGAAATGAAGAAGTGACTCATGAAAATGAACATGTTATCTGTACCTTGCCTCTGGGCACATCTATTTTCCAGAATTGCTCTTCATTACCTATTCTATCTGATTATCTTTCCTGAAAACTCCCTGAAAAAAAAATATGACAGTATGGTTTTTTCCATTATTTTTATTATTATAAAACATTTTCTTGGTTTTGTAGCTCTGTTTCTGGTATCATGTTCATTCATTTATTACAACCTGTTAAAATGGTCTGATTAATCATTGGTCCTCAAATCCTTGATTAAATATTTTTCTGAAAATAAACTAGAAGAAACACCCACTACTCTAAGCGTGTGACATAGGAATACAGAAAACCAATCTCAATGTGAACAGTGTCAGGAAGGCTTCATGAAGGAACAAGAGTTGAATGGAGCTTCAGCAAAATGTTCCGGAGGTTGCAGAAGGCATCTAGGAGCACTTGCTTTCTCAGTGAATCTCCATAGCTGATTTTTTGGCCAATTTGTAAAGGGACTTGCAGCTGTGCTAGTGAATCTCCACATAATATTACAGAATAAAAGATGAAGTGAATTCACGGTACATTCAATTAAATCCAAAACTCTACTAAACAATTTAAATGTGAATGGGTTTTTATATCACATAATTGATGTTATTTGAACGTTATTGCAATTCCATGGTTATATCAATTTTAACATTTATCTTATTTTAGGGTATATAAAGATATTTATAGATGAATTTTTGTGACATCTGGAATTATTTTCATGATCATACAGCATGAAGGAAGATGATCAGAAATGCAGATGGAGCAGTGTTGGCCAAGTTACCGTCTCTGGGATTATGTCTTTGGCACTCAGAGGATCGTTGGCCTGGTCTTTGTATTTTTGTTCATGTACAAAATTGTCCATAATAAAGAATACTGTAACTATTAAATGCAGTTTTGATTAATCTATGTCTCCTATATTTAATATAAATACTTATAATGGATAAAATATAATCTTTCTAATTACTAATATTTTGAAACAGATATTACATATACACAAACAATGCATGTATATTAAATGTATCTGTAAACATTTCTGTACCTTTAAAATATGTTCCATTTTTGGTACTTGGAAATAGTGAAAATATTTTTGTTTTAGTAGGTTTTGTGTCACTTGGCAGTAGTATTAGTCATGATGTTTTGAAGAAACCTCAGCAGTGATATCGATCGTAGAGGATTCTATTGGGTACTTAAGTAGCTCTAAAGAATATTTTGCAGCTTGTTTCTAAGAACACGATGTTTACATTCGAAAGGAGATCATACATACCTATGTGAGTGTGTGGAAATAATAGATATGCTAAATAATGTGTGAATGCAATTGTAGAGAATGCTGAAAACCAGAACAAAGTTCTTATTCTGAAACTTCACTGTGGCTTAAGTTTAAATGTTAAAAAAAAAAATTGCATTTCATACTGAAGCCTTTATCTCTATTGCAGGTATTTTAAAAAGTCACATGCATCACAGGAAAAAGAGAAATGGCCTTAATACATATGTGGCCTAGCTACAACAGTCTGGAGCAAACATTTGAAATTGGAATATCTTATATTTAGTGTGTCCTTCCTTTGACCACCATTTACAGCCTCAGTGGCACTGTTTTAAAGGTACAACAGGGATCCAATGTTTAGAATATCAAGAACCACAGAACCGTAAGTTGTGATAAGAAAAGTCATGAACAGTTTTGATAGCTAATGAGATGTTTCTCTTGAAGTATTCAATAAAATCTTTATTTAAATCTTAATAAAAAAAAGTCATCCTTTAGCAAACTTTGGACTCTGCGTACATGAAATGATTCCTGAGAAGGGAATAGTACCAATCAGATGCACAGAACATGTATTATTAGAGAAAAACAAATTGTTTCTTTGTAATTTAAGTAGTTTCCACAGTGAACTGTATTCAAATTTAATGAAAACTGGCAAGTAACTACAGTAGGATAAAATATGTGTTAAATTTAATTGACTTTGGAATTAATTGACTTTTAATTGACTTGGAAATTCCATTTCATTAACTTATAATTAAATTAGACTCATAATCAGGGAAATATTTTTTCCTGGTGAAATAATTGCAAAATGATATGTTCTCACATTACCTACTATTGGAGAAATATTTGCATATCTGAAAATAAATAACATAAGGTTTTTAGAAAAATGTAATGGAAATTTTTTTGGTCTGTATAATATAGCAAAACATTAAGGACAATAATTATAGCTACATTTTAAACTCATCCATGTAAATGTTATAAGTCACTGCTTAGTTTTTTTAAAGTGATATATTTACTAATCTATTTACCTACTTTGGAAACAGAGTCCATTATCTTGATTCAAGATGGTTTATTTATATATTTGTTCTTTTTGAGACAGGATCTCATAATGTCATTGTGGCTGTTCTGGAATTCATTATGAAGACTATGTTGACCTTGAACTCACAGAGCTCAGCTTGCCTCTGCCCTCCAAGTGCTAGAATTAAAGGCGTGCTCCAGTGTGCCCAGTTCACTCAAGCTAATTTACATTTTCTTGTTTTGTCCTTGCTTATTCCGATTATGCTACTTTTAATTTGTCAGATTTTTCTTACATAGAGTAAAATATTATTGATATGTTTTTCAAGTAACAAAGCTAAAGTCACAAATATCGACTCTAACGTCTAGATGTTAAAAAGTCTTTCTACTTCTTCATCCATGATGTTCCCAGAGGCTTTGAAGGGAGAACGTGTAATACAGATATCTCATTTATCTCTGGGAACTACTCATCTCCTCAGTCATTCTCTACACTACGACCAGGTGTGAGTCTCTGTATCAACCACCATCCACTCCTGAGGTACACTCTTCTGTGGGTATAAGGATCGGTATTTAGAAGGCAGTTTGATACTATATCCTTTTTGCAAAATAAAAGTGGTGGAGCCTATGACCTCCTCATTTACAGGTGCTTAGAAAATGTATTTTCTCCATACTTAATCTTAGACTGCAATCTGTGGGATTACACTGTCCATATTCAGGGAAAGGCTTATGTTCCTTCCTGAGTTAAACATCACAGCAAAGACATTCAGATGAATTGAGTGCTGAGTTTACTAAAATGTTCTAAGTATAGTTGAGTTGAGAGTAAATATTAACCACTACAGAAAAATATATAGGGTAAGAAATCCTCTTATCAATTCTAAGTGCATTTTAATCTTTGCGTGTCTACTATAGTCAGGTTTCATCAATAGAAAAAAAAATGTGCAAATCGTGGATAAAGAAGTCATACGTACAAATTATATTGATTTCTGAAATTTCGAATGTACATCATTGAGACATGGGTAGCAAATGCTATGTCCTTGAAACAATTTTTTTTCTCACCACTAAGTTTTTGTAACAGACTTATGCTTTGCTGTAATCACATGCTTATAATGCGATCTGTCATCGGAATCAAAGAATGATGATTTTCTTTTCTGAATCCAGAAACAAAAATTTTAATTCTGAGGTTCTGGCTTAAAGCCATGGTTTTGTGACACTTAAATTGAAACATTTTATCTTGCTAATAGATTTCAACATATAATTACTTGAGTGTTTCTGAATACTTAAGTATTTCAGCAAATACTTAACTGGAAGTACAGCAATTTCCCACTTACCCCATTCTTGGGGAAGGAGCCCTTATTATGACAACTTGGCATTGGTAGGTGCATTTTGTTACTGATATACATATGCAGATATATCAGCTTATCTCTATAAGTTGCTATTATCATGGTTGTTAGGGTTTCTCTAATTGTTAATTATTGCTCTAATCTTTTTTTAAATTTTTTTTCTGGCACCTTACCTAGCATAGCACATTGTTTTGTCTCCACAGGCTCCTGTAGCTGTTATTGGACTATCCTGTTTGTGAGGAGAAAGAAATCACAGAAGCAAAACACATCACCTCAAAGGTACATACTATCAATATGATTTACAGCTGTTGATCACCTCACTGAAATACTCTTCGATTTCTCTGCTCTGATGTGACCATAGAGTGACCCATTTATTTAACCCATCTCATGATGCCCTCTTTAGAGTTTCCCCTAAACCTACCCTTTACTTATGTAGAAGAGAACTTGTCTTACCTTCACTTAGGGAGGGAGAGCTACATAAATTATTTTAAAAAATTGTGTTAGGCAGCTGTGACCCTTCTCTGCCTTCAACCATTTATTTAATCACATATTTATTTCATTATAATAAATACCATGAATATCTCATTTATAAATACAATTGTAAATTACAGAATTTTATAAAACATGTATTATAAATTGATTGTAGATCACTGCAAATTTACTTATTTGGAAGACGAGTTCACATCTGTTTCAGTCACTTAGGCTTTTTCTATTGGCTTCTTTCACATGTGTCCATAACTTTTCATTCTGAGCACCTTGTTCTGGTGCTATGATGATCTCTAGGAATTTGTATATTTCTCTTCCCATTCCTATAAACAGCCATTACTTCAGGGCTTTTAGACTACTTTATAACATGGCTTGAGACAGCAAAATCGAAGTCTGAGATTTGCTATTCACTCGTCAGATTTCACAATTGATTTGGCAATCAATTCACAGAATACGTATGAACATATATTACATGTATGTGTATGTTCCAAAACATATGTACATCTAAACATATTTAAAACATTTTTATGTATGAAAATATGTGTAGTAATATTCACTAAACATAAACGTATACATATATCTCTCATCCATTATGAGATGGATCATTGTGGCTTCTACCTCCAAATTTCTCCAAATAGTAAGACATCTACCTTTTATTTTCATTACTGTCTTGAATTTTAATTTCCAGTATAGATGCCTAGCAGTATCAGGGTTGTTACCTGACAGTTTCATAGTAATCATCTTTAGTACAAAAGAATGATTTCCTTCACTTTGGTTTTATAGGTCTACTGTGTTCCAAAGTTACATAGACCAGCACTTGCTTTCCTATTCACATTAATGAACTTTCACTTTTAATATAGCTAGATCATCCTCAGCTGCCTAAATATTCTTTAACAGTTATAGATTAAGGACCAATCATGGTGCTGTAAATTTCTAGAGGTTTACACAGATGCCTAATACCAGGTCTCAGCCATTGCAGCACTTATAGAACAGTTTTCCCCGTATAGAAGTACAGCATATGCCACCTACCCAGCTCTCAATTTCCCATACCCGACAGACTTCTGTGAGCATTGATTTTCATTTTACTATTTCTGAATTGTATTTCCTTTTCCAAAAAGTCAAAGAATTGGTTGGGATCAAAGTACATAGCTCTCAAAAATCCTCCATACCCTTAGTAACATGGATTTAAGAGTCTGTCAAGACTTTTTGGTGCATCAATAATGTTTTTTTCCTCCTGAAATATATTCCATTCTGTGAATATACTACAGTGTGCTTATCTATTAATGGCCACCTTGAATACTTCCCTTGTAGGCAACTATGCATATGTTGTTGTAAGTTTTGCTGTGTATACATTTTCAACTCAGTTGACTAAATAGATGTTTAGTAATATATTGTAATACATATATATCATGTAATGTAATTTATATTACAGTAATATATGGTAAAATCACATTCAGCTACACATAACACTGTCAACTGCCATACAAAATGCACAAATATCATACACATATTACACACACATACTAGGAGGGAACATTAAAGGACATCTATTATCTTCAATGTGAAAAAAATATGGAAAAATAGTGAAAAATAGTGACACATGCTAGCACAAAACAGGGAGATCTCATGGGGTCTCATCCCTAGAGAGTGAACTATAGAAAACTATTGTCTGTGTTATTTAGACACCTGTACTCATCACGTTTCTGTTGCAAAGAAAATAGAAGAATCCATGTATCAAAATAACCTAGGAAATAGACATTGATCTGTTATTCTAATGGGTAATTAGTAGTTTGTGTACCAACAAATTGTATATAATTCTGATTCGTAACAAGCAGGTCATTTACCTTGCTCTGTGCTTACTACTGAGCCTGCAGCATATGGCTAAACCAGTGAGATATAAGACCCATGTCTTTGTATAATGACTTCAAATTGAAGCAAACCTTCTTGGTTTGTCGCCAACTCATGTTGTGTATATATTTAGACACTCGTATTCTGTGGAGTGCTTTTCGTTTAAGGCAATAGAGTTCCCATTATTAAAAGACTTTAGCATCTTGATCATTTTGCATGTATGCTGTTGAGAACAATAGTGAGTCATTTCATAACCTCCAAATGATGGGAATTGCTTTGCTAGGTTCAACTTATCACTATGATTCTTAGGCTTATATAGTGCATATCATTTTTTTTTTTTTTGCTTTTATATATGTTTTTTGTAAAATGTTCAGTGTTTTGATGCTGTTTACTTGTTAAGTGCTGAGATTGTTTCTATAATGTATGGCTAAGGGAAACAAACTTTTGCTCTCCATTTTCCTTCTTAGATTAGATATTCCTACTTTCTTATCTATAAATAAATAACAAGGTTTGAATGCTCTCGTGGTAAATACTTACATCTTAAAACAGAAAGCATTTCTTCTCTAAAAGAAACTGCCTACAGGGACCTAGGCAGCAACTTTTTGGTTCTGAACTTAGGAATGTCGTAGTCAATGTAAAATAGTGAATAATTCGCCAGGCAGACTTATTTCATCCATTTTACCTCATCACAATTCAATGGCCTTTAGTGGCAAAACATCTGATGCCAGCACATCTGACTGCCGAAATACAATTGGTTTGCTACAATATGAGATGTTTTTTAACTGATGCATTTTTAAATCAAGTAAGCATGGAAAAAATTTGAACTAAAGAGATATTAGGTAAAGTAGGACATTTCAAAACAATGGTAAACATTCAAATGCTTCACATTATTTTTTTTTACTTATTTATTCATCTGTAACATTTGGTCACTGGTGAAGTAGTTGTATATGAAACAAATGGAGATGAATTAAATTGTCACTGAGAATCTTCATAAAATGAAGATTCAAAATCAAAGGTAAAACTAGCCTTTTGGCTGTCACAGAGAGAGGGGGATTGTTTCCATGAAAGGAAAACTTGGGGAAAGCAATCAGAAGTCTAGTTCCACCAAAGTAAATAAGTAAGTAAGTAAATAAATAAATAAAGGAAAGACAAGATGAAAACAAATCCTTTGGGGATTTGTAGTAGAACCCATGTGAAATAGTTTATAGAATTGTTCCCCTAGCAAAAGTCAGTGTTCAATAGAGCTCCTCTCTCTCCTCTCTCTCTCTCTCTCTCTCAACCTTTCTCGCTCATAGAGTCTCATGTTGTAGTCTCATGATTTACCTGCCTCAGCCTCAAATTGTTGGTTTTACATGTATGTGTCAACATATGCAGCTTATATTACAGTTTTTATATTACAGTCTCTGTCAGACATTTTTGATTGCTGGCTCCTTGTCCATGAACACAAATGAAGCCTTGCCTTTGATGAAAAGCATGTGGAGACACCTTCTCAATAATCCAAGTTGCAATTTATAGAGAGAATATCTAAATATATCTAATACAAGATGATTTTTCTTGCATTTTCTGATTTCTCTCACATTATCTTTACCCATTGAAACCCATATGTGTGTACATATATATTTAAGGGCTTTTGTTTGTATGTGGACGTTTAATAATGAATATGTTAGATAAAGACACAAAGTGTATATTAAGATTAATATAATTTGAATCTTTCAACTTCCAAATTTATGACATATTTCACCTTCTTTTGTACAAATATCTTATCAAAGTTAAAATCATTAAGCATTCATATAAAATGCTTACTATTTAATTCAGAATATTTCCCCTAATGAAGATTACTTATGGTTTGTACTTTGGGGCTGGGGAAATTGCTCAGTGGTTAGGAGTACTGGCTTTGCCTCCCTAGTTCCTGAGATCAATCCCCAGCACCCATAGATACAAAACTATCTGTCAAGGGATCTGATGCCCTCTTCTGGCCTGTAGATGTATATGCAGGTAGAGCATATAGCACTCATACATAAAAAACATAAATTTAATGTAAGATAAAAGATTTTATATATATATATATATGTGTGTGTGTGTGTGTGGGTGTGTGTGTGTGTTGTTTTACTCATTGTTGTGATCAAACTCTAAAAAAGCATCAAAAGGGAGAAAGTGTTTATTGTGGCTTGCAGCTTCAAGTGATAACATTATCAGGGCAAGAGTGGTAAGGATTTCTACATACTGCATCCACAGTCAGGAATCAGATTGAAATGAAATTGTGCTGTTTGCTTTCTTTCTATTCTCTGCAATCCCAATGCATGGAGTGTTACTCCCAACTTTTAGAATGAATCTTCTCCTCTTAGTTTTTCCAGAGTAGAAATGACCTCAGAGATATATCTAGAGGTTTGTCTCCTAGGTTACTTTAGATACTGTCAAGTCAACAATATTAAAAGTCACAGGAATCTAATATATATATATATATATATATATATATATATATATATATATATTATACAAATTATATATATATTCATATGTACATACATGTGTGTGAGTGTTTGTGTGTGTGTGTACATATATTGACATGTAAATGTTCATATTTGTATGTATAAGTTAGAAGACAATTCTGACACAAAGCCCAAAGTGTTGCCTTTTGTAAGTACATTTACCAATCAAGTGCAAATCCTTAATTTCTACTCTGAATACTAAAAATTAGGTTAAAAATCAGAGATGTTTAAATGTTTAAAATCTCCTCTAATTATGTGGTACTTGTGTAGTAGAGAAAAGGATGAAGTATAGACAAAGGACAAAACGGAGTGTGTAAATGGGTGAGGAGGCAAAGAGAATCCAGTGTATTGGTTCAATAATTGAAAGAAGAAAATATATATACTTAAAATGTAAGATATTTTTAGTTTAAACTTTAGCAAAACTTTCCTACATAATTAATGTAATGTACCGTGTTTGGATTTGCAGGAATAATTGGAATGGTCTGCTTGAGGGACAGGGTGAGTAGTATAACAATGATTTCTAAAACCTCATTTTAAAAGACTCAGTGAACTCTCTGAAGTCGTTAAGGAGGCATGAGAAAGAAAGCTGAGACTCCAGGTGTATGGACAAGTCAAGTTCATGCATTTTTCATCTCACTGATTTCCAATGAAGAGGAAAAGGGTGATGGACTCTTTTTTAGAGCATTCTGTAATGGAGTTTTTAATTAAAATATGATATAAATGCCTTCTAGTGAAGTTGAGGAAATGAAAGGTGTAAATGAATAAAGTCCTAATAGAACTTTGTAAACACAGGATGTGTTACCATAACTTAACCATTTGTGTAGATAGAAGTTGAAGTTTTCAAAATATTTATTTTATAAGCATTTCAACTTGAGAGAACACTTAGACCAGAAATGTGCTATTTATGTTATATTTTATATGTTATATATGTTAAGAAATTCACCATTGCTAGCCATTTTGATAGCCACAAAATAAGAAATTTTAAGAATGTAATTCCATAGTTTATAACTAGTAAACAGCAGCATAGGTACAAAGAATCCTTCATGATGTGATCTTATAGACATAATTTCTTGAATAAAATACACCAAATATATTAATAAATTATAGAATGGTCTGATATTTCTTATGGTCAATTTTAGTATTTTTTCATATTATTTAAAATCTATGAAATTGCCATGGCATCTTAATAGGAGTGAAGGCCCAAAATCTATGATATATATATATATATATATATATATATATATATATATATATATATATATAATAAACAATCCACACACAAGAATTTATTGCACATCAAAACTGCAAAATCTTCCCACTTTGTTTATCATTTTTGTGTTCTTAAAGTGTAGTCATTCTTTAAAAATAATGTTAAATGTACCATTTCCTGTCATCTTGAAATGTATTTCATATTCTTTATTCTGACCTTACATTGGATTCTATATCTACCATAGCATTTGAACTATATTGCAGTTTATGATATTTGTTTATGTTATTTCAATAACAGCCTTTTTAGAAGACAACCATATTCCATACATAGACAGCCATACATAGAAAGAATATGAAGTAAATATTCATATATAGTAAATGTACAAAGGAATGACTAAGTGAAATATACAAGCCTCCATGTGATAGTTCATTCAGTGCAATGATAGCAGTGTCTTTGTCTTTAAATTAAAAACAATTTTCAGCAATCTCTGACCTTGTCACAAGACCAGGGAAGGTTTATTATCCATTATGACATTTGTCCAAAGAGTCAAAGTACACCAATTCTGAAACATCAATTAATGTATTTTTAATTATTTTATTTAAAAATTGATTGATACTGGGCAGTGGTAGCACACACCTTTAGTCCCAGTACTCGAGAGGCAGAGGCAGGTGAATCTCTGAGTTTGAGGCCAGCCTGGTCTACAGAGTGAGTTCCAGGACAACCAGAGTTACAACAGAGAAATCTTGTTTTGAAAAAAATAAAACACAATAAAAAATTTATTGAGTATATTTTAGATTTAAAATTTAATGTTGTGGAGTACATATTTCTGTCTAGCATATCTTATTATGTTCTCTAAGTCCAAGCACACTGTGGTAAATGTTAGAATCACTTTTTTAAGGGACTGAATAATGTCTACTGTATATATATATATACATATATATATATACATACATTTATATATATATATATATATAAAAGAAGTTGTGTGTATTCATAAATGAGTTAATGGAAAGATGGTTTCAATATTTTTGGCATCATAAATGGTGATGACATGCATGTAGCCATGCAGTAATCTTCAGAAGGTGGCAATTTAATCTTCTTTGTGTACACCAAATATGGATTCCCAGGGCATGTAGTAACTCAATGTTTAGTTAAAACCTCTGCTATATTATTTATAATAACTATTCCAATTTCTACGTTCAATATGTGCTATTATTTTTTTTTGTCACAACCTTTGCCAGTGTTTGCTATCTTTACATTTTATTAATAACCATCCCATTGTATGCCAGAGAACCAGCAAGAGACCTACCCCTACCATCTGGGAAGGAATTGACTGGGTGCTGGGGTTTTCTGAAAGGTGACATATAAAGCCCCTTGCCTCTAATATGACTGATTCATAGTGAAAGACTTTGAGAGAGTTTGGACTCTGGTGATCTTATTATTTTATTTATTTATTTATTTATTTATTTATTTATTTATTTATTTATTATTTTTAAATTTTAAGAGTGCAAGGCTGATTGGAATGGTGTTTAGTAAAAAGGAAAAGAGAGAGACAGAGACAGAGAGAGAAAGGGAGAGTAACAGAACTGTGTCCTGTACTTTTACTGTGTAATTATACATTAGGTAAAAGAGATTTCTTGAAAGAAAACCATGTATGTCCTTTCAAACTATGACTTTAAAAAGAAAAATGAAAGACTATAAGGTTAAGGACATCCTACAGTTAAAAAAAAAAAGGAGGGTGTGGGAGAAATATGGAGATACTAAGCAAATGAGAACTGTAGACAGTCATTAAAATATATATGCATATAGATAAAAAGAGTTAAAAATTGAGTTACCCCATAACATGACAACTAGACAACACAGACTACAAAATCCGGTGTTATGAATTGGATGACACCATTGGAGTTGTTGGCCAGTGATATGTATACCATCATGTATACACTATATGTATATATATATATATGTGTACACACACATATATATATATATAAATGTATATGTAGACACTATAGACTATTGATGATGCTCTTAGTTTCCATCTAGGAGTTGACAGTAAGACCCAGTTGCTGAAGACACCACATATTATATAGTAAAACGTGAAGAATAAAGCTGGTATGAGCAAGGAAGTATTATCCTACTGGCATTTTTATATAGTGCTAAAAGATACTAATCATTGCTACCAAAGAGAAAAGTAATTATCAATCTTACCCGGCTGTGAACCTTGTGAGCTGCGGCAGGAACAAGGCTTGCTGCTAAAAAGTATGTATGCTATGCGAGGCTTACCAGATAGAATGCATGCTCGCCTTGCCAAAAAGTGCGCATGTGCGGCTTGCTAGACAGTGCGCATGCGCAACCGGACTTCCGCATAGAGCTGGTCTGAGACCTGCCCAGACGTGCCCAGAGACTGATGATGTCATGTTGGGTGACAAGACACATCTGCCTTTGTCACTTATCTGACTCCCAGAGTCTGTGTCTTTGACCTGTGCCAGCTCATGCCGCGTCCCCAAGGGTCCCAGGAATGGGTTCAAGCACTGGTGAGTGAGTGGCCTAGCACGGCATGACAATAGGAATAGTAGTGGTATGAATGTGATGGGAGTAACCATCAACTTTCTGACTGGATTTAAGACCTGTACTACAAGATAATACCTATAACTGCTGGCATTATCTGGCCAAGAACCTCTGGCTTGTCATGTTATAGACACAGAGAATTTATTACAATTATTCTGCTAAGTAATCATAGTATTAAATACACTCCTAATGGCTTATTATTTTACCCTTATTTAAGACATTGAGGGTTTTAAAGCCTAATTCCAGTTTTCTTTTCTCTCTCTGCTTTATGTTTGTTTTTATGCTTTATGTTTATGTATGTTTCAAGAGGTAGATCTTAGTTTCCTGTTTCTACCACCGTGTCTATCACTTGATGCCATGATGGAGACTTATTCCTCTGGAAACATGAACTAAAATAAGCTCTTTCTGACATAAGTAGCTTTGGTACGCAGTATTTTATCATAGCACACATAGCAAAATAAAATGAATTAGTACAAAAGTAGTTATCAGAAAGTATGCTGTTACTATGGAGAATCTATTTTGTTGTTGTTGTTGCTTTTGCTGTTTGTTTGCTTGCTTTAGAGTGATGTAGAGTTTTTCAAAACTTTGGGGTAGAAAAGGAGGTGAGTGTTGTAGGCAGAGCTTAAAAGGTTACTCTAGTAGAAGCCTAAACATTAGTCGTGCTGAGAGCAATACAGACTCAATAATTTTCAGAGAGCAATATTAGAAACTATGCTAGAGGCCATTTTGTAATTTTTTTTGGCAAAGGATATGTCTCTTCTCTATATTTGTCCTAAGTACTTTACATGTCAAATGGGATGGGGAAAACCCTGGTAGGCTTCAACCCTACATAAAGAACTATAGACAACAGAGGAAAACTGAGAGTAGGAGGGATAATCTTCCCCAAGGAAGAACATACCAATTGGCTGCTGTCTAATACCACTGGGAAAATACAAACAAATAACACTATACAGACTGAAGAGGTTATGTTTAAAAACATATGTATGTGTGTTTATATATGTATTCATATACGCATATAATAATAATTAGTGCATAAAGAGGTCATCAATTTGAAGGAGAGTAGGGAAGGGTATATGGGAGGGTTTGGATGGAGAAAAGGAAAAGGAAAATATAATTATATTATAATCTTGAAAATAAAAGTATTTTAAAATTAAGAAAAATAAAGTTATGAACTAATTTCTTTGGCAGAGAAAATTTCAAGATCACATTATGTTGTGTTTGTGGCAAGGTTATTATTGATAATGTTACACATGTCTGTAATAAAAAAAAGCAAGAAGGAATAGAAACTAAAATAAATAGTTTGAAGAGAAAAAAAGAGCAATAGAAAGCTTGGTTTTACAGCAAAGGAATGTACTACAAGAAAGGCTGCAATTGTTAAGGAGATTATCATTATTATAGAGAGTCCTGCTCTGTACTGGACCAAAGGGATGGTTTCCTCATTGTAAAAACATACCCAGCTAAGCTTCCAATGTGTGAAATGTACCTAAGATGTCATCTGCTAAAGAAGGGTGTGAAGAGATTGGAGCAGCCAGAGGGGCTCCTACCAACCACTCAAACTTGGCTCAAATGGACTCACAGAGACTGAAGAGGCAAGCACAGAGACTACATGGGTCTTTCCCAGGTCCTGTGTATATATGTCAGGTCTCTTAGCCTGGTGATTTTGTGAGATTCCTAACAATCAGACTGGGGCTGTCTGCCTTTTTTTTTTTTTTTTTTGGCCTGCTCTTGAGATCCTTTTCTTCCTACTGGGTTGCCTTGTCTAGCCTTGAAATGAGGAAGATTTGTGCTTTTTCTTACTGTATATTTTCTCCTATTTGGCTGTTATTTCTTAGGAACCTGCTCTTTTCTGAAGTGAAATGATGGAGGAGTGGATCTGGGAGAGAGGGAAGGCAGGAAGGAAGCTGGGAGGCATGGAGGGAGGGGAATAGGGGTTGGATGTATCCTCTGAGAAAAGCATCTATTTTTCAGTTAAAAAGATAAAACAGGAAAGAAAGAAAGAAAAAGGAAGCAAATGAATAAGAAACAAACTGCAATTAATGTGATTTAAGTGAGCACAGGTCCTTCCCAAGCTAGCAGCCCAATTTGGCAGTGTTGTCCATGTGATAATGGAATTAGAGATATAAAATAGAATGGGTTATGAATTCTTCCTCTGTAATTTCAGGGAGCCACTGAGAACAAAATCATGTGACCAAGGATCCCTGCAAGGCTTTGAGAAGTCATTGCATGAAGTTTTGCAGATGAGGCTTTGATTACAGGGGAGACCCCAAGATGCTGGCCATAACAGAGATGTTAGACATTGGCAGAGGAAAGCTGCATACAGGGAGTGTCACTAATCTGTGTGTGTGTGTGTGTGTGTGTGTGTGTGTGTGTTTTGTGGACAGATCAGCAGAAGGGTCAGAGACATCTAAGCTCTTTGATAAGGGAAATGGAGCTAAAGGGTTTGCTTTTGCCCTGGTAAGTTTCAGTCTTGCATTAAGTCCTTATTTCCTCACTCTGCCATGATTCCTCCAACATAAAATGTTAGTGCATGCCAGGTGGTGGTGGCCCACACCTTTAAACCCAGCATTTGGGAGGCAGAGTGAGGCAAATCTCTGTGAGTTCGAGGCCAGCCTGGCCTATAGAGTGAGTTCCAGGACAGCCAGTGTTACAACAGAGAAAACCTGTCTCAAAAACAAATACACAAATAATTAATAATAATAATAATAATAATAATAATAATAATAATAATAATAATAAATGGCTTTGGAGAGAAAATATGAAAAGAAAGAAATGTTAGTGCATATATCATGCTGTTATATGTTGGAAGTAATCTGCTTGTTGGTTTACAGAGCTTACAGTTAGTAAATTATCTTGAGTCACAAAAGAAAGTTTTGGATTTTGGGCTCTTAGTGTTGAGACAATGAATGACTATTCTTTGGGAATTGTGCTACAAACATTTTTAATTATAATATGTCTACAAGACTATGAGGGCTATGGACTAAAATGTGTTAGGATGAATGGAAAATGTCATCCATAATCTTGTGTATTTGAACACTTGGTTCTCCAGTTGCTGGCAGACTTTTGGAGGAAGTATACTGCTGAAAGAGAGCTTTGAGGGGTTTCTGGTCTTGCCATACTTCAGGTCCTTTCTCTCTGTGTTGTGATTTTAGTTAAGGTGTGAACTCAGTTCTTACTCCTGCTGCTCTGCCTGCCGCCTGATGCCATGTCTCCACACCATAATGTACTTGTATAACTCTAGAACCATACTCCAGAATAAACTAATTTCCCATAAGTTGCTTTGGGTCATTTTATTTTAGCATAACAACAGAAAAACAACTAGTGCAGAGCTCATTAAAACCTCTTAACTCCAGGCCAGAATGTTGAGTGGTCTGACCTTCTGCAGACAGCCACAGCTGCTGTTTGTTCACGAGTGTAGCAGTCCTGTTATGTCCAGAAGACACTGCTTCCTCCAGTTCTCCCAGACCTCTGGCTCCTACAATATTTCGACCCCTTTACCCTCTACCAATGCCTTATATATTTAAGTGCCATTTGTGGCTGAGTACTTTACTAGCACTTATTCTCTCTACTTTACTATTATTGTCTGTTCTTTTGCAACTTGAGTTTCTGTATTCATACACACACACATATACACAACTTCTCTGATGAGGTTTGAAAACTATACTAATACATGGCCTGAGAAATATACATTTTCATACAATGACCGTTTGGTAGTATAATAGTATTGGTTTTACCCACGGAACTGTGGAGATCTTAGTCAATGTTACAGTATCAGACAGAAGTATCTCACATCAGGTATTAGGTGTTTTTATTTGACAATCTACAAGAGGAGCATAATCTTTTATGTGATGTAACTCCAATTAAATTTTTTTTAAAAATGAGCAGACACACATACACACAGAAACACACACATATTTTGTGTATATATGTATATATAATAGTTGGTTTTATATGGCTTCTTCAACCATACTTAGTTCTAGTTATCTCTCTCTTCCTTTTAGTATACTTACCCAACCCCTTCAACATTTAAACTTCCCTCACTATTATTCCCCTTTTATGAAGAGTGCTCTTATCAGGAATCAAAAAAAGTTTTTTCACTGTCACAACCCTGTAATAACAGGGGACAGGTAGCTATTTTTCATGGATATTTTGAAAAGGAACTTGTCTAATTGGGCAGAAAGAACATGAAACAGCCATTAAAATGATCCATAAATAAAAAGCATTAGCTCCACTGGGGATAGAAAGAGTGAATTCATGAAAGCTTCAATGGAAGCTTACATTAACTTTACGCAGCATACATGGAGAGAACTGGAAGTGGGGGTTATAGGAAAAAGAGAAAGGACAAGATCGCTCTGGTGTTTAGAAAATAGATTGCTGCTTTAGAATGCTGATGTGGTTTCTAGCACTAACCTAGCAGTGATAGATATCAAGGAAAGGCTTTCTGCAATCAATGGAAACTGAAATTTCCTCGGTAGCTATGTCACTACATTCCAATATGAAGGCAGAGGAGACACGTCATGTGTCTCTATTAGGTTTAAGACAGCTTTGAAAGACACATTTCATAATTTTAAAAATATTTAGTTGTTTAAAACGGTATGATTGACCACTGAAAGAGAAATGAACAAAATATTCCACAGGATAATTTTCTAACATATACGTTCCCTGCTTTGTTTTAGAGTTTATTTTCAGATTAACAGGGGTTTGTGGCTACTGATTAGAATTTTTCAAATGTATTCTATAAAGCCAGAAGCTATCCTTACTATAAGAATATAGTTAATTATAAAGTTTGCTTGCCAGATTTTCAGAAAATCAAGTATGAGTTTGTGTACAATAAAGGGCAAAATTTAATATCTAGGTTTCAACTATTTGTTAAATAGTTAATCCTGAAAACTCAAATATCTGAAAATGGCAAGAAAAATTAAAAGACTATCATTGTATTCTCATCTGTGACTGTTCATAAAAATACTGAACTCATCGCATTGCCTGTGGAATGGATTGATTACCACTATTCTACCAAAGAAGTAGCTGTAGCCAGAATTGGCAGAACTAAAAATATTCTGTGTGTCGAGGATCAGATGAGGAACCTCTTTAAAAGACCAATCTGGCAAGAATTTAGAAACAACCAAGTTACCCCTCAACAGGAGAATGAATAAAGAAAATGTGGCACATTTACACAATGAAGTATTTCTCATATGTTAAACAAAAACGACATAATGATATTTGAAGGGAAATGGATGTAACCAAAAAAAAAACATCCTGAGTGAGCTATCTCAGACCCAGAAAGACAGATACTTTACGTATATTCTTATGTGTGGTTATTAGCTGGTAAGTCAATGATAACCAAGCTGTACTGTTTAGAGTGTAGAGTAAGGGACTAAAGGGTAAAGATAGACCTCCTTAGGAAAGGGGCATTGTATAGATAGTTGTGGATCAATGGGATGAGTGGGAATTTGGATATCAAATGGGGAATGGGATGGGAGAGAAGGCTCAGGAAAGGAATTCAGGGAAAGACAGCTAAAATTAAGGGATCATTGGGTATGGAAACCTAATACAGATAAACTTTCTAAACTATATACATATATGAAGGTGATCAAAATGAAATCACCAAATAATATGGGAGACAGAGTCAAAAGTTTCCAGTACCTGGATTTGGTTTTGTCTATGAGTAGTTAGTTGGCAAAGAGGTTCCACGGGAATTCCCAAACAGCCCAGGCTTTTGCCAAGACTATGTACTGCTCTCCACAAATTGACAGCGAGGCCCCATTGCTGAAAACAGTACCTAGACAACTCATTGAATGTGGAGATGTTGAACTAGTGCCTACATACAGCTACATTCTAGTGTCTTTGGTACAGGAAAGTACTCTGAGAGCTCCCAGAAGACAAACATAACTACCAAGCCAGCCACAAACCCTATGGTCTACAATGGTATACTACCTGTAAAATATGTTAGAACAATTGTGGCACAAAGTTGTGGGAGTAACCTACCAATAACCAAAATAACCAATTTGAGTTGAGGCTCACTCCATGAGATGGAACCCACACCAAACACTGCTCGGGTGACCGAGAACCATAGAATAAATAGCCCAGGCACCTGGGGTAAAACTAAATAATACTGGTCTAAAAAACAAAAATAAAAACCACAGTGAAAAAATAACTCCTAATGGTATTCTGCTATACCCAAATCAGTGTCTTGCTTAGTTATTACCCAAGAATCTTCTTCCTGCACCAGATGTCTGGCTGTGTGTCTCTGTATTTGTTTCCATCTGCTGCAGGGCTGAAATTTGAGGACGACTTCCCACTTAGGCCTTAGTATTGCTATGCAAAGTACCTGGATTTCATTCCTACTGCTCACATAAGGACTGGCAATCTTCCATAGCTCCCTATCGGAGCTATTCAGTGTCCTCTTCTGACCACAATGGACATCAGGCAAGCACATGATGCACAGACCCAAATGCAGACAAAATAGTCATACTCATAAAGTAAAAATAAATATGTACATAGATTTTAAAAATTTAAAGATAAGTCAAGGTTAAAAGGGGAATCCTCATGCCTGGTGTTGGGAAATCTATTAGATAATCTATGGTTCCTTAGAAGTTTTTTTTTTTTAGGATTGAGACTATAATTATGTTTTCTCCCTTCCCCTTACTCATTTCAAACCCTCCTATATAACCTTCCACACCCTCCATCCAATCATGGCTTTTTGCACTAATTGCTATTGAATATGTATAGTAGTAGTATGCTGCTATGGAGGTCACCAAGGGAGACATGGAAGCATATCCATTGGCATAAACTCTGCCAGACTTCAGCAGAGGGAGCCACTGTCCAGGTCAGTGCCAGATTCCATAGTGGAACCTTGAGTGTCTCAGCTCAGGTATTTTCTAGTCATTCAAAACTCCTCAGGTGCAGATCATTAGCAATCAAACATTCCCCCCCACACACACAAATCCAACCCCTGCAGACAATCAGAATGCCAAGACCTAGTCTAGCCCCTCACCGAACAGTGCATAAAACATTTTATACATAACTAAAAATAAGCTTCCACAACATTTTCCATTTTGTGTATAAGACAAAAACTTGCGTTACCTCTACAGCACAATTTAACAGTCTATCATCAAAACTATTTACAGGAGGAACAATCATGAGGGTTGCTAATGCACAGGACCAGAGGCAACCAAACATCTATCAAGGTTTTCACAATATCTTTGGATAGAAGAAAAACATTATCAATGTCCAATTATCTAGAATTCACTCACGATCTTCTGGACTCCTCCAAAGGGCTTGGATCATTTCTCTGGCTCTGCCCTCTGCAGCACATGCAGCTTGTCCTCCAGGCTCTGGCTGGGTCCACTCTACTACTATTGCTGTTCTTGGTGGTCATCCCATGGTACTGGTATCTCAAAAACTGCTGGGGTCCCTTGCTGCAATTGAGCTGCACTTTTACAAATAGCCCCTAATAGGCTATTTTTCTGGTGCAAAGCCTAAACTTTTTTACATGACCCCTTCATTCTGGGCCTTCAACTGCTACTGAGGCTGCAGCATCACCAGTGGCCTTTCTTGGCCTCTGATAGTGCCAAGCCTCAGTTGCTTTCCATGACCCCTTCATACCTTCAAATCCAGCACCACCTGGCTTAGCTCTTACAGTACAATGTTTGGCTGCCAGCATGAGATACAAACTCAGCCAATTCTGGAAGATAGTTTTTGTGTGCTTACCCTTAGGGAACACTTTCTGGGCTTTAAGATAGAGCTTGATTTGCTGGAAAAAATATCTGGCCACTTAGTCTGCAGTAAGAGTTCCCTCGTGGATGGAGTTCTCATTACCATCAACAATGCCTGGACCACTTGTAGTCAGGTTTGCAGGAAAAAAAAATCTGTGCAGTTTCACTAGGAAGCTCTAAGTCAAGGTTTCTACAAAAGCAAGGGGTCCTGAGACAGTGGGAAGAATCTCTGATTGAATCATTATGGCAATTAGGCATTCTTTTTCACCCCTGCTATGGGGAAACATACACTTATTTTCATAGACCTCAAACAGAATACCCACTTAGGCTTCACACACACACAAAGCCATCAACAAACTCAATGTATAGAGCAGTGCACCCGGGTTTCCCTTTCCTGTGCCCTGACTGCTGCTAGGGGCAGGAGGGAAAGTCAGATTCATGATGAGGAAAAGTGATCGAAATCTTGCTTCTTTCATGCTCTAAGCTGAACTCTGTTTTCACCATGACAATTCATCCCAAACATTTCTTCATACATGACTCTCACCTCAGAGCTTTTTTCTCATTTATAACTCTCTTTTATAGAGCTGCCCTTTCATTAATACCTTAATCTCTGTCCTCTGGGAACTGCTCTGACATACTCTACTGGACTCTGAGTTCTGGAGTTTCTTTATCTTCTTCCTTGTCTCCACGCTGGCTTAGCTGGCATGATGTCCTGCCCCACAATGGTATGCCATTTGTAGTTTTTTGCTGCTGTGGAGCTCACCAAGGGAGATATGGAGTCATATTCATTGGCATAAACTCTGCCAGACCTCAGCATAGGGAACTACCATCCTGGCCAGCCACCAGATTTCATAGTGGAACCTTGAACATCTCAGTTCAGGTGGTTTTATTGATTCAGAACTCCTCAGGTGCAGATCATAAGCAATCAAACTTCCCCCACAGAAATCCAACACCTGCAAACAATACAGAATACCAAGACCTATTCTACTTCACCTAGTTATAAAATAACAGCTATTTAGTCTTTCTACAAATATTTACCATGTGTGAAATGTGTGAAACATTGCTTTAGGCTCTGGGATACAACACTTAAAAAGACAAAGGGGCTTATGTTCTGTGGGTCTTCCCACATTATTTAACATTATTATTTAACATTATTTAACATTATTATATTTAACATTATTAAAGAAATTAAGATGTAAGCTGGGAGTGGTGATGCACACTGTCTTGGCTAGGGTTGTCATCTCAGTTTGGGTTTTTATTGCTGTGAGGAAAGACTATGACCAAAGCAACTTGGGGAGATACGGGTTTATTTGGCTTATGCTTCCATATCACTGTTCATCAGGACAGGAACTCAAACAGGGCAGGAACCTGGAGGCAGGAGTTGATGCAGAGGTCATAGAAGGGTACTACTTACTGGCTTTGTCCTCATGGCTTTCTCAGCCTGCTTTCTTATAGAACTCAGAAACAGCAGTCCAGGGATGGAACCACCCACAATGGGCTGGCCTCTCCTTTGTGAATCACTAAGAAAATGCCCTACACCTGGATCTTATGGAGGCATTTTCTCAGTTGAGGCTCTCTCCTCTTTGTTGACTCTAGCTTGTGCCTAGTTGACATAAACTAGCCTGAACACACACTTTTACCGCCAGCACCAGCAGGCATATATGTTAGTTCCAGGCAGCCTACTTTACATAGTGAATTTTAGTACAGCCAGGGCTATACAGGGAGACCCTGTCTCAAAAAGCACCTTCTTCCCCAAGGTAATGAGAAGGATCATCAAGTAGATGGAACAGAGAATGATTGGGGAGTGCTGGGAAGATGGTATTCTAGAGGAGTCAGTCAGAGGAGGGCCATCTCAATGACAACAATGACAAGGAGAGGGCCATGAAGATTCTAGGAGAGCTCTTGGTCAGAGGAAAAGGACTCTACTGATCTTTCTTATTATTTTGTTCTTTTAGTTCTCATCATCATGAGCTGTCAGCTTTTACATGTATGTATGTGTTTACACACATGGTCTTCATTGACCCTGTTCTTTAACTGTAACTCCCTGCTGAGCTCTGCATTTCAAAGAGAGGAATGAACAACAGATTCAAATCTGGGGTGAGACATTCTTGGTGTCCTAAGGATATTACAGGGTAGCTCCTTCACAGAGAATAGAAGGGAACAAGTTGAAAGAGGGAAGGATTGATCAGATCCTATAGGTCCTGGGAAGCCTGGGAAATTAGGATCTCAGGTTTTAGGCTAAATCTGATCAAGGAAATGACTGGGTCTGACACATTTTAAAGGACCACTGGCCATTTCTTGAATAGAATGGTTACTAATTCTACAAATCTCATTTCAGGCTGCATGGTGGTGTGTGCCCTGTAATCCTAGCACTTGGGAGATTGAGAAAGGATAAGGTGAGGCTAGCCTTTCACCCAACAGTGCATGAAACATTTTATACATAACTAAAAATAAATTTCCACAATGTGTGTGTGTGTGTGTGTGTGTGTGTGCGTGCGCGCTTGCATATATATATATATATATATATATATATATATATATATATATATACACATATATATATATAGTTCAGTTCATATAATATTACTTGTAGGCATGTTTTCAGTGCTGTCAGTTTTGTACTATATAACCAATTGGTGTTCTCTCCCCATGGAAGACTACGTCTTGTGGAGAGTGTAAATGACAAAATTTCATAAAATTTCAATGTATATTCATACACATATGCATTATATCCAGTTATATATATATTTACATATATATATATATATACATGTGTGTATATATATGTAAGTATAAATAATTTTATGTAGATAATATTTTCTTATTATTTATTAGTTTATTACTTTAAGTTTATTCTTAATCTTACTTACTTTCCTTTAGTGTTTATCTCTACCACCACCCCCAATTAAATTCTCTCCTCCGTTTCCTCTTTCACATCTCTCTACACTGCATTTCTCTTCTGTATTGCTCTGCCCCCAAAAGTCCCTTTTTATTTTCTTGCTTGCTGGAGTTCCTCCAATGTATGCATTCCTCTGTATTTGGAACTAGTAACTGCAGAGTGTAGATGTAAATTGAGATTCAAATGCTGTTTATTCTTTGGCTAATTGAATCCCTGGTCCTAGTCTTAGAGCCCTGAAGCCCTGGAGCCCTGGAGCATTTTGGCCTCCATACAATCTACTCTTAAACTAGAACTGGTAGGCTTTACCTTGCCACATCTAGAACATTTAAAGTTCCACACAATCTATCTCTAAGAATTACTGCTGACTGTGCCACTCTGACTAGCTCCTTATGAACTCTTGACTCTTCTGGTTCAACTTAATCACTGTTTCAGCTCAAACTCTTCTCCACGCCACAGTGTCTTTTCATCTGTACCTTATCCCCAGACTGCCTGCCTCATACTGCTTCTGGCTGCTTCTGTGTCTTGTCCTCTTATCCAGACTCTCTGAGCTGAGAGCCTGCTTTTCTTCTGTGAGAGGTGGGCTTCTCACTCTGACTCACTCTGCCAACTCCTTCAGTCTGACTCATCTCAGATGATACTTCTTATCTGACATTGACTCGTTCTGAGCTCAGCTTCCTGTCTCCCACCTGACCAACATTCTAAACATTCTTTCTACATTCCATCAGGACCATTCAGGCCTCTGAGTGTGATCCTTCATAACTGTGACATAGCCCTATTCTTCTACAGCAGAATATTGGTGAGGATTGTCTAAAATACTATCAAAACATTATATTCTATTGCCCTTGGTGGCCTCCCAGAGCTTGCCTATTGATGAATATACCATGTAATTCAGACAAAAAAAAAAAAAAAACTATAAGAAACCAACTTGTTCTCACAAGAAATCCTCCTCCCTGAAGTGTAACTTTCATTGAAACATAAGGCACCATGCAAGTTTCCATTGGAGGGAAGCAACCTCTAGTCCTACAGAACTATGATGCCTATGTACTCAAACAATGACTAGCATGACACAATATCCCTAAGGATGAAGCTGTGGTATGTATACCTTGGTAGTAACCAACAGTTCTCTAATTGAGCTTTAGGCCTCCTCAACAAGAAGAAAATAATGACTGGTACTATAATCTAGCTAACCACACATGGCTGATAAAGTCATGGACCCTTTCAAAAAAGACTATATCCACTAATTTACTAAACAGCATAATTCTGAAATATTCCTAATATTTTTTTTTCTTAAACATATAGGTAAGTACCAGTCTCATCCCTCGACATTGAAATGTTTCCTTGCAACAGACACAGCTCATCACAGAAAAATACAACATATAAAAATGCAAGCAAGAACTAATCAAGTAGGGACCAGCTTCAACTGACATATCTAAAACATAAATTCTGTATCTTGGGTTATTGATTCATAGTGAAAAGGGGGGACAGAAACAAAATGTGAGATCTGGAGGAACAGGAAACTTTCTATATGTTCATGTCTCCTAGAAATGTCAGAGAATGTCATAAATTCTCATGAACAAGACTGCTTAGCAGGACAGGGACAATGATGTCATCAATAGATATGTGAAGATGAATGAGGAAAAATCTCATGGGGTTGTCCCCCTAGGCAAAGGACTACAGGCAGCTAAGGAATGATGACAACAGGAAATACAGTCTTCCTCAGGGAAAAGCTCTCCAATTTATTTTCCAATACCAAATTATCAGCCCTGAAATCATAGAGAGAGAGAGAGAGAGAGAGAGAGAGAGAGAGAGAGAGAGAGAAAGAAGTGGGGAGAGAGAGAGACCGAGACCTAAATATACAAATACAACCTGGCCAGTCCACAAAAAGTCATATATACCTAAATATATATGCATATTTTCTTTTACATATACATAGCAACATATAAGAAATAAAGGTCATAAATTTGAGAAAGAATAAGACAGAAGAAGAAAATGCACAGGTAGGATTGGATGGAAGAAATGTCAGGGGAGATGATGCAATTATAATTTTAATTTCAAAAATTAAAAAAATTAAAAATAAGTCAAAACTTAATTATAATCATATTTTCAAAACCTATTGTCCTAGTTAAGGTTACTATTGCTGTGATGAAACACCATGGCAAAACCAACTTGCAGAAGCAAGGCTTTTCTTGGCTTATTTTTCCACATTGCTGTTCATCACTGAAGGAAGTTAGAATAGGATCTCTAACAGGGCAGAAAGCAGGAGGCAGGAACTAAGGCAGAAGCCATGGAGGAATGCTGCTTACTGGTTTGCTCTTCATAGCTTGTTTAGTCTGCTTTCTTATTGAACATAGGGTATAGAACATAGGGCTACCAGCTCAGGGATGGTACTACCCACAGTGCTCTGGGCCCTCCCCCATCAATCATTAATTAGGAAAGTGCCTTACAGCAAGATCTTATGAAAACATTTTTCTCAGTTTAGATTCCTGCCTTTCAGATTACTCTATCTTGAATCAAATGAACACAAAATTAGCCAGGACTACAATCTAATTTTTATACTGGCTTTGATGTATCTACCTAAGAAACATTGTCATATTCATATATGTCTTGCTTACTGAAGTTCTACTGATGGAGAAGACATTGGGTTTGCAAAACACAGAAAACAAGACTGGGCATGATGAATTGTGTCTTAACCCTAGCACAAAATACAGAAAACATACACATTTATTCATTTTCTTGCGTTTTTCTAGATTATTTTCTTCTCCAAATTGCATTTTCTTCTGAATTTAAATAATTTTCCATTGTCTGTTAAGAAAAAATCCAATTTATTAATGATTTGTTTCAGTGTGTAATGGGTCTATGTATGTAAACTACACTTCAGTAATGATTTATTGGTTTTAAATTCTTATTATTCTAGCATTTTTCTGTCCTTGGTTTAAATTTTAAATTAATTTTTTGGAAAATACAAGGTGTTAAAGTGGATTTTCTTTCATTAGTAAAATAAATGAGCTATTATCCCATACCCCATTGATAAAATACCTCTAATGAAATTCTGGAACAAATACTCAGTTGAGTGACAATACTTGGCAGATTCTTTCACCCCTTCTTGTTCAAGACCTAAGAATTTTTCACAGTAAACCCAGGGCAGAACCATCTGTTTGAATTTTCTGTCTGCCACCACTGTCACAGTCTGCTACAAAGACTACCTTTATTTTTTTAGATGGAATTAAAAGAACCAAGCAAGAGTTAAAAATGAGAAAAAAAATATTGCATCAGTGACATTTTGAAGGTTTGCTTGTGAAAACCAAGAACATGTGTGCTTGGGTATGTGAATTTCTATTTTTGTAGTTATGTAAACTCAGAATAGGAATGCTATAGTATAATGATTGTCTGTAAAAAACAGATTTGGAATAATCAACCAATCTTGGTTTCCTCACTAAGTAGTATGTTTTTATTACTAGAGTTAGCCAAGCAAGATCAACTCACTATGTATAGGCGATTTTATTGAAGAGTCATGCACTTAAAGAGGTTGGACTAGCTGACCTCCACAATCCAT
The DNA here is from genome assembly GCA_026225945.1 of Cricetomys ansorgei. NCBI lineage: Eukaryota > Metazoa > Chordata > Mammalia > Rodentia > Nesomyidae > Cricetomys > Cricetomys ansorgei. The sequence goes on from JAMJFZ010001074.1 coordinate 4,296,037, forward strand.
CCAAATTAAAAGATTCTGTGAATTAAATGCACACAGCAGCCAACTGTCCTTGAATAAAAATAGCCCTCAGGCTCTTCTTTCATTCTCTTTCTCTTTCTTAATTTCTATTAACTCTGAAGTATCATAGGCTTAGAGGCTATTTTCTTTCTATTCTGAGTCAAGCAGGATAGAAGCCTGATATTAAGAGCAAGAGGTGAGCTCCGTGGCTCATTTGCCTTCGACTCAATTATAGCTATGTCATGTGTTGTATCTTTGCTTTAGCAACGAGACAGACTCAGTGTATGTGCATACCTTTTTTTTCATGTACATCATGTAATACTCTGTCTTGCAAACTTCAGTATCAGAGTGGTTTTTGGAGTGAGACTTTGTGATAGCATTTAATTTGCAAACTGATTCACATTGTCCCTGTGTTTATGGAATATGTAATGGAATATTTTCAGTCTCTTTCAGTTATCAAACTTAACAGCAGAAAATGTATATCAATCATTTTTATGATTTTTTAAATTTATTTTTTCTTCTCTCGTACAATAGGTCCCAACTCCAGTCTCCTCTCACTACCTTCCTCCCAGCACTCCCCATCTCCTCTCTCCCCTAGCTCTACCCATGCCTGCTTTCCCTCAGAAAAGAGCAAGCCTCCCAGTGATACAAATGAACAGGGTATAACAAGATTCCTTTATGGGATATCATTTAAAAAGAAAGAAACTATCCTTTGATTTATATACTTTTATTACCAGTTTTAGTTGAATATAAGTATTGTTTGAGAAGCTTCACAATTCTGCTGAGGTCAGTTTTAGAATTTGAAATTGGATTCTCTGTTCATGGATTCAGGTTCCATCTGAAACATCTAGAATCATGAAAATTATTGAAGACTTCTGGATAAAGAATTGTATGGTCAAAGTAGTGTTTTAAAATTTTTTATTATCATATAATGAATATATAATGAAGAATTTTATTATGACATTTTCAAATAGTTACATAATGTACTTCATTCATATCCACAACAATTATCCAATACTACCCAAGTCAATCCCCTTTATATAGACATCTGCCTGTTTATTATCTCCTTTAGTGACCCAATGAGTTTCATTCAAATTGTTTACAGGAGCATGGGTGGAAGTTGTTTACAGGACCGTGTATAATTTATCAGTGTATACACTACTATCAATGATATCCTTCCCTCCTCCATCAACTATTACTTGTTTATAAATCCTGGAGGACCTGAAAGCATGAGCCCTTTCTCTCCTTTCCATGACAGTGCTGACTGGTATAACCTTGTGAAGATATTCTACAGATAACTGCTGCTGCTGAAAATTCAAGAGTGCTATGCCATACCCTTAAGTCAGTATTCCACACTTTCTGTTTCTTTATTCCAACATTTAAATTTATCTTGTCCTTTGCTTTGTGATGTTCCCTCAGCATAGGAAAAGGTGTTGTAGATGTTCCATTTAGAGCTGGACATTAAACAATTATTTGTCTCTATACTTTGAGCAGGATTGAGTCTCTGCAGTCATTGTTGGCTAATGCAAAAAGAAGCTTCTCTGAACAAAGATGGGAGCAGTATTATTCTATTGGTATAAATATTGTTATTTAGAAGAGAATTTGAAAGCTACATCATGTCTATATAGCAAAACAATATCAGGAGATTCCTCACTAGAGCCCTTGACTTCCAAGTCATGGGATTTTGACTAGATTTACTATAACAAATGAATTTCCCTGTAAAGGAATAGGCCTTGTGAAAGCTAGAAAGAGTCTGTATTCCAGGGGTCTACATGAAGGAATCACAATCAGAGGCCTGTGTGGTCTGGATGGAATGTAAAATGAATGTTAAGAATGTTGGTACACACATTAATCCCAGTATTCAGAAGACAGTGGTGGTCCATGCATTTAATCCCTAAGACAGAAACATAGCATGGAAGCAGACACAGGAAAAGGAAGCTCAGAAGGATTCAGTGTCTGACAGTAAGTGACTTCATAGATCAGTCATTGAAAGACAGGCAAAGTCTTATCAGAGGAAGAATTAGAGTGAGTCAGAGTGAGGACATACCCAACTTCCAAGATAGAAAGGCAGGTTTCAGCTCAGAGCAGAGTCAGTTACAGCAAAATCCATTACAGCAAACACTATGAGGAGAACAGTCTGAAGCAGGTAGACAGACAGGACAAAACACAGAGGCAATGAAGCAGTCTGACTGAGGAGCAGAGAGGCTGACTGAAGCAGTACGGAACAATGAGAGCTCAGGGAGAGACATAGAGAAACAGAGGCGGCTTGACAGAAGTCAGTATCAGATAGGAAGAGTGAGTTAGTTTGCAGTCATGCAGAGCAGTTCAGTCTGAGGCAGTCAGAGAATCAGCCAGTGTCTGCCAAGTCAGAAGAGTTCAGTGAGAAACAATAATCATGCTCAGAAGGTCAGTTTGAACAAGTCAGAAGTTTGAGCTAGATCAGCAAACAGTTGAGTTCAACCAGCTCTGAGTTCAGAGGGAGTTAGTGAGAGTGGCTCAGTCAGCAATGCAGGCTGAAGTGTCTTAGATTATATGGAGAGAGAAATGTTCTAGATTATACGGAGGCTGAAGCCTTCCAGTTCTAGTTTAAGATAAGACTGTACTGTGGCAGAAACACTCTAGGGCTCCAGGACTAAGAATTGATAATTGACCTAAGCAAAAGAATACACATCCTTTGCCCTGAATCAATATCTTCATCTGAAGAATCTACATATACAATTCTGCCTGTAAAGAAGTCATCAAACACAATCAGAAAGCAGTTAGCTACCCTGAGAGCAGACATGCTACTCCTTCACCAGTAGATCTCCCTGGACTGGCTGGTTGATATTATCTGTTCATAGTTAATTAATTCAGATTGAATCTACCCTTCCATCACTTCTTTTCCCGTCTACCTCCATCTAAACATTTTTATCTCTTGGATTCCCCTTCCACTTTAGTATGACAAGTTCTCTAATACTCTGCTGTATTAAGTAGTTTTTCTTGCCTTCTCAAAGACAACTTTCTATTTTCCTGGGTTTTATACATACTTACTCCAACATATTCTCCTTTACCACTACTTTGTCCTCTCCACCTCTACCATCTGCATTTATACCTTTCATTTTTTTTTTGTTTAAGAAGTTGGGTTTTATATTTTTGCTCTAAATTAATTTTGCTTTTTGTTTTACTTTTTGAAAGAAGTTATCAAAGATAATTTCAAACCATCAGCCTCAAAATTCATAGTATAATTGAAATTTTAAAACTTTATTGAATTAACTTGGCATCTGTGTATGTATATAGCGAAGAGAACCTTTAAGTGGGCTTGATATTAAAAGAAAACAAAAGTAACATAATATCAAATGACTGAAATTTAACTTTATTCTTTTGTCAACATTAACATAAACTCCCACATACATTTGGGGGATTCTTTTTAGGCACATCTTGGAACATTTTTATGTGATAGATCTCTAAATTCCTATAAACCCCAGAGTTTATGCAAGAATGAAGTTCAAAATGAGACAACATTTAAACACTAGGTACAGGCATTAAAGAAGTGGTTAGAATGGAGAAGTTAACTAAATGGGCTACTCAATAATGCAATGATAGCTCCTGAGGCAGCCTTGGGGTATGCAGAATAAGTACTTTCCATCAGTAGAATAACTTTTCAGGAAGTGTCTACTCACAATCTTAGAACTATTAAAGTTCAACTAAGAAAATAGGAGTGTGTTATATATAAAAAAGAGTACCTGTAACATTAAAAATGGTTGTAGACCAATGTAAGGGTGTATTCCTGTATTGCCGGCTACATAGGAAAGAGGTGAAACATTGTGAATGATATGAGTCTCAGGACTTACTCTGAGGTGTTTTCTAAAATTTTCAGTTATAAATGCCCTGTAATAGATTGTCTTAAAATAGAAAAAAAAAAGCCTTTTGTTTTCTACACTAAACTCTGATTCAGCATTTCACACTATTGTGTTTATTAACAGTGTTCTGTCTGGAACATGTAACACTGCATATCCATAGTGGGTAGTCCCAAGGTTTTCTTCTTCTTTTATAATGTCGTCCTATACAAATGACCTGGAGGGAAGTGTCTTTTTAATACAAAGTAATTGGGACCCAAAGGGCATTGTAGTAGGTCTTTCCTGTGAGACTGATGACTCAGGACTTTGAGTTGAACTGATAAAGATTAGGTGATTTAGAGAATTAGAATAAAGACAATACCTTTACAGAAACAATAAATATATGGAAGACCAAGGAGCTGCTACATTCTACTAACACGGTGCTATGCCTGTGACATAGATACCGGTGTAACTGTATCAGATACAATTTAATTTAATTTACCTTGTCATACTTTCTTATTTGGAACTTATATTGTAATGTATCAGATAAGAACAGCTTAATCCTTGAAAAAGGAAATGAGTCTGGATAATATCCCAAGACCTGTGGATTCTGTTGATAACTATAGCAAATTTACTTCTCATCCCTTCTGCCTCTTCTTTTGGAATTGAACTGTCTTTGCCCAAGGTCCTTTGATGATTGTATCTGATGAAGCCATCTCATAAGCAAAATTCTGTGTCCTATTATGTTCTTTCCATTCTATCCTTCATGTCCTTCAAAATTTTAATTAAAGTTAGATCTTGGCATGTTGAAAAGCTCATACTTAATGTGTCAAAGAACTGTTACAATATAAAGTCAGAGGTCTGAACAATGTCTGTGGGAAAGGATCTTGAGACATTTCTTACTTTTTGCATGCGGAGAATATGTTGTCATCTACATATACTTGAGAGCCCTACAATTGACTTCTAATGATGTTGTAAATAAAATCTAAGAATAAATAAGGTCCAGATTTTGGGTTTGGCACATTCATCACTGTCATAGACACATGTGACCCATAGGTTGCCAGTTGCTCTTCCCTGCTAGTACAAATAAAGATAATGTTGATTTTAATCTACTGCATGTGTGTGATATTAAATTAATCCAGACATGAGAATTAAAATTGATAAGTCTGGACTTTAAAACTTAGCTAAAACATCTTAGAGTAGTTGTCCCTTTGCTACATTAAGAAAAATGCATACCTAACTATGGCAACCTATAAAGTTAGAATACTAAATAATTCAATACTTAGTACATATGCAGGCACCCACAATTTTAGAGAGGTACCAAGTTAACTACCCATTTATTTCCTAAGTATTTATTTAACACAATAAAAGGCACCTAACTTAAATATTCACAAATACTGATGGGAGTGTCTCATCATAATTCAGTAGCATCGTAGCCTTTGTAGTGATAGAGGGTGCCAGGTATGCTTTAGTAGCATCAAGGTCTCTGTCTTCCTGGGTCTTAGTGGAGACTGACAATATTGACACAGAAATATTCATCTCTATTAAAATGAGCATGGGCAGATTCTACAGTATGAGAGGATCTGTCCCCTGAATCACCAGAAACAATATAGACATGGACTCTGTCATAGATTCTATAATGAGAAACAAAAAGGGAGTTTACATTTGAAAGAAGAGTAGTGGTAAAAATACGATTTATTGTTCTTAGTTACATATACCTTATGAGGTTATGAGTAAACTTTTGTTACTTGTCCCTACAGCTATTTCCTTGTTTTAAGATACTTTGTACTCAGAGTCAACAGTAATTCCATAAGGAAAACAAAAACTCTTCCATCTGGGTATTGGATCCTTCCTATGTATTTGAAGCATAGACCACAAGAAAAGAATTTTTTTAAATAGGATAAAAAAGAACTAAAACAAAATATAAATAAAAACAAAACTAGTTGACCATATTCAGCTGTGCCAATTATTTTTCATCATTAAGAAGAACCGAGATTACTGATGTACGACAGAAGGGACTGTCACTCGTGTTTCCTGCATGATTCTCTGGAACTGGCTTATGTCTTCATAAGCAAAGACAGAATTGGTAGAGGCCAATCACAATGCAGATTTGATAAGACCACAGATGATCATACATCATAAGAATGAAGGAAGAGCTGGGCAGGGCAGCCTAGTCTATAGAGTGAGTTTCAGGACAGCCAAAGTTACAACAGAGAAACCCTGTCTCAAAAAAATAAAACCAAACAAGCAAAATAAATAAACAAAAAAGAATGAAGACGTTTTGTTAGCACATTAGATAGTGCATTAGTAACATTAAAAAAGTAACTACATGAAGTTGTGAGGAAAAAAATGGTGGGCATGATGATATGATCATAACTGGTAGGACAATACTAGGGAGTAGACTTGATCATTGCATATTACAGATGTATGATAGTCTCAACAGAAAATTAAAAATGTGCATATTCATATACATACATCATAGGCATTGTTCATATTCACCATTACCTTCCTTTATTTTCTTCCTGTATCTATATTTCTACCCTCCCACTGATACTTTCTGTTTTCTAAAATAGCCTCCCTTCTACTCTCATGGTGTATTATCAACAAACTTTATTCAGTTTACAAATGATATGTGAGTCTGAATTATTAGGTTTTTTGAAAACCTAGAGGTATGCCAAAAATTGACAAATTGTCAAAAAAGAATTAGGGCTTAGGAGTAAGATATAATTATAAAATCATAAAATTCTTGGACAAACTTGAATTTCAACAGAATATGGAAATGTGAATTTAAGGTGGCATTTTCTACTCATATAAGGCAGAAGTATAGAATATTAGAATTTTGTCAGTCTACCTTTTTTCTGTTGAATTTTTTTAAGTAACTGAACTATTAATGAAGTATTTTAGAAAGACAGAATATTGAAAGTGCCTAACATTTATCATGTTTCTCTGAGTTCAAGGCCAGCCTGATCTACAGAGTGAGTTCCAGGACAGAGTTACAACAGAGAAACCCTGTCTCAAACAAACAAACAAAACAAAAACAAACAAAAATTAGATTTTGATCAAAACAATATATTTTCAATAAAATGAATGTGTGTAAACAGCTATTTATAGTTATTCTCTAACTATAGTTATAATTATTTAGTTATTCTCTAAATAAGTGAACAATGAAGATTTAAGTTCAAGTCTTTAAGTTCCCTACTATGAATCGTTGTTATTCAGTGGATATGATCAGATATAAGTGAGTAATTGGAGACAAAAACATGTAAGACCTACCCAGGGAAATATAAATTGTATAACTAAGCCAGTGGTTCCAAAATTTTCTATTATTATCAGTATAAAATATTTGAATCCAAAATGGCTTTAAAATAAGCACCAATGAATTTAGTTTTTTAAATTATTTAGCATTAGTTAAAAATCATTATTTTTAATTCACAGCATCAAAGACTGGTATCCCGAAGCATTGATTTGGTAAATACTTCTAGTCATGAAATAGGTTCCAAGTAGCAGGTTTGTTCTGTGCCCGCCAGGTGTATTTGGTAGGGCTTTGTAGCATATCTCCTTTGTACAGTGCACAGAATCCTTGCCTCCATCCTACCTAGTCATTACATAGGATAAATTATAAGGTATGAATGTATAACACTATTGTGCTCCAAGGCTATTCACAAATCCTCTGTTTCTCCTACTCCCTTAAAGGCACATTCAGGGTTTTCCATTTGGCTCAACAGCTCTTATTCTAAGTGTGTGCCATATTCAGAAGGAATTCTGCAGGTATTGTCCCACCAGGTACTTTCTCTTTTCAAGAGTGTTTTTAGCAGCAATGGAATTTTGCAAGGAGACAGAGATGTCACTAGCCATGTTTCTCAGGGAATACAGTGGTGAAGCTCTCTGCAGCCAGCAATAAATTTTGGACTTGAAGCTAGGAAGAAAAGCGTCTTTTTGTGTGTGTGATAGTCAACTACTAAAAATTAGGAGTTTTCTGTTATTCTAGCATAGCATGGCCTGAATCATACATATTGAGTGAATTAGTCAGACATGTATTCTTTCCGAAAGTATTTGTAGCTTTAGAAAATTCAAGTAATTTCAGCAAAAGAATAGTGTATGTAATTGAGAGGCTTAGAGCACCGACATTTTGAGCAGTATTGCATCAGACTGATACAATAAACAGGCAGAACAATAAAGCAGAACAAAGATAAACCAAGTTTCTAAAAAAGCTATTTAATTTGAAAATAAGAATACATCAATTGAGCTCATTTTACTATTCTCTAAAGCAAATACATACTTCACTATGGATGCCTTTTTAGAAAAAAATAAAATATGGGACTGCAAATGAAACTTGTTCATCATTTAAAATGACTTGCAACATAGTGGCATTCAAAACCATTTTTTAAAAAAGTTTTTAGTCCTATTTCTTTTAAAAATTCTATCTGGGAAAAAAAAGAACATGCCAATCTGCCCTTGGATTGATGTGAAAGGGAAATAAAATGTTATTATATCCCTAAAGTTACTTAGAAAAGGTTCTTTAGATTGTCACAGAAATCTGGGAGGAAGGCTGGAGTTAATGAGCTGCTTGCACTGTTATAGCCTCTGAAAGACACTGTGGTTTTCCATGATGGAGCCATCAGAAACAAAAAGAAAAGGCCAGGCAGCAGGAAGCCTCATAATTAATAAAGGGCCTCAAACAGAATGCTGTTTAATCTAACATGACTATTCAGAATTGAAGACAATAACAGCATGACTCTTCATTTGCAAATGCAATTTATCACTTTTCCTCCCAAGGAAATGAGAAAGTATCAATCTCTACAGAAGCCAAAATTGAACACTGTGCAGTACAAAATAAACTTCCTAAAGATTTTTTTTAATGCTCTAAAAGATGTAGAATGATGTGTGAGTGAGGAAGTTTTAATCTGAGTTGTCTGAGAGGCAGCAGACAGTGGAAATCCCATTTACCATCTGTGACTAGATATTATGATGCCAAATAGTCTCTCTCAGTTGTACCTTCAAATGGTCAGAGACTTATCATCTAAAAACTTGGGAATTACAAATAGTCTCTAATGACTTGGTAGTGGTTGTAAAATATAGCTTTAGATAATTCTTGAAGGCATGTCTGATTAATCAAAAATGAGTTTGTAGCCCTCACATTACAATTTGGGATGCACAGAAGTCTAGAGAGTAGAAGCCCCAGTTTTTGTAGCCTCTATTCAGACATCCGGCTCTATTTCCTCACTACATCCTTTATTACTGCTCCGCTTCTTTGCCCGACACTTTATATGCATTGGAATTCTCAGAACAGACCTTACTCCAAAAGCATAAAATCAAAGGTGACCAAAAATTTGCTGTGTGCCTCCTCCTACTTTTAAAGCTAAGTTGATTCTTGTTCTGTGAAAAATAGACAAAGCTACAAAACTAGAATTATATAAACCTGGGGCAAATCAGCACATCAGGAAGTATTCATACTAAGCAATCACTCTACCAGGAAGGAACACTGAAGAATTAAAAACTATGAAAATTTTCTTGGAAGAAACAATTTGATTTTTGGATAATTATTAATGTTTACATTTTAAAATTTTATTTTAAAAATACACATTTTGCAATAAGTCTTTTGATAAAGCTTGTTCCTATTTTTTAAAGGACAAATTTCTAAGTATGTGATGCATTTTGTTCAACTTTACCCTTCTTACTATCTCTTCTTGTTCCCCTTCTGCAGACACTTTTCAACATGGCAAATAATAACCCCTATATTCTCGTGTCAAATATGTACATAAATATGTAAAATAACATATATAATCTGGATTTCGTATATGATAAGATACATCTCTTTTTTTTTCTCTGATTTACTGCCTTAGATTCTTTTGAATATAACTCCAGGAATGATACAGTTGATAAAATAATGGTTAATTTTAAAGTCTTTTTGAGAAATCTCCTTACTAATTTACATGGTGGCTTTATTGGTTTACAAATCCACCAGCAGTACATAAGAATTCATTTTCCCTTACATTTGAACTAACATTGTTTTTGCCACTTATTTTCTGGATAACTATTTTGTTAGAAGGCAATTGAGTATTTAGGTCTAAATCCCATTCAATTACTTTTGGCATATGGTGTGAAATAAGTTTTTAATTTGATTTTTCCACATATCTATGCAATTATATTTCTTATATTATTATAAAGAGTTATTTCTATATGGTGTAATTACACCAGCATTTCATCAACTCTCTTATTTTTTTATATAATAGCTGTAATACTACTGATTTATATATCAAAATGAAAACAAACAAAAAATCATCCAAACAAAGCATGATCTCACCTACACACACAAATACATACACACACACTTCCAACATAGCATTGATTTCATTTTGCGTTTGCCATCTACTGCTGGGCATAGGGTCTGTCCTCAGTGGTTTGTATCCAATTCCATTCTCAGTGCTGGGACTCCATTAGGCCTGGACCTGTGCAGACCCTGTGACTCCTGCCACAGTCTCTACGACATTATATGTACATTGTTTGTTCAGAAGGCTTGTTTCCTCGGTATTCTCTATCCCCACTGGCCTTCATTCTTTCTACCTACTCTTCCACAAGATTTCCTGAGCTGTGAAGTCAAGTGGGAAGGTTCTTCCCACTTGGTCTTATTATAGGTTGATAAATTGTTCTTATTATGGCCATACAGTAAATTATTACAGGTTTAAAATGATACCCATCAGCTATAGCGTTGCATACACTGATGCTTCTCATAGATGCTGTTGCATTTAATAATACCTTCACATATCTGCTCATTACTAGTGCACTAGTGCACTCATGTTACAAATACAGTTTGAATATTTGTAGTATTCTGTGCAAAAGGTAAATCTTATTGGTTTTACAACATGCACAAACAAATAAACAAAGAAAGTAATCACTGCTTTGGAGGTTTTTATCATTTTGATAGTTATTTTGGATGAATGACAAAAGTATATTTCTTAATTCCAAGATAAATATGTGCATTAACTATGTCCTACAAAGAAATACCTGCTGTCTTGTGGGTGAACAGGAAGCAAAAATTAAAAAAAAACAAAAACAGAATGGTAATAGTATCCCAGAGGCATGACTTAAGGTCAGCCCAAGGAAAAAGCAAACAAACTAATGTTGAGGCTTACTAGAGGAAGAATAAAGGTATTATCATGGGGGAAAAGAAGCTTGGATCAAAGGAAAAGGCCAAGGAAGGAGAGAATTTGCTAATATAAGAGATTCAGTTGAAACAATAGAAGGTTATCAACTATTGCATCCTGTTAAAATAGAGATAAAGCTACCATTTTAACCATTGCCAAGATTATGACATGAATTGGATGCTGTAGGTCTCTGATAGCAAAAAAGTCATTAATAATAATAATAATGTAGTATACAGAAATAAAGGTGTCATCAAATAATAGAATGAATAGTTGAAGGAATGAGGTGGGGAGATAGTAATGATGTAAACCCAGGGCTATATTTTCAAATGCAGTGACATATAATGTATTTCTTATTTACAATTAGAAGAAAGAAGCAGCAAATTGAATAGAAGATTCTTTAATGCAATGTAGAGACTATAAATCTTCTTAACAAAGAGGTTAAGAGAGCCATGGATAACAAATAAAAGTAAAGAAGTAACAAAAGCTGCAAGATTGGAAGCAGAAATTGAAAATAAATAAATAAATAAATAAACAAACAAACAAGCAAACAATATTAAGAGTAAGAATCGGTAGAGGACAGTCCTTGCAGCCAATGTCTGAATCTTCTGTGTCTTAATGATCATTTCAACCCCTCTTGTGCATCTGCTATAGGTTCCTGAGCCTTAGGTGTAGGGATTGCATTGTAGATGAAGTAGTGTAGTTAAACAGTCCATAGTCAGTTGCTCTCCGCATTTTCACTAGTTGTACATCCATGTAATAGTCACTACCTTCTGCAAAAGAAGCATCTTTAAGATTCTTTTATTATGGATGAGAGGTAAACTCATCTTTGGATGTAAAGATACATACTTAAAATATAAATCATATTGGAGAATGTGTATGTATTTAACAATAATAAGGCAGTACATGAATTTAAGTGGGGAACAATAGAGTAAATGAATAAATAGAGGAAAGATTAGAAATGATTTAAGCATAAGGCTTGTGTATGAAATTCCCAAAAATAAATAAGTTAAAATAGGAGAATTCTTTTTTATAATCCATGAAACTTCATTTTTTAAAAAAGTTATTGTATCACATCACAGGAAAATTTCAACATCATCTGAATGTCATAATTACCAATAATTAGTCTTTGATTTTATGCTCTGATGTATCACCAATAGCCTAATGCTTAACTTCAATTTGATAAAAAATAAATCAGTTAAATGACCTAAATGATAAAATCTAAACCTACAGCTCTTTATTGGTCTAGAAAGATCCCAGGACAGATTGGGGAGTTCCAAAGAAATTCATGAGCCTTCTGATTAAAGTTGTGTCCCTAAAGAATCAAATTTCTTCTCAAGTTCTTAATGCTCCCAGTGTTAAACATGTACTGTCATATTTTATTAATGTCATTTATGCCTCATTGGATGAAATATGAGAATTTCATTCCATAAATGAAAAATTTCCAAGTTTTCTCCTTTTCCAATTTTAACTACATAACGCTTAATAAGTTCCATTTGTCTGGAAGTATCTGCTAAGCAGAAGACCTGTAATACTCATTACAGACCTACTATCATTACATGTGAATACAACTTCTTTCTCATAACATGCCTGGATATTGAAGCAATCAAATTTTAGATATGCAGACAAATACATTTTAAATGTAAGATCTAGTAATCTTGAAAAATGAATGTTAGGGTAATGAAGTGTTGAAAATGAAACAATATTAGTATGACTGAATATTACAAGCCTACATTTCTAGTGAGTCTTTAAATTCATCCCTGCTAGATACTGTGCAGATCTCATTATCTTAGATTAAATAGATAGCATGAATATTTTATTGGAAAACCCAGATTATAAATAAAAAACACAAAAAATCTCTTTTTATATTTTCTTTTCTTTGAGTTTTAATATTACATTTATTTTTATGTGCATTGATGTTTTGCCTGCAGGTATGTCTCTGTAAGGGTGCTAGATTTCTTAGAACCGTACTTATAGACAGTTGTGAGCTGCCATGTGGGTATTGGGAATTGAACCTGGGTCCTCTGAGCCTGTGTTCTAAACTATTGAGCCAATTCTCAAGTCCCCTTCCACCAAATCTTAATACTCACACATGACTGTAAGGAAGTACTGATTATCAATAATCAAAAAGATGTAGTATAATATTGAAGAGTATGTCAGTAAAGAAACATTATTTGAGTAAAGAGTCTGTAGGCACATGGTAAATTGTACAGAGAACTTTTCTACCTCATACTAGATTAGATTTAATTTTGTTCAAGCCCCAAATCTTTTTGGGATGGTGATTTGCATGAGAGGAAAGGAGCTTTCATTATACTTTGAGCACAATAGGAAAAAAAATCAGCTGAAATTGTTCTCATGGAGGTTGCTTCAGGCCAAACAAGTGATAATAAGGTAATAAATAAGACTTTATGTGAGTCCATAGAAAGAACTTATTGAAAGATGATGATATTCAACTCTAAGACTTTTCTCCCAGGTAGTTTTCTAAAGCAGATTTTCAGAATTTAGAAGATTACTGTTCTGATGTGAGAGCCTGGCTGTACCTGTGATGCAGTTTACTATAATTAAATAAAATGAGATGGGTATTCATCTTGTTAAGAATGTTCTTTCCCCATTCAGCTCTCTCTTAATACGATTCTTCATTGAGCACAATTCTCAATTTAAGTTTTATTTTACTAAGTATGCACCTAGTCAGTCTTTTCAGCACCAAGGTATATACTCTTGTTTATAATGACAAGTAATGAAAAGTTCAGCACATCCCAGAAAAATATAAATCTTGAATTTATTTCTTATATTCCAACATTCATAAGGCTTGTTTCTTGATATTTATAACTGATTACATTTAATTACTGTAATACACATATGATAGCATTTTTTGTGCTTCATGATTAAGTAAGAAGACATTGAATACATATCTTCTTGTTTCCAAAGAAGGTATACAAGAATAAAATTCAGGAATCAAGTGTTTTTAATCATGAGAACAAAGAAATAATCTCTAAGAAAATAGATACCCTTAGTTATTTAATTCTATTAAAAACATTAAATAATAAAACATAAGCACCTATATGGAGGCAGTCATTTGTATTATTAATTTTGAATTCATGGCTAAGATGCACAAACCACAGACCTAATCTTCAGTACTGCATAAAGCAAATATGGTACATATGTGTAATCTCTGTATTCCAAAAGTCAAATCAGAGAATAAAGGTCATTTTATATCACCACATGTTGAGGTCCAGGCAACTACATGGTACATGGACCTTGTGTGATGAAGGCAATGTACAAATCAAAGGACAACAGTAAATTAATTCAGCAATATTGTATTTGGAAGTAAATGAGGATGCTAATTGCTATTAAGAGCTATTAAACTATTCCACAATCAGAAACTACTTATTTTTCTATTGCCATTTTCAAATAAATGGCTTTTTCTGCAATTTGTATGACAGTAAATCGTGTAAATATATCACAGGGTAATCTAGTACCATCAAATGAAGATGGAGGTCTCATTTATTATTTGCTGTAGAAGCTCCAAAACTTGAGAATGAGAGTCTGGTGAAAACATGCCATTAAATCCTCCTTTTCATTGGTTCCTGAAGATAAAATTGTATGTAAATAATAGGAAGACGTAAAGTCAAGGTATTCACTTTGTTCTTCCTTGGGAATAATGTTAGCTTAAGTCTTGCATTACTTTTAAATTGACTGCACAATTGCCAAGGGATATGAAGCTTTACTGAGTTAGTCATTTTGTAAGACATTGATATGCTAGATCAAGAGAGCTTGACATCCTCACTCTATTACAAAGTCTCAAGATGTTGGCAGAAAGCTTGAGACCGTGAAACTAAGTTGGCCTTGTGAGGAAAGGCTAGTAATGCATAATATTATTTATGTATAAACTCAGGAATGTATTGCTGATACTCTTACTGCTCATTATAATCACCAACATTATTGAGTAAATCCTGACTTATAGGCTGACCTGTAAGACTTGCTTGATGTTTGGCAGGACAATAAGGCCAGGTAGATTTAAACATTTTACTTCTGTCTTATGCCCTGGAAATTAAAATATGTCCTTTATTCTTTAACAGTAAACTTCAAATGCCAAAATACTGTTTTATTCTTTTATTTTAATATCAATTAAACTGAGTAAAAATATACATAACTGAATTTAATAACACTGCAGAGTCTAATTATTATTGAGATGTCTTGAAGAATATCCACCAAAATTCAAGATACATAAATCATATTTTTGTATTTATGCTTTCTTTTAGAGGTAGGTGCTAACAGGTATAAGATTTCACTTCAGTGGCATAAACCAGATTCAGTGATAAGGAATGTAAATTAACAATATTTGCTGTGCTTCTGAAATATCCATGAGACTTATGTGAAGTATTATCAACACACAAACACACACACAATAACTAGATTAATTTTGATTATCATTTTACAGTGCATACTTACATCAAAGCATCAAACTAGGTACTGTGTGTGTGTGAATATAAACATGCATACAATCTCATATTTTTTAATTACATACTTCAAAATAAAAAGCAAGGTTTCTGTAGTTTTTGAAAAATACAGGATTTATGTTCTTATAATTACTATTTGCATGTCAATTGAGCTTTTCTGTGAGCCATGTCAAATTAAAAACTTCTTACCCTATGCACTTTAGTAGCATTATCAATGTAGTAAATTTCAATCTGTTGTGGCAGTGGCACCTGGAAATACGTATAAACCCAGCATCTCATACTTAGAAACAAAACATTCATTTCACAGACTATTTTCAAAAGTTCCAAGAGACATATGTATGATACATCAAGGAAAACCGAGTATTGATTATTCACCTAATTTTTACCCTAAAGAATATTATCCTTTCTTATGTTCTTTCACATATTTTATGTAAGATATTTACAACTGAGATGCAACATTTTGGCTACTCAGTTTAAATTTCGATTTAGTCAGGAATACGACTAATTATGTAATAGGGGATATATCCTTGTCCATAATAGCGAGATTTAACCCAGTTTCATATGAAATTTTTTTAAATGACCTCAGATATGTTCTTTTTATTTTATTTTCTGTATACTTTGCCAGTTATTGTCACAAATCTCTCTACTGTTTATTAAAATAATGGCTATTTCTATTTTCACTAAATATTATATAACTATTTAAATAATTATTTTAAGTACAATTAACATAGACTTATTACTTTATAAATTTTAATAAAATTGACACCAATCAGAATGTTGCATTCAATTCCTATACACAGAATGTAAAAATGAGCATTATATATAGTTTATAGAAACTGTAATTTTCTGTTGGCTCAAGAATCATCTATCACTTCGGGAACTTTTCTATGTATTTTGATAATCGTAATCAAGCCTCCTTTTCAGCATTCAGTTGGCATTCATATTTTATGTCTGAGAGTGCCCGTAAGATCAAATTTGATATATGTCTCATTCATCAAGCTATTTTATCTTTGGGCAGATTCTGAATGTATTATATTTATGTATTGTTTTGGAAAATGCCTTCATTATGCATTCATCTGACATTACATTGCTTTGTCACAAAGTCAGATTAAGTGCTATACCATGAACATACAAACACACTCCCAAACACACACACACATACACACTCATATAAAATTACACACACAAAAATGCATTCAGAACATGCACACTCACTTTCAGTGCATAAGATTCTGGATAGTGGAACCAAAATGCTAGCTATGTAAATATCATTGTCATAGCTCAATCTAATTGTTTTAAAGAATTTGGATTTTTTTAACATGACTTTTATATTAATTTAATCAAACATTAATTCATATTGTTTCAAAATCCATAATTCAATATTTATATAAGCAGCAGTTTTATAGCTGATATAATTTTTCTTGCATGCTACATCAAAACCATTTTATCATTAATAAAATAATGTAAAAGTGGTTTTCTTGATGACAGATTAGAACTACATTCATATTTAGTGTAAGAATATTTAGAGTAAGAATAAATATTTAGAAAATAGTTAGAGAGTATTCTGTAATGATCTTCATCTGTTTGAGGAATATTTGAGCGTTCTATGCTGTGAAGAAACTATAGCAACTTTCATGAAAGAAAGCATTTAATTGGGCCTTGCTTACAATTCCTGTAGTTTATTCCATTATCATAATGGCAGGGAACATAGCAGCACCAGGCAGACATGGCACTGGAGAAGTATCTGGAGTTTCTACATCCAAATCCACAGGCACCAGGAAATGTGAAAGACATTGGGGCTTGCTTGGGCATTTGAAATCTCAAAGCCAGGTCTCACTGACACACTTTCTCAAACAAGTCAGCACCTACTCCATTCAAGGCCACAGCTCCTATTCTTTCTCAAGTAGGGGGCCATTATTATTAAAAATCACTACAGGGGGTGAGAATTACAGAAAACCACAAGCCATCAAACGAGATCTACCACAAGAGATCCTGTGGTATCCAGCCCCAACTTAAAAATCTACAATGCAGCACCTGTATCTAAGGCTCAGGGATCATTGCAGAAAAGGGGGTAGAAATCTTATAAATGCTAGAGGAACATGGAATTTTCTGTGATGTTATATTTCCTAGAAACGTCAGAAAAATTACAGCCAAGGAGTCTCATCAATATAGCTTCCTAAACAACCTGAAGAAGGATGACAATGATATTCCAAGTTGAAAGGAAGAAAGTTCAAAAGACATCACCTCTTAACAAATTACTCCAAGCAACCAAGAAATGTTGAGAATTATAGAAATAGTCTTCTTTAAAAAAGAGTTCAAATTAGTTATCCAATGCCAAATGATCAGTCTTAAAATAATATACATATGAACAATGTTATGTGAACTGAACGGGATACACACTCACAAATACACACATATTATATGTAAGAACACAGAATACACATACACACAAATATACACATACTATATGTAAGAACAACTAAAGAAAGAGATAATGGATTTGAGAGGGAGTAAGTAGGTATATGGGAAGAGTTGGAGGGAGGAACAAATAGACACATAATATATAATTAAAGATTATATTACATAAAACAAGAATCCAATAGTTTTATATGAACCATTCCTTCATTATTATCCATTTCCTATAGGATGTACATTCATTTGTTTTACGTCCAGCATCATAAAAGAAAGGCAAAAAAAATATTGAACTTTTGGCACTACTGGAAAATGACATCTGTGAAAGTGTTAATCTACTGAAGATATGGGATACTTGATCTGTGAGAGGAAGAGCTTGACAGGCTAATTTGTCTGCCTCTGCTCATTTTCTACATTGTCCATTTCCAGACCTCTCTACAACCTGAGGCAATGTCGATGTTACAAACTGGCAGTGGCTCTATTAGTATACCTTTTCCTCCTCCACAATGCCATCAAGTGCTTGTCTTGAACATGCAAACTATACGTTATAGCTAAATGTCTTTTGGATTTATTAGTGAAGCTCATAACCTATGGTGCCAGAGGCCAGAGTAGTGTTAAAAGAGAAATTGTCTGATAAGGTAGAAGTCATTGGTTAAGATCTCCCATAGCCATTTAGTAATAATATCAATACAGTAACTTGGATACACTGTGGTACTCTTTTATGATTATTTCTTGAAAAATTGTTTTCCCTAAAAAGATCTCCACCAACTCCATTTTTGATAGGAAGCTAACATCCAAAATGCATTAAAAAATTTAAAAAATCAGACACCGTAAAACCAAACAACCCAATAAAAAGAGTCCAATATTGTATAGATCTAAACGGAGAATTCTCAGTAGAGGATTTCGTCTTAAATGGACGAAAAACATCTGAAGATATGTTCAACATCCTTAGCCATTAGGAAAATGCTCATCAAAACTACTTTGAGATTACATTTTATACCTCTCAGAATGGCAAATATCAATAACATGAATGCCAACTCATGCTCGTGAGGATGTGGAGCAAGGGGAAAATTCCACCACTGCCCACTGCCAGTGGAGTACAAACTTGTAAATTTGAAATTGCCAGGTTGTGGTGGTGCACTCCTTTAATCCCAGCACTCAAGAAGCAGAGTCATGCAGACCTCTGTGAGTTTGAGGCCAACCTCGTCTACAGAGTGAGTTCTAGGACAGCCAGAGTTTCAATAGAAAAACCCTGTCTCAGGAAAAAAAAAAAAAAAAAAAAAAAGGAAATTGATCTACCTCAAGCCCAGCTATACCACTCTTGAGCATATAACCAAATGATGCCCCATCCTACCACAGGGATGCGTGACAACTTGTTCATAGCAGCTTTATTCATAATAACCAGAAACTGGAATCAATCTAAATGCCTCTCAACCAAAGAAAGGATAAAGAAAATGGGGTACATATACTCAATGGCATATTACTCAGCTGTTAAAAAAATGGCATCTTGAAATTTGCAGGCAAATGGACAGAACTAGAAAAAAATCATCCTGAGTGAGGTAACTCAGCCCCAGAAAGATAAACATGGTATATATTCACTTATAGGTGGATATTAGCTGTTAAGTAAAGGACAATCATGCTAACATGACCCAGAAAGGCTAAGTAACAAGGAGGACTCTTGAAGGAATGCATAGACTTCTTTGGGAAGAGGAAATAGAGCAGATTTTGTGTGTAAAATAGAGGCAGATAGGTACTAAAACTGGAGGGAGCAGCTGAATGGAGTTACGGAGAGGGAAAGAGTACAAGTAGAGATGACAGGAATTGGGGGCATGTCCCAGAGGAGATATGAAAACCTAGTAGAATGGAAACTCCCTGGAATTTAGCAAGGTGACCATAGCAAAGCCTCCTAGTAATGAAGGATATGGAGCCTGAACTGGCCTTCTTCTCCAAGCAGGCAAGGCTACCTATCAGTTGTTGGACTATGTCACCAACCCAACCAAACAACCCAAGACTTACACTCTGTCCTTCCTCCAGTATGTGCTCGGGCAATCGTGGTTAAGAAATGAGGGGGATAGTAGCCAATCAATGCCTAGGTGATCAGGAACCAGAGGCTGTGTGGGATAGCCCTAAGACCCAGGTTAGAACCAAACATAACTAGAAAATATATCATTGAAATGATTCTTAATGATATTCTGCTACAATCATATATAAGTGCCTAGCCCAATCTTCACTAGAGAAGCTCCCACCAACAGCAAATGGAACCAGATATAGAGTCCCACAGCCACAAATTAGGTAGGGAGAGAGTCCAAATTGGAGATCTCCATTGGATCACTTTGCTCAAATCTTGGAAAACTCCATGGATGAGGAGAAGAAAGAATGATAAGAACCAGAGGGTCAAGGTCAACAGGAGAACATGATCCACAGAATCAACTATGTAGGGCTCATAGGGGTTCAGAGACATAGGCGGCAATCTCAGAGCCTGAATGGGTCTAGACTAGGTTTCCTGCACATATGTTATGATTGTTAGCTTGGTGTTTTAATAGAACTTCTAACAGTAGGTGTGGGTGTGCTTTCTGACCTGTTTGCCTGCTCTTGGGAATCTTTTCTTCCTACTGGGCTGCTGAGCTCAGCCTTGACATGAGGTGTGGTGCCTAGCTTGATTGTATCCTGTTGTGCCATGTATTATGGCTGATGTCCCTTGGGAGGCCTGGGGAAAAGCAGGGGATGTGGGACTGGGCAGAATGAAAGGAGGAGAAATGTGTCCAGATGTACTGCATGAAAGAAGAATAAATGAATAAATAAATAAGTAATAGGAATTGTTTCCCCTATGATCTCTGTATGAAGATAGATAAGAATTCTCCCCAATGTTATGCAAAGAAAACTTAGTAACTATAAAATAACTTTACTGAAACAAACCTTGCATAAATAATTGCAAATATTGATGGCACAATAATTATAATTGTCATTTGTTTTCTTACTGATATTGAATTATATTGAGTAGATAAGAATAAAAAAAACGTAAAAATAATTAAAAGACCAATGAGCTGAAAGTTTGTAAGTCTTGATTTTGAGCTTAGATATGTGACTGACAGAACATTGTAGTTTCTCCTAGGTAAAGCAGTTGTGTAAGAAAACAAAGTGTATATTTCCTAGCTCTATGGACATAGGGATGGTTACAGTGTATTTAACAAGAGAATTAAATAATGTTTGGCAGAAATTTTTATCTTCAGAGAAGAGAAATGGTTGGTTTATCTTTCCAGTGCTGTGGTTATGAAAACAGAATCTCTCATAAAGCACCACAGTGTCACACAAACAGATTATGGACCTCAGACCAAAGTGATGGAATTGGAAGCTGTGTTTAGGGACATTAGAAAAAAAAAAAAAACATTTACCCTTTTTCAAATGTACAGAGCACTAGTAGAATTAAAATTATTCTAATGTCTTCATTTATTATTACCAAATCTCTTTCAAATGAGACTGCTTAAGACAAAATTCATCATTTCTAAACATCCACATTACAAAATGAAATTTACAATTTCATCGATGATTACATTATTTTAGATCAAAGTTATATCACTCAGGTCAATGCTGGTGTCCAGCTCTAGTGGAGGTTCAAGTTCTAAAGAGAAGGTGTGGTTTCAGCAAGCATGGAAAAGAGAGTTTGTAGATGGAAGCAGGCTTCAACAACTTTATTATTTAAACACACACACACACACACACACACCTATTCTAATTTCTCCAAGCTACTTTCTCTCTACTCAAACTTATACTCTCCTATTTAAACTTATTCTTTACTGTATTTTTCCCATTAAATCACACACACAAACACACACACACACACACACACACACACACACACACACACACACACACACATCTTGTGGAAGAAGATAAGCTTCAACCCACACACATCTCACAAATTACAACAACAAATACATCTTACCCATACATCTTGTTAACTTCAACAACACACACCTACATCTTGTAAGTTCAACACACACACACATGAACCTGGCATGCACACGTATACATCTTGTAAGCTTCTTTCTGTAATATTATTTCCCATACACCTATATACTTTCCAACAATACCCTTTATGTAACAAGAAATCATATCATAATCATGATTCCTACTGTTTCAGTAAATGACTACAAGTTACATACTTGAAAAACATATTGTTTCCAAATACCCACACACGATTAACATCTCAGGTCTTATGGTTTCCATAGTAACATTGACTTAATAAAGCAATGAATTTTCTATTACAGAATAACAGAGTTTGAGCAAACCAAGTATTGTTTCTACTCAGTTCTCTTGTTTTGTCTGGCAGCACATTATGGTTTTGTGGTAGACAGCAGAAACACTTATTTTTCTTACAAGTTTATACCTATTTTTCT
Source organism: Cricetomys ansorgei (assembly GCA_026225945.1). Lineage (NCBI taxonomy): Eukaryota > Metazoa > Chordata > Mammalia > Rodentia > Nesomyidae > Cricetomys > Cricetomys ansorgei. The sequence continues at coordinate 4,318,260 of JAMJFZ010001074.1, forward strand.
TTCTTTTTTGTTTTTTGTTTTTGCTTTTGTATTTTTGTTTGTTTGTTGTTTGCTTGGGTTTTCAAAACAGGGTTTCTGTGTTGTAACTCTGGCTGTCCTGGAACTCACTCTATAGACCAGGTTGGCCTCGAACTCCCAGAGATCTGCCTGCTTTTGTCTCTGGAGTGCTGGTATTAAAAGCATGTACCTCCACTACCCAACTTATACCTATTTTTCTTAGCTAAGCAATTTTGAATATCTTAGTTATTCTAAAGAAATCACAAAGTTCCAAAACCTTGCTTTACTATAATGATTATCTTTCCAGATCATCCTATAACACCCCCACTCACACACACACATAAGCTCCTGTGTAAGGAATTGGAGGAACAATTTAGCCAGCAGGCTACACGGGGTTCTTGGCTCTAGGTGTATACCATTCTCTTACTTGTGGGCTATCGTCTTTGACCTTTCTCAAGTAATGCTCTCAAAAGGTCATCGGGTGTACTTTCTGTATCAATAACCAAAGGCTTCTCTGTACCCAAGACTTTCTTGCACTACCATTGTATTTAGGACTTCCTTGTTAATAGTTTCTTAGTAAAGGCATACAAGGAAGAATCAGGCATGGGGGAGCTAAGAACCATACTGTTATTTTCTTCAGTACTCAAGGTACTTTATCCTAATTCAGTGTGTCCCAATAATTTCCAGTAGGACCCTCAGTGAACTTCACCTCTCTCCAATGTCCCAAATATTTATCTCTAAAAAAACACCTCGGAGATACCCTTAGGGGCTGTTTGTATGACAAGCAGGGATCCACAGGTACACATAGCAGACAGCATGAAAGGCCATAGAGGTTAAAATAACAGCTCATACCCTGAGCTGGGCCACACAGGAGCAGTTGGCAAACAGTGTGAAAAGCTTCATGGTGGGCTGCACCAGCTCAATTAGTAAGTATGTGAAGAAATTGAGTCCATGTGTATTAATACTTAGGTTGAATAGTTTTGATAGAGAAATGTGTAGAATATGTCTTGTGGATTAATTATATAAAGCACAGGAGAGAGCAATACACATTCAACCTTAGAGTGGACTGCACTGATTGAGAATATCCATGCAGATGTAGAGAAATTGAGCAAAAAATGAACATGTTATAATTTTATCTACAATTTAGCGGTGCTAATGACTGATACTGAAGTTTATATAAATTAAATGCTGACATAGAACTTGCTTAGTTAAGAAAATAATTATTTGCTATTATTAATTTCTCCATGCTTCACAAAGAAAGGTTCATAAATTGAGGTTCTAAGGATATTTCTTTCCTTTTTTATTTTTTTATTTGTTTTGGGTTTTGTTTTTGTTTTTGTTTTTGAGACAGTGTTTCTCTGTTGTAACTCTGGCTGTCCTGGAACTCACTCTGTAGACCAGGCTGGCCTCAAACTCACAGAGATCCACCTGTCTCTGCCTCCTGACTGCTGGGATTAAAGGTGTGTTCCACCACTGCCAGACTAGGATATATCTATGAATGACAGTTGTTGTTTCAGTGGGGCGTTTGCAAAAGTTACATATTTCCCACTCCCCACCAATGTAGGCAACAAAATATAGCAGAACAAATGCTACAACCAAAGGAGAATCCAGGGTAGAGGATATGTGAGTGTTCAAACTTCCAAGGCACTAAGCACTTTCAATCAACAGGTGAGCAAAACAGCCCATAAGTGCAAGAGTTGTTTTAAAGGAATTAATATCTTCCAAGAAATTAATGACTTAGTTTTCAAATCTCATTCTTAGAATTTGCACAAAGAAAGTCCTATGAAAGGCTTAAAGATGAAAGTAATTATAAGAAATGCAAGAACACACGCATTGGTATTAAGAGATTAAGAAAACATCACAAGAATTACATGTTTAGAATCTCCTCATTTAGCTTTATCAACAATTTAATCATAAAATTATATTATCAACTGATAAGCGATTACATTTTTACCATGGTACAGGGCTAGGACACATCTGAATCTGGGTTCCACTGTGTACTCAGGCACCAGATATTTTGATGAACTTGATTATTCATGCATATGTAAATTGGGTGGATTACCTTGGGCAATTTCAGCTCATAGAGTATATGAATAGAACGAATAGAACGAATAGTAACAAGGATTACTTATTTCATTGTATTATATGCATCACATTAGCATGAAAGCAAGAAGTAATTACTGTGTTTATGCACTGAGGAGCTGAGCTATAGTAAAGGAAGAATGATATTTATGAAAACTAGAGGTTTTTAAGTATTCAGGAATACACTATTGTGCCATATATAGCATTTATGGCATATATTTTAATAATTAGGTCCATTTGTACCTAACCTTAGTATTAGTAAAAACAAAATATGCTTAAAGTCATTGAAGTAAACAGATTAGAAAACAGAAAAATTTGCATTAAAACATTGAAAAGTAATGTGTAAAACAGATGCATAATTTAGCCTTCAATAAAAACATTTGTGGAAATAACTTGGAGACAGACAAAGGATATCAATAAAAAAGAAGTTGAAATTATTCTGCAAGCTTCTTTTCTTTTGTTACTATCAAAAGTTCCATTAGATGAGACTCCTTAAAGCTAAACTAAATATTTCTTGAAGCCCAAACTGCAAGCTAGAATATATAATGACTCATTGATTATGAAATAGCTTCACATCATACTGTTCACTGCTTAAGGAAAATTAGTAACTAGTAAAATCAGGATATAAAAAAATTCATATGTAATATTCAAGTTGAAAATTATTAAAAGAAAACCTTTCATTGTTACAGATCTTATAGTATACTTGAGGAAGAAAAGAATATGAATCATTATCATATTTCTCTAGCTTTTTACTATCATAGTAACAGTTATTCTGAGAAAGGATTTCAAATTCAAGCATACCTCAGTTTTGAATATTAGAATAAAATGAGCCACATCAGTTATGTACATTGTAATTAATGTTCTTGCTTTACTTTAACCTAAGTATTTTGAAGGATTATAGCACTTAAAAGTACATAGTACATAATTTAGATAAAATAACTTATTGTTAAAAATGTAACCACTGTTGAGTCTCCAGCAGGTAATAAATAGTCTTTTGGTTGGTGGATAGCTTTGCCTCAGTGCTGCTAATGGCTGCCTGATCAGAGTGATGGTCAGTTGTGGTGGGTTCCTTTTCATTGTTGCTGTCACTTGCTTTTGTTTTTGATTTTTTTTTTTTTTTGGAGATGCTGCAGTGTTTGTATTTATTTTGCTTTAGAAACAGAAAAAGAAAGAGAAGTTAAAATGACATCTTGGACAAACTACCATTCATTATAACATTTTCTTCTGTCCTAAAGAAACTTTTGGCCATGTTCAATGCTTTTTTTTTTAAATAACTTGTATTGAATTAGTTTGTTGACAATTCTGTGCCTATATAAAATGCATTTCATTGCTGTAATTCCACACTCTTATTTCTGTTCCAACCCTAGTCACCCCTCCTCCCTACCAGTACTTTTTCTACATTCATGTCTTAAAAAAAATACTATTTCCTGATTCATTCACCTTTTCCTATCCACAAACATTGGGCACTTTTTCTAAAATTCTTCAAGATCAATTTTTGGCATCCAAATACTATTGACTATCGGCTGTTCTACTAGAGAGTAATCAACATACCAGGGGCTACACTCATACAGAAAACTTTCTCTCCATCTCTCAGTAGCTAAACAATTAGCAATACCTCTATTGTTTGGGATAGGATGAAATGATTGACTTCTTTCTTTGTGATAAGATTTGGTCTGACTTGAGCTTACACTGGGTTTTATGTATACTGTATACTCTACCTGTCTTCTGCAATGAACCCTGAGCTTAGGGGGAAAGGGAATATAATATATATGTTCTTTTTAATACAGAACGTTGTTCAGTTTCTTTTTCTCTGAGTCCATGATCAATTGTGGATTACTGTGTTAAACATCATCTACTTCAAACAGTAGCTTCTTGGATGAGGGAGGAGAGATGTGTTGATATATGGGATAAAAGCAAAGCATTAGAAATCAGTTTACAACTACAGTTTTCCCCTAAGACCTATGTGCTGATGAGTGATTAGCTAGATAATGGTCCCAGGTATGGGTTTCATCCTCTGGAACTTGCTTTAATTCAAAGCAGGATGTGGTTTTTTTACTCTCTTGATGTTCATACCACTATCATACCAATAACCATGTCTCCAATGGCAGTGGTTATTGTATCTTGCAGAGTTCACACCTGGGTAAGATCAATGATAATTTTTTTCTTTTTCAAAGCTAATAAGGATTAAGTTTGTAAGTCAGGTTCATCTTGAAATCTTCATGTCTTATAACTTATAACTTTGTGATGTCTTTTGTATGACCTGGTAGCATGTATCTGTAATTAATGTACAAGAAAATTAGAAACAAGTGGATCCCTGGAGCCTGCTAGCCAGACAGTGTAGCAGACTGCCATTTATTGTAATTTATTCCTATATTAACTAAGAACTTACAGTAACTGTAGTAATCTCTTATTAAAGTACAATTCCTAATGACCTAATTGTTTGCCAGTTTTAAATGTCTTAACATGTCTATAGCCCAGTCCTTGGAATCAATATTCTAAGGCACGCATCTAGGAGGAACATGGCTTAACCATATTCAAACCATATAAATTTACAACTTGGCAAAATATTGCAAAAATTACCTTTTGTACATTTCTTCTCTTTGCACCCCATTCTAAGTAAATATAATCATCTCTATTTTTAATAGTAAATCTAGAATATGACTGTTTCATGAACATTTAGAGATCATTTTGTAATTCTAATTTAAATATCACTGTGTCTAAGTCAAGAGCAAGGCCAGAAATGAGGGAAGAGATATTCTAAGACACTGGAATAATCAGAACAAATGTAGCACCTATTAATTTAAGTTGCTTGCATTTTGTTATTTGAACATGAAAATCTCCATGTAAATAATTGCAAAAGCAACATTAAAGGTGTTGGACTCACTGATTATTCCATAGCAGATATGTGAAAGTTAATCTTGTCTGTTAACTTCACTAAATTTGGAGCCATTGCGATAAACTTCTGGTCCTTTTCTTCTCCCTTGTTTGTTTGTTTGTTTTGTTTTTTCTTTAAGACAGTCCTTCCCTGTTGTCCTGGAACTCACTGTAGACCAGGCTGGCCACAAACACACAGAGATCCCCCTGCCTCTGCCTCCGGAGTGCTGGGACGAAACGCTTGTGCCGCTGCTCCCTAGCCACTTTCTATTCCTAATACCAACCATATTTATCCCACCACGGTGGACTAAGCTCTCACACTGTGAGTCAAAATAAACCTTTCCTTCCTTAACTTACCCTTAGCAGAGCAACACGAAAATACTAATACAAAATGTGATACTAAAACAATTAAATTTTTATTTAAAAATATGCCACAGGAATGAAGTGATCACCACACTGCTGGGGAAAAGTTATATCAGAGAATATGCTGAATTCAGGCTGCCACAATCTTCATTTATAAAAATCTTAGTGTTCAAGAAATGCATCAGAGTGAAGATATAAACAAGGCATCTCAGTCATTCCCTTAAAAACAGTTTATCATGAACGTTGTATTCAGATGTGAATAAGCAGCGGTTAAAACTACCAAATTAGCAGGTATGAGGGAAAAATGTAGAGGAGTGATTGAGAAAGACATACAACATTGACTTCTGTCCTCCACATATACCTGAATCCATACTCTCATTAAAAAGAACACACACACACACACACACACACACACACACACACACACACACATTAGTAAGTAATGGTCTTTGAAGAATTGTTCAAGTTGCTCAAATTATTTTAAAACAAACTCTAATGTATAAAAGTAGAAAACTGAATGTCTTAACTTTAGAGCAACATAGAAACAATTCCTAAAAATAAGATCCTTAGTATGAAATAAATATAGAATAAAATATTTTGTCATATTCTACCTGTGAAATGTCAAGGCCGTATATAAAAATCAAACAAGCTTTGATGTTGCCTCATCATTTTCCCTCAAAAAGCACACAGGACTGAAGCTTTGTCTCCATCTCAGAATGTTGGTAATGTTTTAGCATACTAAAACTTTAGACTGGAAAAAATTGCAGTATATTTATCTCATTTATGGAGAATTTATGTGTTTGAGTGCTTTCATTTTTTCCATTTATTTTTGTGCTTATCCACTTTCTATAATATAAATATATTACCATGATATGAAAATTTTAAAATACCTTGCAATTACTGTTCCACATTCAAAAGACCTCCAGTTTCTCTTATTAAATACAGAAATTGTTAAAAAAAAAACCCAGCTACATTAAATGTGTATCTTACATTTAATGCCTCACATAATGTGCATTCAAATTATTCATTAGTGTATAATGTAAGTGTGTATAGTGTTTATGTGTAATCCACAGAATGAGAATTTTTTATAATTTCAAAGGGATCATGGGCTTCTGAGTAGTTCAGAAAAAAGCTATAGAGACATTCACAAAGCCACTTATCGGTGTTAAGTGAGGCACACCTGTTATCTCCAGACTTTAGAAGATTTATATGTTGTGAGTGAAACCAAAGAAAAATACTACACAATGTTTGGTCGCATTTGAAATATCATAAAATGTTTGCATAGATGTCTATACAAAATATATTATAACTGCTATTAGATTCAGTGTGTTATTTCTATTTACTTTTCTAAGAAATTATACATTTAAAATTACAAAATTGTTTGAGATAAGACTCAAAGATTTACATTGTGAACAAGTACTCCTTTAGGTTTAGCCAGTACTCCCATGTTCCCATTATTGCTAATTTGTAATGTTTATTGTATAACCATAGCTGGACTTTTATTTCTGTCATGAAATAATAGATTTTCTTGATTAGTAATAACACAGAATATCTTATTGTGTTTCTTCTTTCAGTGTGTGTGTGTGTGTGTGTGTGTGTGTGTGTGTGTGTATTTATCTGTGTGTGTGTCTGTGTGTAGGAATAGGCCTGTGTGAAAGCTAGGAAAGGTCTGTATTCCAGAGGTCTAGATTCAGAGGCCTGTATGGTCTGGATAGAATGTACTCACCTTTAATCCCAGTATTCAAAAGGCAGTGGTGGTCCATGCCTTTAATCCCTGAGACAGAAACAGAGGATGGAAACATACACAGGAGGTGGAGCTGAGGAATGAGAGTTAGTAGTCAGTTACAGAAGAGTGATTTTAAGCAGGCAGTAGGAGGTAAGCAGTTTGAAGCAGGTCAATGGAGGAAAGACAAAGAAAATGAAATAATGAAATGGCCTGAAAGAAGATAAGGCAGAGAAGCAGAGAGAGGCTGACTGAGGCAGTATGGACCTGTGAGAGCTCAGGAAGAGACAAAGAGACACATCAGAGCTTGGCAGAAGAGGTCAGTATCAGCTAGGAAGAGTGAGTCAGTTTGAAGCCAAACAGAGTAATTCAGTCAAAGAAGTTGTAGGATTCAGCCAGAGTCTGCCAGAGTCAGAAGTATTCAATCAGAAAGCAGTCAGTCGCTCAGAAGGTCAGTTTGAACCAGTCAGCTTGGAGAAGAGTTTGAGCCAAGAATGAGTGGAGTCAGAAGAGTCAGATTTCAGAAGAAGTTACTAAGAGTGGATCAATCAGCAGTAAGTCTCAAAGGTTGATTGCATTGTATGGAGGTAAGCCTTCCACGTGTAGACTGAAGACTATATTGTATGGAGGTAGAAATTTTCTATGGCTCCAAGCTAGAACTGGTGATTGAATTAGACAGAGAATAAATGGCTTTGAACCTGACCGAGGGCTACATCTGGTGAATGTACATTCACATATATGGATTTATTATATCTGCATTATTATATGCCAGTTTCTCATGTAGAACTAGAGATAATATTCAAGTTAATATAATCTAGAGAAATGAAATGTCTTATATTCAACGTGTATATGTAACTGAACGGAAATCTGTTTCCTTATAATATTTAGTCTCAATTCCTCTTGAGAAAAATCATAATGTAATTGTGTGAGAGTTGTTAGACACCCCAAGGCAGGACTCAGCAAAATTTTCTCAATTTGGTATAAGTGTGATCTATGAGTATGTCAGATATTTCTGCACTTTTAAAAAATACACAGGAACAGGAATACTGTAACGATAGAGAAATGCATGAATTACTTGAACATTAATGCGGACTAATTAACACTCATTTTAATGTGTAAAATTTTAAAAGTTAAATAATATCCCAAAATAGATTCACTGAAGTAAAAAGAAAAAAAATGTTTATTAGTGCCCTGTTTCTAAACAAAATTACATTTCTTAATAATACTTAAAAAATTCTCAAACTAAAGGAAAACAATGAGCTACAGATTTTGAAAATTCAAATCAATATGCTATATTATTTTTAATAAAAGCTGCTATGCTGGATCAAACATAAACTATAGTGAACCACATAACACCCAAAGAGACATCGTGGAAAGGCAAAAACAAATGTGTGCTTGTCGTAGTTTATAAAACTGCAAGAAAATATCTGAGATTGGTAACTAACAAAAAACAGAAGTGTTCTTTCTCACAGTCTACAGACTGTGTAGAGAGGTTCCGATTAAAGTGTTTCCAGCTTAGGTTTTATCTTCTTCCACGGTGGTACCTTGCTCCTACTTGCTCTGACATAAAGCACGTTATGACTCACATGACATAAGGCAGAAGAAAGGATGAACTCCTTTTGTTACATGTTTTCATGTAGGGGGCTTAAATAATTACTTTAAATGATCTATCTGTAATTTATATTCTCCTAGGATGTTGCAGTAGAAACATTCATGTTCATGAATACAAAAAGCTATTCTGTGATGGATTTATTACACAGACCAAAGATTTTTTTTGTCACATTAGGTTCCTTAGTTCAGTTTACTCTGTCAAATAGTAAGGTTAAGCTAAAATACTTGTCTGTGAGTTGCAGAGGGTCAAAGGCTCTGCTTTAGATGATTTTAGTGCTGATGGGCCGCTAGAGCTACATTTGATTTGATGTGTTTTGTTTTGTTTTTTCTAATTAGTAGCTTATTGCTTTGGGTTTTTTCCAAGTCAGTATAGTAAGTCTCTGAGAAAATTTTCAGAAGGAAATGAGAAACAGGACCTGCTCATCAAGGTCTAACTTATTTTCCAGTTCAGAATTTCATTGTATGGGCCTATAAGTCCTATGAGGTAATCGACTACACTGTGCAGAGAGATAAATCAGCCAGTAATTATTGCAGAAACTAATGGGTAGACAGAAAATAAACAAACATCTAAGATCACAGTTCTCTTCCTTGTGCAAAAAGTAAGATCCCATCTGACTGTCTTCCTCAGAATTTTGAAAATTCCCTCATGGCTATCTATAGTTTTAAATTTGTATTTCTGTCAACCAAATCTGAATTTGTGTGCACATACAAGTCAGGTCATCTATTGAAAACAAAAGCTATTCTGAGTTCTATCAGGATTCCCTAGACCCTTGAGGAACCCTGCAGAATTTTCACATCTAGGCTTTCTCTGATTTAAGATACCTTTCCCAGGTAAGGATCTTGCAAATGGAGTTTCTGTTTTTCCGCAGAACAGCCTCTGTAAATTTCCCTGGAACTTCGGCAAGTTAATCATGGCTGCTGTTTTCTATGGTAGCCTCTCAAGTCCTGGATAGGTAATCCAGAATGATTCATTCGCCTCCAGTTCTAACACTCTATGTGTGATGAATGTTCAAGAAACACATTGATGCTTTGCCTTGATAATAAAGTTTTTGGACTGGTTTTGCAAATCTTTTACTTTAACCAAGGAGATGCCTTAATATTAAAGTTCCAAAGAGCATCACAGCCAAATTATATGGTGTAAACCTGGAAAGAAAATTTTGCTAGCAAGGTATAGGCTGACATAAATGAGGCAAGAGACAAATGAAGATATTCATGTTTTCTGTTTGAGGCATCTATTAGCTGTTTTGATGTAGAATTTTCTCTGCATTGCTGTAAAAAACTGGACTATCTTATAGTTGGAATCTAAGTTAAGGTAGGGAGGGCCTAAGGCAGATGAAAGCAGGATATTTGAGTAATTGAGTAATATTCAGGAAATCCTAAACAATGAATAAATTGGTGAACTCCAGTCATAAACAAGAAAAAGTAGCATAAACCTTTAAAGCTTTTGGAATAAATATTCACTACTATACCAAGGACTACATGTGTTTATATGTCTGCACATGTATCACATGTCAAAAACCCACTGATTAATCTCCAGAAGAATAAAGGCAGCTAGTTTTCATAAAGCAGGCATTTGGATAACGCCTGTCTCAACATTTATTTGTTACTCAAATATTCTCTGTCCCATGGTATATACCTGTAATCCTCAGAGCATAATCATTTACATTTATGATGCTTTTCTTGTGCAGGACTTCTTCTTTTTGTTCTTTTCCTTTCCTTTCTCTTGCTTTTGTTGCATATATTGCTCAGGATTGAACCTAGTGTTGGATGCATTCTAGGCCAGTACTGTACTATAGAGCTGTGTCATCAGCACTCTTTTTATTTTACTATTAATTTTGAAACAGTATCTCACTAACTTGTCTTATCCATCCTTTGAACTCACTCTGTAGCCCAGGTTGCTTTGAACCTGAGAAACTCCTGCCTTAGCCTTCTGGTTATATAGGATTACAACTTGTGCAATCAAGCCTGCCTACAGCTTATGTACTTATTGAACATTTATCAATGGCTTCTACATAGAATAGAAGACGGTGCTAACTAAATGGGAAAGGGTGCTTGATAAGGAGACAGAGACCAAAAGGAGATATGAAACAGATAACCAGAACGTATGTTAACACTTACAAAGGAAATTTCCTGAGACATTAGACATAGACCTGTAACCCTAGCTGCTTGAGGAGGCAGAGGATATGTTATAAGACTTTCCAGAGTGATTTCAGAAACAGTGGAAGAACTTAGTGGGACCATGGCTCAAAATTAAAAGCAAAAAGCAAAACCAAAAGAACAACAACACGCTCCCCCCCCAAAAAAAAAGAACAATAACAACAAAACTATACACAAAACAAACAAACCTGATAAATAACCAAGGATCGAGGTCACTGGGAGAGGGCTTGCTTAGAATTCATGAGACTAGATTCTACATCCAGTAACACATTAAAAAAAAATAAAGATAGAAAACTACACAGAGATATCCAGAAGAAATTTCACAGGAAATTTCACAATTTCACAGGAAAGTAAGATGATTTGCACTCCGTAAATAAAGTAATTGAGATGAGTTAAATATTATTTCAGCAGGTTAGTACTTCTTAATGACTATTAACCTACTTTACTGAGACATGGAGAAATTCTTTACATAGTGCCTTATTTATGGACGCTTGTCAATATTTTCCCAATGTTATATTCATTTACTTTGCTCAGCATCCCTCACAGATAGAAGGAACAGAAAACTCCAAGATTACAGTGTCTTACAGACTACTACAGGAGTCACGCACGTATGATCTCAGAGATTGTGACAGCGTGTAATGCCTGCATGAATTCAAGCCAGATGGGTCCCCAACACTGAATGACACCCACTGCAAAGGAAAACTGAATCTTTTCCAATGGAGTCTCACTGGGTTGTAACCATACTTCAGTGTAAGGCCCTTGCCCAGGAATGGATGACTAACATGAAAACAAACTCAATGCATTTTTGTAGACTTTTTTTGTCTCACATAACGTTGGGCATTTTTAATCTTATTTGTCTTTTTTGTATATTTTTGTTTTCTATTTTGTATTTTTGTGGTGGGATTGTATGGTGATTTGTAGTATGTATGTGTGAGTGTGTTTCCTCATTTATTTGTGCATGTGTATGCGTTTTTGTTTGTTTCTTAAAGAAAGAAAGAAAGAAAGTGGATGGATTTGGTGGAGATCTGAGAGTAGAATTGCATTATCATAATATGTTCTATGAAAACATTTTTTTTTCTATACGAAATGGTAAAAAAAAAAAGATTATTTGCAAATAAGTTTATTTTCTTATATAGAAGAACGTTTTCCCAATATGATAAAGGGCATTATCTTTAAAGCAAACTAATTTAAGACAAATAAACAAACAAACAAAAAGCAAGTTTTATAATATCCTGGATATTGAGCCCATGTATCAGTGTCTGATTTTAAGAGGAGTTTAAAACATTATTTCACAACAGTTTATTATTGTTAATATTTCAAAAAGAAACATTTTGTGTAAAACAAACACATTCTTTTGTTTCGGTAGTAGAAAGCATTTCTTAATTTTGACTTTAAAGGAATGTTACTATAAAGTCCTCATTCTAATTCAATAAGCATTTAAGAAGAAAATGCTTAATGTAAATACACACAAAATAAAAATGATCAAATTTTGAAGTAATGTGCATCGTATTCAAAATCCTCCATTTGCCAAAAAATTCCTACATAAAACAATTAGGATCCCCTATAAGCCACCTCAATGTTCCCATACATGCTAAAGGAAGAAGTAAATCATATGTATTTTATTCAATTTTCACTGATATCTTTTCATTACATTAATTAATGTTGTTCCTACATATTTTAGTTTATAATTTTACATTATGATCATATCACAGATTCAAATAAAAATGATTACTCTGGATTTAACACAATGTTTCATATAAGGATAGTTCCAGATGTCTGAATAGAGTTTTAGGTGATTTAACCTTCTGTAACCGTAATCTCAGTTAAATACTTTCTTTTTAAGTTGCCTTGTTCATAGTGTTTAGCCACAGCAATAGGAAAGTAGTTAATACATTTTCTTACATAAAATTATAGTTATATATGGAAGCATAGTTTGTTTACCAAAATATGCCTAAGTATTATTTAGGAGAAAATACATATTATTTTCTTCTATAATATTATGTTACAATCACATATGAAATGCTATGACTTTCACAAAAAAATAGATAGACTTTATTCTCAAAGGCATATTAACACTATATTAACAGAAGTAAAGATCAAGTTTCTTTCAACCTTATTTGTTATTTGAACAATGTTTTGATAATTTATATTTCAAGGTTTGTGTCTTAGTTTCTCCCCAAGGTTTGAATTATTATTACAATCCAGAAAGTGCTTTTTGTCAGTCAAAGCCTTAGCATCATTCTCTAGATAACAACTGACTTATTTAGCTAATGACCTAGAATACTTTCAAGTTGTTTATAGTCTTAAACTAAACAACAGTTTATATTTGTATATATTTTCGCAGCATGGTGTTTATATGTTATCTCTCTCTCTGTATATTTTAGCAGCATGGTGTTTATATGTTATCTCTCTCTCTCTCTCTCTCTCTCTCTCTCTCTCACACACACACACACACACACACACACACACACAGTTGTTTCTTCCTTTGTATTCAATTCTATGATCACATTATAAATTAACTGACAGTTTTAGTGTTACATTATGTTTAGGAACCATCTCTTTCTAAGGTCATTAGATGTAGTGAACATTCCTGTTGAAACATTGCTTCTCATAGGTGAATAACAAGACTGCAAGCACTGTTCTCAGTTACATGTATGTGTATATAGTCATAAAAATTTCACCAACTGTGATGACTTATCTTGGTTGTGAAACTGACACACCTAAGAAAAAGGAACCTTAATTTAATAAATGACTATTGCCCTGTGGGCATCCCATTGGAGAACTTTCTCTATTAATGATTGATGTGGGTGGGTCTATTCTAGTATGAGTAATGGCATTCTTCACATGTTGTCCTGGATTTCATTAGAAAACAAACTGAATAAGCTATGAAAAAATCCAGTAAGCAGCATTCTTCCATTTTCTCTGCTTCAGTTCCTTCCTTCAGTTCCTGCTGTGAGCTCCTGTCCTGGCTTCCCTGGACAATGGAATGTAACTTGAAAAATTATAAGAAAATCTTTACTCCTCATGATGCTTTTTCTTATGGTATTATTCAGGCAACAGTGATGCCAACTGGTATAGAACTTTGTAACATGAAAATGGGATACTGCCGTGATATACCTGACCATGTTGTTTTGAGGGAGAACTCAGAAAGCTTTTAAAGATTTAACTGTATGAAAGGACTTCAGGTACACAGAGCTTAGAGGGCTCTTATGGGAACTTGGAAGATAGACACACCCAGAGGGCTACAGAAAATGTAAGTTTGGCTTGTGAAGATTCAAAATGAAGCAAAAAGTTCTATCAGGACAATTTATGTGATTGTTTTTGTAAGCAACTATGATTTACTTGGAAAATTGATGTTGGCTAGCTGGGACTTAAGAATCAGTTGTGATTAAGCATCATTGATGTGAAATCTTCTAGGAAATATTTCCTCAGGATCATCACAGAGATATTGTATTCCAGTGTGCTCAAATTGGTAGCTTAATAATATGGGTCACCCATGGGATACTGATTTAGTTGCCTTAAATCTACAGAATTGAAAAAATAAGAGAAGACATCTTAGATTTGTCACTTTGAGAAACCAGGAGAGGTCATTGGTGACCCAGCTCCCTCACTGGCAATATAGAATACAAGATTAAAAGGATCATGGAAAGATACTAAGGATTCATACCATGTGGCTGAGACAGAAATCATAAACAGAGGGCAGACTGTCCATTGGTGAATGGACAGTCTTCATTGCAATGGAGAACACAGTTTATTGGAGATGACAAGATCATAGGGTGACTACTAAAACAGTAAGAGTTGTAAATAGAGCCAGACTCATCCTTGAAGACAAGTTGTATGTGTGTATGTAGGTATGTAGGTAGCAGAGCAGGAGTAGTGGAGATGCCCACATATTTGGAGTCCAAGATCATGAATGAATTCCAAATGTCAGAGATTGAACTATGTGCTTTGTAGCTATAAAGAGGGACTTCTATCAAGTGTGATTGTTTTGTTTTTCTGTTTTTGTTTATTTTTTATTATTGCTGTTATTATTTTGTTTTCGTCCCCCCCGACCCCCGGATCTTTCCTTTTGGTTTAAAAAGTATTTAATTTGTTTTTAATTTTACATGCACCCACAGTTAAGAGACTTTGGGATATTGCATTATGATTTTGGATTTTTTAAATCCAAAAGTTGGATTTTAAACTTGGAAAATTTTAAGAACGTGTGGTATAGCTGTTTTTTCAGGGTAAAAAATAGTTTATTCTTTTGTAAATTCAATCTTCAGTCCTTTTCTGGAGCCCTGGAGCCTTTCGGCTTTTGTAAAATATAGTCTTAAGCTTTGAACTGGAAGGTTTCAGCCTCCTTTTGCAAAGCCTCTGTGACTTACTGCTGACTGAGCAAAGCTGACTAGATTCTTCTGAACTCAGCTGAATCTTCTGATTCCACTCAACTAATTTGCTGTTCTGGCTCAAACTTTTCTCCAAGCTCCTGGTTCAAACTGAACTTCAGAGCTAGCAGGCTTTTTCTGACTGAACTCTTCTGATTTAGCAGATTCTGGCTGACTTTGGCTGACTCTGGCTTCTTCAGACTGACCTGCTCTGCTAGGCTTTAAATTGACTCACTCTTCCCAAATGATACTGACATTTTCTGCCAAACTGTTTCTGTGTCTCTGCCTCAGATTCCTCAGACTGCTTTCTTCCAACTGTCTCAGATTGCTTCTGTGTCTTAACTTAGGTCTCTCATCCTATGTCTGAGAGCCTTTTTTTCTATCATGAGAGTTGGGTGCATCCTCACTCTGACTCACTCCACCAACTCTTCCTCTGATTGGTCATTTTGTCTGTCCTTCACTCTGACTCATCTCAAATGAGTGACATGATGAGTGACATCTCACATGTCATTTCCTGTCTGACATTGATTCTGTCTGAGCTCTGCTTCCTGCCTCCCAAGTGATGGATTAAAGGCATGCACCACCACTGCCTTCTGAATATTTGGATTAAAGGTGAGTCCTAATATTCTACATTCTATCCAGACCACACAGGCCTCTGAATGTGATCCATTCATATAGACCCTTGGATTTGATCCCTTAAGCTATCACACAGGCCTTTCAATGTATTCCTTTCCCAGAGCAGCCATGTTGCTGGATTAAATGATTAAATATTCCACTCCAATGTGATTTTTAAAGTAATACTTTATTTTAAGAAATGATGTGAGATCCTGGAAACAAACAAGAAAAGAAAGTTTATAATTTAACAGTGATATCTTTGCATATCATATTGACAGCAGGTTATGTTGGCTTGACTTGATTATGGACTTGATACACCAGAAGAAAGGAAACTTCAATTAAGATATCCTCTATCAGATTGGCCTGTGGACATGTCTGTGGAGTATTTCTTTGATTGTGATTTATGTAGGAGGGTCTCACCCACTATGGGAAGAACCATCCCAGAGCAGGAGATCATGGTTTCATCACAGTTTCAGAGAAGCAAACTAATGCAACCACTTTACAGAGTTATGCTTCATTGTAGTTTTAATGTCTATTTTCAACTTCACTAATGATACTGAAATTATTTTCATGGCATTATTCTCCTTTTCTATCTGTAACTTTTGAATATATTAGTTAGAGCTTTGTAAATGTCCTTTACATATCTTACAATTTAGGCAATGACATACATGCATACATTGTGGTTACTTACATATATCTGCAGATTATAATTTTATTTTCTCAAATGTCATGTCATAACTGAGTTTTGATGAGTTTCTTTTGAAGGAAACTTATTGTTTCTTTTGTTTTCTTCCCCAAGAATATTTTTCTTATCTTAAAGTTATGATTATATACCTTCTATTTCTTTCAAAACACTTACAGTCTTTACCTTCCTGTCTAAGATATATTTCTAATCAAATTTTATGGTATGAGGTAGACGTTAAAGTCTATTCTTTTCTATAGAAATATCAGGGTGTGAAAGTGAGGAAAAAATAGTGTTGTTTCCTTTATTACTCAAATTGCATTGGCACCTTCACTGAAGATCAGATCACTGAACATGTATCCACTTTGTTATCATGGTATTGTCTATCTTGTATCAACTTCACACTCTGCTGTTTGTAAAAGGTTTTCAATGAGATACCAAAACCTCAAGTAATAATAGCACATACAACTTATCTAGTGACCACAAATGTATTGCTGTATTATTCTAGGCCTCAACGTTTCTCATAATAGTCCTTAAATAGCCATTTTTGAGAAGTTTATCCTGAAATAAAATATATCACATCATTGATACAAATTCAGATACTGATGAGCAAATTGAGTGAGCAGAATCATTTCTGTTTAAGTCACAAAGGTACTAGGATAGATCAGGATGGATCCAAAATCATGTGATTTTATCAATAAACACTAAAATAATTAAAATATTAACAAAAGAGAAATATATATATATATAATATATATATATATATATATATACCTTTTAAATCTTTCATCTTAAGAGATTTCTTCCTCCTTTGTCTGTAATATCTGACATTATACTGGTTTCCTTCTTTTCTTTCCTCCTCAATTGTCCTGGCCCCCATTTACCCATTTGTCTGTCATTCAGTTGATTTCTGTAGAAGTCAACTGAGTTTATGTAAGTTCCTTTAAACCAATAGATAGTGGACATTAGCAATGGAGGTTTGGATTTATGACAATAGGTGGGAGATTCAATATATGATTTAAGTTTAAAAAGCTATTAAATTATGAAGTAATTTAGGTAGGAAACAGCACAATGCTTTGAATAATCAACCACTATAACTCCTTTCTTTGCATAGATATTTCAAAATGCATTTGCCAAAAATTTTAAATTAAAAACAGCAGACTCTTTGACCCAAGTCTATAACATCATTATTAAATAAAATGTTCATTTTAAGCTTTTAATATGTTCAAATAGCAAAAATGGCACATAAATTTTAGCATCCTAAATTTGATATTTAACCTCCCAAATTCATTTACTCATTTAGTGAACATTTAATGAGTTTGTAGCTGGTCCATAAATTCTGCTGATGGAAGCAAATAAAATAGTAATGAAATAAGATCTTGCTTTCAAGAATTTCACACTGTAATGAAGAAGAGACTAATTTACAGATTTAATATTTTATATTGCACATTAAAGTTGCATAATTTAAAGTATGACATATGTGTTACAACAGATGTGGAACAAAGTAGATGTAAAGTAAGTATGTGAATTGCAAAAGATGGACAATAGAGTCTAGGTAGAAAAAAAGAGGCCACATTCTTATAGGATAATTTGATTTTGTTTGTTTTTCTGAGTCAAACTACTGTGATAGTGGATAATATTCTCTCTATCCCTCTTTCTCTCTCTCTATCTCCTCTCTCTCTCCATGTGTGTAAATGTGTACAAAGAAACACAAAAGGGGTATAAAATGTCTCATGGCATCTGATATCCTATTATATTTTCATTGATAATGTAAACTCCCTGTTTTTGTCAAGGTTTACCCAAAAGAGTTTGAAGATGATAATATGTTATCTACAAATTTATACTAGTTAACATTTATACTCTCTTGCTTACTGAAATATTTAAGGTAAAAGTAGACAGAATTACATGCTTGTTTGTTTTGAATTGAGACAAAGAGAAAATAATTGGGCAGAAATATTAATAAAGAATTGTGTACACGAAAATAAAAGTAAATAATTTATTGCTTAATTATAAGAATCATTTGAGATTTGACCTAAGAAATGACCTAAGAGATTCTATCTTTAGTTTATGATTCATTGATTGGCATGGAGGAGACATGGAATTGGAGGTTTAATAGACTTGATTGATGGCATGAAAATTAAAAACCATAATAATGTAAATTTTAATAGCTTATTGAGATGGTGAGAACATTAAACTAAAACTAAGAAATGTGTATTTAGAAGGAGAATATTGTCAAATATTAACCTAGGGTTGCAATTTACAAAATTTATTAATACAGGAAATGAAAAAACTGGTCGCAGAAGTTGAAAATCCTTCCATAAAGTCTGCTTACTCTGTATTCCTGACACTTGGAACACACTTGTTAAACGATATTATCACTTATTCCTTTTTGACAACATTATATTCTCACATGAAGTTATAAGAACTTCTATTGTCTAGACTTCTTTTTCCAATCTTATCCATTTAGTCACTCCTTAGAACTTTATGTACCACCCCATTCAATATCTCCATTTTATCTTACATAAAGGACCACATTCATGTATTCATCTTCCTGTGTTCTGCCTTAAACTTAGTGCATAACTTCCAGTCTTTCCCCATGGATTTTTTTTTTCCATAAAGTAGGTCTCAAGTTCTAGGAGATTGAGTGACTGAACAGTTTAGTAGAATGATGAGCTCAATTAGTTTAGTGAATTCATGAAGAAAAATTTAAGGGTACAAATTTAAATATATAGAAAATAATAACTATTTCAGCTTAAGGAAATGGCAGTAGAGGGTTTTCTTCAAGGATCAATGATCTTTCTATCTGTTGGGAGTTGTTTGATTTACAGTAGAGGAATGATTTTTTTTCTTGTCTAAATTTTAGTTCAATTAGACAGCTGTTTATTACCTCAAGTTAAATATGTCACAACTTATTCATTATGGATCTGTTGCTGTCCCAGTCATTGTTGTGGTTCATAGGCTTTTCAGGTGTGTATGCCTATCAATTGCTCTTCACTGTTGGTGGTTCCCACAAGACTTACCAATACTATGAGAGCCAATCCACAGGAAAGAGGTATCTAGATCAACTCCAGCTTGATTCCTGAAAGTCTTAGATCTGACACATATACTGTCATTTCAATAGGGTCTTAAATTAATGTTCTGAGAGGCAACCAGGAGAAACAACAGCCCATATTGTTTGGGGAGTCTCTTGAAATCTGCTGACCAAAAACTTTAAAGGGAATTTATTATATCCAACACTGGAATGTTTGTTAGAGAGTTTATGGACTTTTTGGGGAATGGAAGATATTTTTTTAACAGACAGAGACTATTACAGAGACCCACAACTTGTCAAAATGTAGAGAATAAGTGACTCTGTGGAGCCAGACAGCAACTGATTCCCCTCAAACGCAACCTTTACAAACAAGGCTCAGAGAATGTCACAGAATCAGTGATGAAAAGATGGTAAGATCCAGAAGATTAGGACATTTTCTGGGAGATAATGTCTTCTGCATATGAGATGAAAGCTTCCAGCATGAATTCTCAACAATATGGTTGTCTGAAGAAGATTAGTATAATGACAAACTACTTGACATGCCAAAGAAGAGAAGGGGGATTTCATATGTTCCTACACATAAATGAAAATCTACAAGTGAGTAACACCTTCTGAGAAAGGGAAAATCAGATTTTGCAGAGACAAACTCCCACATAGTTTGGCCAATCCATAGAAATTAACTGTGGAGATATTTAAACATTACTAAAGCTAAATAGAGTCAGTAGGTTACATATACACGTGTGAATAAACGTATGTACTACTTATAACAAAATAATTAAGGAGGAGATCATGAATTTTGAAGGTGAGAAGATGGGAAGAGAGAGAGGGCCAAAATGATGTAGATACATCACTCAATGTGAAGTTCTTAAAATATAAAAATATTAAAAACAATCTAGGACTTTGGAGGGGGAATAGAAAAATAATAATTGGTTTAATGTTTTAGGAACTGAAGAGGACATCTCTATATTGGCATCTTATGTACTTTAAAAGTGGCAAAGGAGAGAATTTGAATAGTAGAGTCTTTCCAACTTTTCATAGAAATAATTTGTCAAATAACCAACTGCTTTCATTGCATATGCATCTAACTGAAATGACTGCCTATTTGGGGAAGATACAATCTGCAAATATATACAATCTTCATAAAAATCTAACCTTACAAGTAATAAAGTAAGAGTTATTGTTTATGCCTAGTAATATTTTCAGTGTAAACTCCATAATATAAAGAAGTAGACCACTGAATTGTCAAAAGTTTAAATTGGCAGCATCAAATGGGCCTCAAGAAATGTTCTAAATTGAAATGACTCCTAGGAATTTTCTCTGAAATGTGGACGGATTTGATATCACTTTTCAGGAACTCTGAGACTTTATTCAGTATTGTAAGTATATTTAGTTTGTAGAAAACCATAAACCTCAAGAGAACAGATGCCAACCCACGCTTTGAATAAAAGATACAATGTGATGATTTATTCTGAGAAACAGGGAGCCAGCATTTTGCAATTTAACATTAGATTGTATTCTGAAACAATAAAGCTCTTTTAAGAACTGAAATAAATAGAGCTGATGGAATTTTTCAGGAAGAATATCACCCCACAAGAAATAAGGACAATACCTAAAAATTTTGTGTTATGCGTATGTTTATATGCATACTTATGCATATATTACTGTTACTATAGTTACTTTTTAAATACCAATGGAGTATGAATAAAATTATAAACCAAGTTATTCTACGTAGACATATTTCATACAAAGCATTTATAACTTGAATTTGGCTTTAAATGGGTACATTTGAACATGCAGATACAATCTATTTCCTAGAATTTAGAATATGCAAATTATGCTTTATAAATAGTGTCCTCAAAGTGGATTTTATCCTATAACCTGAAAAGACATTTTTTTTAAAACAGGTTACATAAATGGCATAAATTTTAGTAGTGTTAGTCAAATAGAAAGAGTATATGAGGTAGAACCTCAATCTTTAGAAAATGTATCAAGAAATGATTTCAATCAGCAAAAGATCCTTGTTTTCCATTCTAGCCAGAAGCAAATGAGAAGATCTTTTTACAAAGAACATTAAAACTAGAGTATTTGGAAGTAAAAACAATTATGTATAGATTTTATTAACTTGTGTTATCATGAATGATACTTTTTTATCAATAGCATCACAATTGATAGACAATATCATAAAATATCAAAGTAATGGTAAATGGGCCTATAAAAATCAAATACTATTGTTATCCTAAGGGATATTGCAATTAAGTTACTCTTAATGATATTCTGCTAAATTTATAGCTAGTGATTTGCTCAGTTATCCTCAGATAAGCGAATTTCATAACTGAACAATGTGCAGAGGTTAAGTGTTTTTGGAATACTCAGTCCTAAAAAAGATGTCTTCATAAAATCCCTCCTTTCAGGGCTCAGAGAGCTAAGTAGAAGAGAAGACATAAAGATGATAAGAGCCAGAGCATATGTGTGATACCAAAGAACATAGTTTTCCAGGCAAATAAAAGCACAAATAAAAATTAGAGATTATAGGGCCCATTCAAGTTCAAGTCTGAAAAGATATGAGCATTGAGAGGGAGAAGTCGACGTGAGCTTTCATTCCTAATCAAGAAGCTAACTCCTTTTGACAACCACATGTAGAGGAAACACTGGATTTTTTGTAATGGAATAATAATAATAATATAAATAATCTCATATTAACTACAGTTGAGGGTAAATCCCATACCCAGAAATTGATGGCCTGAAAATTAACACAATGGATTATTTTAGACTTCTTATCTCATGTTGTTTTGTTTGGCCAATTTTTGTCTTACTGGTCTTTTACTAGTATACTAAGGTTTCATATTTTATGGTTGTGTGTGTGTGTGTGTGTGTATGAGAGAGAGAATGAGAGAGAGAGAATGAGGGTCTGTACATGTGTCAGCATGTGTGTGTTTCTTGTGTTTTTTTTTTTAAATTTTGTATTATTATTTTTTCCTAAGGAAAGAGTGAAAGAAGGTATTGAGAAGGGCGAATAGGGTGGTGGGATAGATCTGAGGGTATTTGTTGGGGAGAAACAGTAAAAAGGAGGGGTAAAATGTAGAGTATGCAAAATGAGAAAGTAATTATATATCATGTAGTCCATTTTTTATTTATTAGAAGCTCAACATCACATTCACTGGGTTGCTGTTAAAGTTTCCATAGTTTGCTTAAAGAATCATCCTACATTCTTGACAAGAGACTTATAACAAATTGTATGTGCTTGCACATTTCTTCCTAGAGAAATTACACATTTTGACCATGATAGAGTAATTTTATTGTAATGAAATTTAAAGTTTTTTAAAATATACTAAACCATTTTCAAATACTGGACCATTAAATGTATACTGAAATTGTTTACAAAATTAAAAAAAAATATATCAAATGAATCCCTATGTTCATTCTAGACATCTGTTTAATAAATATAACTGACAGCAACACGATGGAACTGAGTCTCATCTGCATTGCCCTGAGTATTACTGAGGCCGGAGGTCAGTTTGGGGTGGGTAAGCAGTTTGGGGTGGTCAATAACTCATATTATTCTGTTTTATTCTTTGACACACAAAGAAGAACATATTACCATTAGGCTATAAGATATGTTTTCTATCTTTCTTTTGTGTTTTAATTATTTAAATGAGAATTCATCAATGTTTAATTCTTCTGAGAACAAACCAGAAAAAAAAATTCTTATCTTCCCTACTCAGATCTGAAGTTATATAAGAATATATAACAGGATAAAAAAGTGGAAAACACTTTATTCACTCACCAAACCCATAATTTATGGATCATGTTGTACTGATCTGTGTAGAGAATCTATAATCACACAGATAGGAGAGATAATGTCTCTAGTTTCAATAAAATAAACATTGATGGAAAAGACTATAGCAGAATTTTTAAAATAGATATTAGAAGCTATAAATAACAAGATAGATTTAAGCTAGACATAATAATTCATGTCTTCTACCCTGAATTGTGGGAATTGAAAAAGGGCATTGTTAGCTTTAGGCCAGTCTGGGTCACAAAGGGAGATCTTATCTTAGTATAAATATAAAAAGTAAGTAATGAAGCACTGAATAAAGTGTACATGCATCTGACCAACTTTAATGCGGGTTTGGAACTCTTTAACACACACAAAATAGGATATTTTCTTCCCTCTCATTTTTGTTTTTTATAGTCTCAAATGGCTTACAGGTCCTGCTGATAATTTGTAATAGTTAAGTGATTGTAATAGTCTAAACTCTATCGTCCTCTAAACGGATTACATGCTTATAGCAAGAATATTTAATCAATGAAATTTTACTCAGGTCACTCAAAAAACTTAATGAAATGTAGAAATCAAGTTGTGTGGTGTGAATGATATTAAGGCTTCATTTGAAACTCAAGTATCTGAAAGACTCTGATAGGACTGCTACCAAGCCTCATAACCTGAGTTTTACCTCCAGAACCCACAAATGGTGAAAGAGAAGAGAAGAGAAGAGACATGCACACACACACACACACACACACACACACACACACACACAAATATGTACTTATTTAAAAAGGAGTTCTGGCTGGGAAGTGGGCACAGGCCTTTAATTCCAGCACTCAAGAAGCAAATGCAGGCAGATCTCTGAAGTTCAAGGCCAACCTGGTCTATGAGTGAATTCCAGGACAGCCACACAGAGTTAAAACAGAGAAATCCTATCTCAAACAAACAAACAAACAAACAAAAACACCAAAAAACAGAAACAAAAGATAAAAACAAAAATAAATAAATTGATAGATAGGTAGATAAAATAGGAGTTCTGGTAACAATGAGACTTCATAAATGCAAACCTTGACCTTTCTTGATGTGCAGTTTTTACTCATTTTGTGTTTGTGTACTTACATTATTTATGTGTTTAGATAGTCATAGAATTCATATGCTTTCAAAGGGTTGACATTTCAACTACAAAGTACTGTGCTAAATATCAGCTGTGTTTTATGTAACTGATGACAATGTACTATCAGTAATTTAAAAAAAATAACCAACTTGCAACCCTTTGTTTTGGATGACATGATATATGGGAAGACATAGTGAAGCATTGATTAATTATTCACAATATTTGAAAAATTATGATTACTCTCATTTATAGGGACAAGTTTATGCCCTAGATTATGCCTGAAAACTAATAATTTAAATACATTTCTTCTAGGATATTTTTTATTGCTTTCCGGATGGATCTCACTTGATTGACTACATAAATTTTGGTAGCAAGAAAATTATTTTCTCATTTTTTTTTTCTGATGTTTATATTTAATTTGTTAAATAAGTTATAAGAATCTAAGTTATAGCATTATTTCAGAATAGCAACTAAATCCCACTGTTATGATTTACAAATTTAAGTTCACTGACACAGTTACATAGTACATAATTAAAGCAAGTAGAGAAGAAGCATTGACTTAATTTTCTCACCAATGCTGGGTCAGAAGAAGTAGCACAGATGCAGTTGTGCTACTGCATATTTTTGTTCTCTTTATTGTCTTCTGTTTAGTAAAACATCTGCCTCATTTCCCAGAGTACTATCATAGCTTCAAGCCCTAATAGACTCCACACTGTGTTTTATGGATTGTATTAGTTGAATGCTACTCTTTTTTTTATTTACCCAAGGAACATCTGTCTCATAAATCAGTGCTTAACAAGACGAATTGATAGGGTGATGTGGAAATTCTCATTTAAAAATCTCTCAAATTTTTACTTGAAGTGATTCTTTCCATTTAAAAGCTAAAACGTCTTCTACAAGTAACCACCCAAGGATTAGGTTAAGAACATATTGAAAGAAGCAAATTATCAAAAGTCAGTTAGCATGCATATAGTCCAACTAATTGGCTTATGTATAAATGCCTAAATATTTGTTTAATTTCCAAATGAAATATGGGAGAAAAGTCCTCTAGACTAAAACATAGATCATGCATCTATTTCATTAAGAATGCTCAGTACTGCTTTACAATGACCATAGTATAATATACTTTTTATGTAGAATGTATACTACCAGAGAACTGAACACTACTAAATTAATTTTAAGACCTACTCAATATATATCATTTTAGAAAAGTTGTATGTAACACAAATCTTTCATCGGTCAAGCTAATGCAATTAAAAGATGAATAATTAATGAGAATTATAATAATATGCATAAATAAATAAGCATAAACATAGAGGAAGAAAATTAACATTTGCATACAATCAATGTATTCTATACCAAAGACAATATCAACTACAGCAAAATGGAATCTTAATGTTTATAATAAAACTTTTAAGATTGTACAATATGTCACATTGTCATTATAAGAACACATCCTTACTTATAAACGTTCTAAAATGGAAAATTTCATAACTCCATGGAATAGTAAGAAGTTATTTTAGATATATGAATGAACAAAATAATACACAATGCATATTCTGATCTCATACAAAGGGAATTATGGTTATATTCATCTTAGGACACATTTCTGTGAGAAAGAAATGAGTAAAAATAGAACTCACATTATTTAACAAGAAACATACACTTTTTGAAAGAATACAGTGTTGTAAATGATGGATTGTATATGATCCTTAGTTTCAGGTTGTGTTTCCATCTTTGTTGCTATGGTGATTATATATACCATGAAGTTAACTGTCAGCTAACTCACAAGATGATTGGTATTGTGTTGGATATGTTCATTTTTCTTGGGGTAGAATGTAAACCATAAGGTGAGCCAGGAAGAAACTAAAGAATTCCATACTGGAGACAAGATTAATAAAAAGATTGCTATAAGCAATGAAGTTCATATGCATAACATCTAGGACAGACACAGTCATTCTTCTCCTGGTATGCAATCCAAAGAGAGAATAAAGCTAAAAGAGTTGAAGCTAGAACATAAATAAGAAATAACGCCATTTACTTCAAAATCATGCCAAATATTAATGTTTCCAAAATTAAATCAATTGTCTCCAATGTTTATTTATTTTATTTTTCTTTCAAATAGTTGTGTCTATGATATGTAGTTGGACTACAAGAACCAGGGAATGAATATGCAGATTTAATGTATCTATTTCAATGGGTTAATATTATTTTTAACTAGTATATGTTGATTCTATAAAGCTTTTAAAGAAAAATGAAGTTTGTCAAAATTTTTTTTTCTGAAAATCAATAGCTCTCAAACTCTCTAAGCATTACTTTTAAGCATTACTTCCTGATGTCCTTTCACAAATATGTCTTGAGTCCAGGCTGTACAACCACATCTCTAGTCTTCAAGGGTCATAAATTATTTGACTCATGTGGGTTATCTCTTTAATTTTGTTAAAACCTCAGTTTACTCAACATCAATAAACAAAAATAAGAACTTTTATGACATGGTCATATATATAAAATATATATATTATATCATGGTGAAGGCTCATAAAATATCTTGATCCAAAGAATCATTCAGGTCAAGATCTTAATATTATTATGCTGACCTTCTAACGGCAACAGCATCTCAGTGATTCCATCTAAGAAGCATTGCTGTGGCATTGACGTTTCTTTGTCAACATTAACATTTAGAGCATATTATTAATTAACCTCCAGAGACAGGTGCGAAATACCTTATGAGTTTTTGGTCAGAAAATCCCCAGAGGCTCTTGTCATTTTTCTTGGTTATTTACCAGAAATACTTGATAAACTCTATTTCTGAAGACCCCAAAAATTTTCATTGCCAAGTATAAAGAAATAAAGGTGTAAGTGAAATTGGAATTTTATCCCTTTTAGCTAACTTCAATTATTTTGGAAATACAGAGTACAAAACGGGTAAAGGAATTAAAGAATTTATCTGACTGTAATCCAATGAACGTCAATACCAGTTTTCCAAGCAAGATGTGCCCACCAAGACATTAGAGCCACAATATTTACAGAGGCAACAACTAATCTCTGGAACTGAAATCTTTACCTTAAATTGATTCATGCCTTGTATTGGAAACCCAGTTTTAAACTTATGGCTGGGAGCTAAAAAATGGTTTAGCATTTGAGAGCATGTGTTGCTCCTACAGAAGACTTGAATGCTATTCCTACCGTACACACTGGACAACATACAACCAAGTGTAACTGTCACTTCAGGTAATCCAGTCCCTTTTCTGTCCTCTGAGGGCACTTGCATACATGTACACAAGCATAGATACACAAAGTTATATATAAATAAAAGTAAAATATGGAAAAATAAGTAAGACTATTTAGGGTCTATGGCCCATACCCATAGACAAATGTTACTCCCAGTCTTAATAAAATAAATCTTTATTTTCAATTAGCAGGGGTGTATGCAGAGATGCATCACTGCTCAAAGTGCTGATAATGAGTTATTGAGTGCTCAGTCCCACACAGGGAATATATTCAACTCTATGGTTCAAGGATCATTATATAGACAATAGCAGAAAGAATTTAACAGCAGATGTAAAGAACTGTGAAATGCTGTCTTCTGGTTATTTAAAAGCAATGCAGTCATGTCCACCCTACCTTCATGGATGCCTAACAATAGGCCTATACAAGACAAGGTCTAACAGTCAATGATCAGGAAGAAACTCACAGAGCCTTCCTAACCCTGCTAAATTATTAGCTACTGATGGTTTCTAGGAGAGGGGTAGTGGTTGTATCAGCTGGGTACCCATTGAGGAGCCCCATAGGGTCCAATGGAGAGTTTCAAAACCATGTTTGCAAACACTGCCATGTTTATACTCAGTAGATCCAATAAAGAAAGAAGAAAAGGGAAAAGAAAAGAAAAAGAAAAAAAAGCTACAGAAAAATATGCTTGTGGAAAGATATTTTTTAGGAAGGATGGTAATATGAGTATGAGGAATATCAAGGGGGATTTGGTGACTACAGTAGTCAAAATGTACTCTATACATATATAAAATTGTCAAAGAACACATTCAATGTTATAAAAATGATTTGGAGCACTTTGACTTTACAATTATTTTCATTCAGCTAGTGAACTAAAATACTCTCTGAAATACGTAATTTATTCTACTAATTAAACAATCTTAAGTTCTTTTGTTAAACATGACTTTGTATGAGTTTGGTTTGACTTACCATTTGCTGCTAAGCATTGGTATTGTGGATGCTTGCTGAAATGGCCTGTACAATTTAAACTTATCTTGCCAGTAATGGAGGAGAATATCACAAAGTGTAACAGTATAGAAACTGAGACTTTGAAATGCTACACTCTGGGTAGAAAAAAAGTTGTTCATTTTTATACCTCAGATTTTAGTTGGGGATAATTATTTTAGAAGTATATTCTTTCTCTGTCTAAATATTGCTAAATGTATTATCCAGTTCTCTAAGAGTTTTGAAAACAGAACAATTTTAGCTCACATACTAAGGGAAAAAGCAGTGAGATATTCTCTGTTTTCCAGGCTGGCACCTAAGTTTGAAGTGTGGCAGCTGTAAAGACTGAGAGAATCACAATCACAGTGTGTTTCAGACTGACATGATGTGCTAAGTGCACAGTCTTTTTTTTTTTAACAGAGCACTAACATTGGCATACTAAATACAGCTTTATAGTGAGTTTTTATGCTAAGTAAAAGACTTTCCAGGCATTAGCTGCATGTCTTCAAAATGAACATGCATACATATACACATAATATCTATGTGTGTCTTATGAAAGAAGGAAAGATAGGGAAAGATAAAACTAGTGAAAGTTGGAACAGATCAAACGTTTGGGGTTTACAAGTCACAATTTGTGTTAAATAAATATTTGGGATGGCTTACAATGGAAATTTAATTTCTTCCATTTTCAATTTTATTTTCTTAATAACATTAGGGTTGGTTTACTGAAAAATTGTAATGCCTGAAGTTTTTGGTTATGAGGAGTTGATATTTTTAATATAATTGCATTTCCCAGGTTACATATGTAAATCACAAGGGTAGTAACATACATATAAAATAGTAAGTCTTTAAGATATGCGTTAAGAAGTTAGGGTTTAAATCTCAGTCCTGGCATACAACATATCAGCTAATCAATTTTGCCATGTTGTCTAAGTTTGATAACCTCATTTCTTAAAGTTTCTATTAGAGGAGTAATAGTTATAGCATATGGTTTGTTACTCTGAGAATGCATTTATAAATGCATCACACTCAACAGTGATTTTATTATTACTAGTAATTATATCCTTGCATTTTCATGAAAAATGAGTCTAAAAAAGATTTATTCTTTCATTAACATAGATAGTCTCAGATATGTTTAACTTAGATTGCCTAGCATGGGACAGTAGGATACTAAGGATATGAAGAAAAAAAAGGAAGTTGTCTAAAGTAAAAGAAAAAGAAATATAAGAACAGTGTCTTTCTAGGACAAACATAATAATATGACTTATTTACACTGAATTTTGAAGAAGAATAGAATCCTATTTTATATGAAGGCATCCAATGTGATATTCACATAAAATATTATGAAACAAATTTTTCTCTTTTTCTGAAGTCTCAGTTTATCTGGGAACTTTGATTTTTGAAAATAAGTTTGTTGTAAATCTGGAACCTTCTACTAGACTGAAAGGAAAAAAAAGTTTGGACATATATCATCCACATTAAATTTTTAAAAAATGCTACATATGTTAATTTGATTTTGTAAGTTGTGGAGTTGTTTTAGTGTGATAAACGCAGCAATATAACCGTTTATATTTAATGAGGGAAAAACTAACATGTTGTAACAGTATAAGTTTTACTTTGACCTTGTAGAACAGGATTAGAAAACTAGTTATTTTAACTATAAGTGAATACTCAAAAATTCCATATACGTAACACACTTCCAAAGTTATGATCAGAAACCCTCCACTATCAGCTTTTTATATGCTCCCGATGAATCAGCTACAGTGGTTTTAGATTGAAGTCTTAAGTTATTGCCAGATTTTTTCATTCCTTATTTTTTAAATGTTTCTAATGTAGAAGGACCCTCAATTTCCTTTATAGAAGCAGCATCTCACTTACAAGGCTCCAGTGATGTCTATAAATTCTTTTCCTTGCTGCTGCTTCTTTCTATTTAATACATAATTCAGCACAAATCAAATCAATGCAGCTAAACATCTAATTTACTTACATAATATTTGACTGCTGTCATTAATAATTTCCACTGGTTCTATTGCTATAAGTTTATAGCATTAAGGAAATTATTATAACTGCATGAGCAACTTTGTCAGTTGATGTTTCTTCTTGGTGCAAATATATGTTAAAGAGACACTACATAATCAAAACATTCAAAATGCTTGATGTAATAGTAGAAAGATGGAAATTAGTCTTTGGAATGTTAAGTAAAACTTAATTTATGCTCAAAGATATCTTTCCAATATGACTTTTATTTGACAATACAGAGGCAAAACAAAGAAGCAAAGAATTGTTTTTTTTTTCCCTCTGTGTCATCACATAGACACAAAGTATCTAGAATTTCTTTCACAAAGTTGAAACTAGGGACCCATAATAAGCCATGAGGATTATTTCTCAAAAAAAAGACATATTTTTAGAGGTACTATCTTACATTTTAATGTAGTCCCTCTAACAGTTATAACTGTTATATATAACTATATAACCATAGTGACTTATTGTAGCAAGTCAATTTGTGGTCACTTATATGGAACAGGGCTAATGGTAACAAGGGTAACTATGACCTCATTACCAATCAGTCCTGGTAAATTAAATGAGATAAATTTCAAGAAAGGTGTAATTAACCTGTTAACTGTGATTGCAGAGTAAAGGTTGGAGGAGGCTTGAAAGAGATAAATGGTAACTTGAGATTAATGTAAAGCTACTGGTACACTTCAGACAGGCATTAGCCTTTTATGGATCTTAATGGCAGAAATGGAGAAAAATAGGAAAATTAAAGCAATTTGGATCCAAAGTCACAAGGAGAAATGATGGGTTCTGTTAACAAAAAGGAGATGTATTTGGGTTTAGAGTTTCAGTTGAACAAATGCTACTCATTTCGGACACACAGATCGGCACAATGTGTTTTTCACCTCACAGAAGATACCTTAGCATAGTTCTAGATCCAGACAGATTACATCAGGACTTGAAATCTACTAAGAAGTTTGGACAATAACAAATATTTAAATCAGTGTGTATGTATGGAGAACTAGAAACTTGGAGAGTGTTGAGGTATTTTAAAGAAGCAAGGTAGACTAATCTCCTCAGAAGGTATCTGTCACCTAATTGACAGATGCTTGTGAGTGTTTCCTTCCACTGTAAACACAAGATGGACACATATGTTTTAAGATGAAGTGATTCCATTGACTTATCTTGTAGGTTCTAAATGCTATCACTGCATCTCCATTAAGAAGGAGCTGCAAGAAGATTTGGTGGATTGACAAGATGGAAAAGTGACAGTAGGTGCTGAAATGGAAACACAGCCACAGACCAAAAAATGCTGGTATCTCCTAAAAATCCAGAAAAGCCTGTGAGGAATTGTCCCTAGAACCTCAAAGATGCTCTCCTGACACCTTGATTTTAGTGAGGCAATGTAGTTCAGATTTTTATCTGCAAAAGGGACAGAATAAATTTAGCAGAACTTTAAGTAAATCTTAAGAACAATAACAACAACACTAATCACAGATACATAATTCATCTAATAGATACTTCTCAAAAGAAGAAATACAAATGACCAATAGGTTTTTAAGGAAATAACTAATCTCTCTCCACCAAGAAAATGAAAACCACATCTGTGAATGATATATGCTCACCTGTGGCAGATGAAGAATATCAAGAACCAAAACGCTGAAAAACTTGAGGTTTAGAAACACAACACAATGAATCTTCTGTTGTTTTTGGTTGGAAGGGTATATAGGTACATGTGTATTAAATGACTTATAGCATATTTAGTATGAATATCTGAGATGAAGCAGATAAAGAGCAGGCAAAGTGATAAATTAGAGGAAGAATTAGCAGAGTGAGTCAGAGTGAAGCCATGCCTAAATCTCATGATATAAAAGTAGGCTCTCAGTTCAGAGAGCAGGCAGTCAGTTAGAGAGTCAGTCAGATAAGACAGAGGCAGTTCAGCAGGACAATAGCCAGAGTCAGTTTAAAGTCCAGCAGAGCAGTTCAGTCAGAGAAGTTGCGGGAGTCAGTCAGAGTCAGAAGAGTTCAGTCACAGTCAACTAGATTAGATCAGTTTGAGCCAGCAGCTTGGAAAAGAGTGTGAGCCAGAATAGAGTGAGTTATCAGTACAGCTGGAGTTTAGAAGGAGCTAGTGAGAGTGTCTCAGTAAGCAGTAAGTCTGAGATTTAAACATTCAAGATTATATGGAAGGCTAAGGCTGAAGCCTTCTAGGTCTTAGCTAAGATTAGATTGTATGGAGGTTGTAAAACCTCCAGGTATCCAAGACTAGGAATGGGGATTGAATTGGGCAAAAATAAACTGCTTTTTTCCCTGAATCAATGGCTACACTGGACAAACACAGTCAGCATTAAGTCATATTATGGGTAGTATAACTACATGGGTTGGAAATATTTAAAATTATTTTCTTTTGTAAACACTGTAGCCTGTGACTTGTAAAATAATAGCAGAAGAATAATATGAATTTAAGATGGAAAAAATCAAATAGTCTCCAGAAGATTATTTAAAAAAATGGTTAACGGCTGAATTTCAATCCAAATATTAAGGATAGCCTGAAATTTATTACCAGAGACTAGTCAACTGTAGGATTAGATAATATTCATATTTTTAATTAACTCAATTCCAATGTTAATAAATAATCTATGCTAAAATATTCTTGAATGAGTTCCATGGACAGTAATTTACATACAATTTCTAAATGAGGTAATTTGTATATTTTTAATAAAAAAATATCTTTTTTTTGGTGATACTGAGCATCAAACTTATGCACTTGAAAATGCTAAGCAAGCTTTCTACACATAGTCAGTATCCCCTGAACAGACAAATATTAAAGTCCTAAGAAAGGAAATTTAAAATAACTAAAATATATTATTCAGTATTACTTACTAAGACACCAGTCCAAGAATGTTACCTGAGCCGTACTACATCTTTTTATAATCACCGTATTTTTTTCCAGCTCCACTGTAGATTATGCTTTATAAGAAACTGGAAATAATATGTAGCAGAATAATACCTGGAGGATTTAAATATAGGTTGTAGATTTGTGACACTTGACATTCAAACAAGATATCTTACTCTGTACCACTATACTTTCAAAGGGCATTCCTTAGGTCTACCCAGTAAGCTTCCAATGAACCAGCAATATGCAGAACAAAGTAAAAGTGACCCTGGAAGTCAATTTACTTGTCCTGATTGAATTTCAAAACCCTGTTATGTTCGTCTGGCTCTGAAAAAAAATTACACGCATTATTCTTTTCTATGTCCCATAAGAGATTTTAAGGTCACATCTAATGAGGAAACTGTGCTGCTGGTACTTAGAGAACTGAGGTGTCCTCTGCCTTATCTATAGGAAAGTAATGGGATCTGTTGTTTTACTTGTCAGTACTGAAAATAAGATAAGCTTTGTGTCTAAAGAAATGTCAAAATCCAGCAGCCTTCAGTGTTCTCCCATCCCTTCAGAGTGCAACAGTCAATCAGTACCAAGCTTAAATCTTAATCCTAGAACAGTCTGGGAGACTTGAGTTGTAAAGGAGTGTTTCATATTTTTTATGTTTGTACAACACATCCATAGTTTCTATGTTAGAATTTGTTGTTTTTTTAGGATTAATTGCCTTATAAGATTTTGGATTCCTGTAAAGTAATGATACATTACACTGTTCTTTGTCCACTTAAAGTATAATATCCACATATGCCTTTGTTTGAGTCTCCATTGGTTCTTAATAATAATCATGAGAATGTAGAGGCTATAGTTTTTTTTCCCCAATATCGCTTTACTAACTTTAACTGTCCAAATCTTTTTATTTGACCTCATATGGAGCTATCAGTTCAAACTCAACTTAAATTTTTGTTTCTGTAGCAGTTTGAATGCCCCCAATAGGCTCATGGTGATGAGTACTTGGTCCTCAGTTGATATTGAGATCTGGGGTGGTTATGGAACTATTGCCAAGTAGAGGTTTACAGGAGGAAGTACATCATTGGGGTTGCAGTATGCCAGTTTATAACGTCACCCTACTTTCAATTCACTTTCTTTGTTTCTTTTTTTTTTTAATGTGGTTGAAAATATGATTGCTCAGCTTTTGATCTGGTCACTTCATGTTTGTTTCCCACCATTATGGACACTCCCTCTGAAGCCTTAAGCCAAAATAAACTCTTTCTTCTATAAATAGTTTCTGGTCATGGTGTTTTATTGCAGTAACAAAAAGTAACTAATATAGCCCTTCATCTGAACATATCTGGAGAATATTACATTAAATCAATCTTAAAAGGATGGATTGGGTGACATGACAAAAGAAGCCAAAAATATGGTGAGATTGTTAGTTTTTAGTTTCAAATATTTTCTATAATACCCTGATAAAAGTGACAGATCCTAAAAACATAAACTTTTCTTTTCCAATCTTTACCCTAAGATAAGAATCCCTAGTGGAACTATTATGATGCAATAGAAGTGAAAACTTATACAAAACCTCTTAAACACAGGCAGAGGCTCAAAATATCATTACTTACTAAGTAGCACATTTGTAAAAAGGCATATAAGATTCTTAACATAAAATGAAAGCCATTACTATTATAAAATATATCAAAATTGACCTTTAGGTTGCAAAGCATGTTACTATTTAAAATTATTTTCCATAAACGATTATTGAAGATATGAAACACTACAGTAGAGATTTTTGGCGTGTTTTCTAAAGTTTCACTAACTTGCTATACTAATGCAAAAAAAAAAAAAAATGGCAGGTTAAACGAAAAACTCAAAAAATATACATGGGATTGTTTCATTGTATATATTAGAAAAAATCAAATTTGAAGTAAATCCTTTTGCCAAGAGGTTTGGATTCTTCAATTATAATATTCATTTAAAATTAAATTTCACTGGTGACCAAGAAGATTTAAGACTTTTTGTTATTATATGTTTCAAAACCAATATATTCCACAAAGATTGCTTTGCTCCAAGTTTTATAACAAAAAGAATAAACTTAATTTTATTTTTATTATATTCAATTCTATTTTCTACTAATTTTTATAGTAGCAGAGAGCAGTGTACCTCAAACACACACACACACACACACACACACACCTACACACATACACACACACACAATATTAAAGAACAAAGTGGTCATATTATTCATGTCTTGAAAGCTATAATTTTTCATTAGGGAAATAGAGTTTTAATATATTTTATTATTTCCAAGTATTATCTTGATCAGTGAGAGGTGTCCTCCAGTGGTCTAGTTAACTTAAGGGATCTTGGGTTGTGTCTGCTCATTTTCTTAATTCTAAACTTTCTTCCTTGTCCCACAAAATCTGATGTCCTGAATTATCACAGGACTCTGCCAACAAGAAAGCCATTGAATTGAATAACTGTCTTCTCTTTCTTGAATGGGAGCCACTATCCAAATAAACTTTTTACTTATAACTCATCCAGATGTCATTATGTTATTATCAATAATAAAAGGCTTGACATACACAGTTTGATGTCTTTATGTATCAAAGTGTTTTAGAAAGAAATACATGACATAGTTACAATAAAAAGTGGACAATGAGGCCTCAGTACAATGGAAATGCTATTATATTAAAGTTTATTTAAAATTTGTAATTGCTATTTTAAAATTCCTTTTTTAAAGATTTTGTGTGTGTGTGTGTGTGTGTGTGTGTGTGTATGTCTTGTATGTATGTGTGCTGTGCCTTAGAAGAGATGGTGAGTCAACAGAGGTGTGTACTGGAAACTGAACTCCAATCTTCTATGAACCATTTAAACACTTAAATTCTGATTCATCTCTCAGCCACCTAGTTTTAAATTTTTACATTTTTTTGAGTTACGTGAACTTTTAATGCCAAATTTCTAAAAATTACAAATTTTAAACATCTATTTTGGCTTTCACATATTGTAAACATAACATAATATCTTCAGTGTTTCATGTTCTTTCCAGAAAACATCTGTGTCATTTTACAATACAACAATAATTACACGAGAAAGAGTTATGATTAGGTGGCAAGTATTTTCTTATTTGGTGCATAGCACTAGATATTATTCTAACTATTGGAAAAATAATATAATATAAAATTTAAAAAGTAAATATTCATTTCCTATATTTCTAAGACGTTATAATCCATTGAAAATATATCTACTTACACTTTTCTTTATTTTAAATGTATTTTTCTTCTTTCATATAATCATATCAACACCACTCCTACCTTCCCTCTATTCCTCCCAGCTTCCCTAATCCTTCCTCTCTTACTATTATATGTTACTTTTAGTAACAATTTGAGTTTCATACAATGTGTCTCGGTAATACTCTCTTCTCATTTCATCCTGTTCCGCCCTATCACCCCTGTGCTCTCAAAAGAAAAGAAAAAAGAAAAAAAAGGAAAGAAGAACAAATAAGAGAAAATATAGCTGAGTTTCTGTGGCAGTCGTAGGGTCTTTGGAGGCAGCAAGCTGCTCTGCTCATGGACAGTGATTCACCTGGTCCGTACGAGGATAACTTTTCAATGTGTGTTGTAATGTTAACATAAGGTTAGTGATATAGAAACTTCGTCTTATTTTTGAGTTAGAAGGGTATTTTTACAAAATCTGTTCCACATTTTACATTTTAGTCAGGTATTGGTAGCAATAACAATGGAGTCAATCAATAATGGAGGATATTTCTTTAATAGCTCACAAAATTATACCTGTGCCTTCCATGTAGGCACTGAGGGGTGACAGGCTAAGGTGGTATGTGTCAATGGAGGTCGCTTAAATTGTAATTATGGTTTAGAGAGCAGCTGTTAATGTCTACCAAAACAAATTTTCAAAATGACCTTTCTTGTTCATTTAAGGAATTTTGCCAAATGTTTAATTTGTAGGCAGCTCTCTTGGGCACCTTCCCAAATACAGACCTTTGAATGAATTAGCTCATCTTTAGAATTCTCACACCAAATTGAATGTTTCTATAATAACCTATAATATCAGTGGAGTTAACTTTGGTTTTAATTTGTGGTTCTTTTAGACATGTGATTTCAATTTAAATAAAATAGAGTGCTTACTAATGATATGAATAAGAAGAACATTTTCATAGTAATTTCTTATAAGGTTTTTTATTGAAAATGTTTTATAACTGTGTTAAATTCAATTTTAAAAACCAATGTCATACTAGAAGCATAGAATATGGCATATCAGAAAATTATGGCATATCAGAAAATTCTCTGGCCTTTATAACTGTCAAGAGATAGCAGAATAATCCATCTTTTCTCTTTAATAATTTTAAGTTCTGTATATTAGCTTTATATTTAGTCTCCAAGAAATAAATAACAACTTATGTTTTCATTTACACATAGAATTGTAATGGGTGAATTCACTTGGAAATAAATCTAGTTATACCCACTCTACCTATCAAATTGTATACCAAGCAAATTGAACAGGATTTACATATTTGTAATCTGGATAGCCATTCCTCATTTAGAGACCAAGGCCAGATGATGACTGTCTGGTATCATTTGCCTTACTACCTTCTTACAAATAAAACAAGCTCTGACTCACATTAGTTGTTCAGAAAGAACACTATTTTCTACCATATATACCACAAGGATATTTCAATGCTAAAACTCAAGTATAAAATATAAGAATCAACAGCCACCTACATGCACCATAGGAAAACCATTTTGGAACTTACTGAATAGTTGGAAAAATAAAATATATTAAAGCAAACATTGTATTTGTTAAAAATGAGGCTGCAAGTGTCTCAGTTTGAATCCAAATTCTATCACTTACTGACTATGAGAACTTTGAAGTATTACTTAAACTTTCTAAGCTAAAATATCCTAATTTGAAAGGTTGGAATAATAATTGTTCCTACATGTCAAAGTTTTTGATATTGTAATAACAAACAATGAAGAACAAGATTCCATCCAATCTTCACAAATTGCAAGCGTCACAAATTGCAAGAACTCCAAAAATGATTGACATTAATATGGAAGTATTCTCACACACACACACACACACACACACACACAGACACACACACATTTATGTTGAAGTAGTTTGACAAAAGGAATATGATACATAATATTTGGATAGTCCACATAACACAATACATGATTAACGAATTATAATTTTACTAGATTCAGGATCAAGTCTGTGAAGGTTCAGAATTAGTTGCACTTAGAAAAATGTGAGAATCACAAATGGAAAACAAATAAAAATGAAATGAATTGAAACAAAAAAATTATGTAAACTTAGTATTTTCAAGCATCTTGTGCAATGTTTATATTTTCTTCCGGCTCAAAATCTGAGTAATATTGAACTATGGTGATTTCCTTTTTCTACTAATGAATGCAGGATATAGAGAAGGTAATTTAAATTTCACTTTTGAATAATATATGAGGAAGATGGCATTCAACCCCACATTTAACTTCTCACTTTACCTCCATCTTTTAATCAATGTTATGGACTCTTGGATATTGATTTTCTTAGAACAGTTTGTTAATGCATTTATATGATAAATTGCAGTTATTTTTATACAGCATTTTGCTCTTTCATGTCTTTCTTTCTCCATCTGGCAGCCTCTCAACAAGGTCCAGAAGGTCCAGTTATTTTTTTGCTTGTTTGTTTGTTTTTGTTTTTCAAGACAGAGTTTCTCTGTGGTATCTCTGGCTATCTTGGAACTCACTCTGTAGATCAGGCTGGCCTCAAACTCACAGAGTTCTCTCCCTCTGCCTCCCAATGTTGAAATTAAAGGCGTCCACCACCACTGCCCAGCA
Organism: Cricetomys ansorgei; assembly: GCA_026225945.1. Lineage (NCBI taxonomy): Eukaryota > Metazoa > Chordata > Mammalia > Rodentia > Nesomyidae > Cricetomys > Cricetomys ansorgei. The sequence goes on from JAMJFZ010001074.1 coordinate 4,357,588, forward strand.
AGGCCCAATACTTATTTTCATATCTTCTCTTTGTAAGAACACAGGAAGTTATTTATTGGAAAAAAACAATTCATCAATATCTAAGCCACAGAATAAAATTACCTCCCAACATATATTTTTACCTAGTTATGAAGTCTATGAGCTACAATATGACAAACATGGCAAGATATACCCACTATTGCATTAGTGACATAGATGTTATAGGGAAAACTAACCGCTTCCTGTTTATATTTAAAGCCTATACTACAAGAGGGAACACATGCTCGGTATATTTAACTGGGAAAAACAAACAAATAAACAAACATACAAAACAGGTCTGACTAGGTTATATGCCTAAGTGTGAACTACTATTACTACTGCTATTCTGCTGAACTGAAAGTTTTAATAATCATCTGTTTTATTATTTTTATAGGCACATAAATTGCATTCTCCACCTATCTTCATAGAAGCTTCTTTTTGCAGTAGATTACAATTAATACAGAGACCTACAATTGGTCAATTTGAAGAAAATTATAGTCTCTACATTGGTCATCTATATTATACTCACAAGACTCAGAGATCATCACAGAAGAATGGGAAGGAAAACCATATGAACCACAGTGAATAGATGCCTGCAGTAAAACATTGCTGGTCATGACATCATGGCTACACACATGAGCTCACAACAGCTATGATTACATACAAATGACTGGAAAAAGATCAAACTATCAAACTATTAAAAGATCAATATCCCAGCACAGGTGGTGTGTGTGTTGAGGGTCATCAGGCTCTACCACATTCTTAGGAACTAATACTGGTAATTGATGACTTCTGGATGAAAGCTAGTCAGTTTTCTTGAAGCCCTGAAAAGTCCCCTTAGTCTCCAGTAGGATGCTCTATAGCCATGCACATAGAGATCACACTAACAGAACAAAGTAGACTTTTAAAAAAGGGGAAGCACATGAAGTTGGGAGGGAAAAGTTTTGAGAAGGACTAATGAGAAACTAGGGAGAAGAAAATGGAAGTGTCTATTTAATCAAAACACATTATATTTGGGTATGAAATACTCAAAATCCAAAACAGAGTTTAAAAAAGAAAAACTGGAAGTTTTTGAACTTGATAATTGCTAGGAAAGGAAAATTAGTTTTTGTTTGTTTGTTCTCAAAGGAGTATCACTGGCTATATCAACAGCACTTAGGCTAGCGCCATACTCAAGAGAAGTTGGTAATCCAAAAAGAACTCCACATTTGTGTGTGTCCTTTTGTATTGTTTGGTATTTTTTGTGTTATTGTTCTTTTTCTTTCTCTCTTTGTTTTTTTTTTCTTTTTTTGATTCTTGTTTGATTTGTTTCATTTTGTTTGTGAGAGAAAAGAAAAAAAAAGTTTCTTGGATGCTAAAGTGGTAGTGGGGAAAGAAAAAGATCAAAATATATTTTCTGAAGATATTTCAATAGGAGCCATAAAATTATAATATAAAGGTAATACTTTCATGATTAAATTCATTTTGTTTTGGTAAGTCCAAATAAAATAAAATCTTGACCTTGAAGAAGCTCAGCGTGTATTGTTTTAGTGAAATGGAAGAAAGTATAGACCAAGTTCAAGAACCAGTAGGATTTTAGAACTACATATGGTAAAAGTAACTTATTTACTGTACACAACAGTACTCTGACTGTATCCTGTCCAGTTTTAGTGGACACATTCTTGGGCGTTGGAGTGGTAAGGTGGACACATTCTTGGGCATTGAAGTGGTAAGGTGATTTATTGTAGATAATAATTTTATTTTTCATTATGGTCTGTATTGAAATTTTCCCTGCTATTTTTCCCCTTATGGAAATTCTCCTCCCATAGAGAAAAGCTTTGAAAAATGCTGAATATTTGTCATGTAAACTACTTACATTATTTCAATCTGTGAAAAACACTGTGTAAGTCCTTTAGGTTAACCCTGAATTTTTACATCAGAAAGGAACATTGGCAATGAGATACAAATGAAAATATACCATTTATAATAACCAATTCTTGATGAAAATATAAGCATCTAAGCTCATAACACAGAGGTCTTCTATAACAGTCACAAATGCAAGGGAAAGGAGAAAGAAAGTGTTTATTCCCCAAACTGAAGATATGGATAAGAGAGTATTATGACTTTCAGTCCTCATTTGCAGCTCTCTCTCAAAGCATCATCACATACCATAGCTTTCGTTCTGCAACAGTAATGATGCTGTTTCAGATATAATGGAACAGGAAAGCAGGCCATACACGAAGCAGCAGGAAGCCATTGTGCTGAAATACAGCTCCTTTTATGGAAAAGACTTAATAGGAATCTCACTGTGACAAAAGCAAGTTATTGTGATATAGGTAAATCATCTTTTCAGACATTTTAAGTCTTAGTAGCTTGTATGTGGAAATAATCACACACATAAATGGAGTTCCTAGAAGTTTTTGCAAAACCTATAATTTGGATGCATCTGTGGATGAATACAATGAGCCAAATATGTTTAGAAACACTCCATCTGACTTTCTATAAATATGATCTTAATATATGCAGAAAAAGTTTCGGCATGATACTATGAAATATATTTGACATCAAACGTGATTTGTAAGCTGGTCTTTCTCAGCTGGCAAAATCTTACACCTTAGACTTCTGAGTGCTGCTACCACAAGTGCCTGAATATTAAGAAATGCTTAAAACAAAAGAAATTGGGAAATCTACAATTAAATTAAATTTTTAGTATCATATTCGTTGACCTTGATTCTTATTTTGATAAAAAAGTAAAAAAAAAAAAAAAACACATTCAAATATTTTTAAGATCAACTGAACTGAAATGTTAAGTTATCCAACTGTTTCAATGGCACAAACATGTCTATTGGATTTTGACTTATATTTGAACCATTATGTCGATACCAGCTATCAACCTCTGTATATATTTCATTATATACATGCTAAAAGTCAAATTGATGGTTCATTGGAACAATGATACATTTCTCATTAGCTTCCCACAATTGTTTAGGGTAGTTTACTTGTCAGCAACAAGCAATAGAATTACCAGTTTTGCCAAATTGTCATCTACGTCTACTTTTGTCAGAGCTCCATCCCCTCCTCTCTTGAGCTCCAGATTAATGTGCTGTGTATCTGGGTTTCTATGAGGACTCAATGAAAATAACCATTTTTCTTCTTCATTTTACACATGCAGAAACATATTTATATACACATACATATATGTACCTATGTATTCTGTTCTGAAATGTCTATTTAATACATGTCCATTCATGAATTTGGTTGCTGTTTTTCCTCTTGAATTGGAATAACACATTGTGGATGCAGGTCTTTAGTAAAATTAATTATTTCAAATAATTTTGCCTATCTGTAACCTGGACTTTTACTTACCTAACAGGTATACAAAGAAGAAATGTTCTACTTTAATAAATAGCCATTTTTCTTAAGCCTAGAACATTTATAGATGCTGGAAAATTATTTTTCAATGCTGTCTACATCAGTATTTACACTATCTTAATTCCCATCCAAACCCATATCGTGTATTTCTAACATTTTTTTCTTAACAGTATTTTAACATGTTTAGTCCAACTCAGTAATCAAATATTTTATGAGTATAAACATGAGTATTTTGAAGGTAATTTGACAGTATAAGCAGTCAGGAATATAACAATAATAACTCTAACCCTAGGACTTACGACCTCCCTATTCATGATATTTTTTTTTTTATAAAATTACAGTGTCAGATATAAAATTCCGTACTGTGGAGCAGGCTTCCAATCTGATCAGAAAACAATTAATTACTAAATGACAGTAATGCACCTATGCATTTAAGGTCATATCTTTTCTACTAGGTCAGAAGTAGGAAACAGCCAATTTTGGATGATACTATTGACAGCTTTTTCCCACAAATGATTTCCATAAAATCATTTGACACTGTGAAAATTAGACAACAGAAAGTTTCCTAGTTAGTTTCAGACTGGGTCCTCTGTAAGTCTAAAGTCACTATGTCTGATGTCTTCATCACATTGTCTTGGTGGGCAACTAAGGAAAGTGTCAATAGGCTGTATTGTTTTGGAAACCTCTGTGACTTTTTTGGCCAATAACTCTCGGGGGAGTATGCAATGTCTTTCACTGCGATTTCAATTAAATTACCAATATCTTCTGGGAATAGCATTGCCATTCATGCAGATAATAACATTTAAAGTTTACTTTCTTATCACATTCCAAAATCACTTTACTAATTAGTTGGTTTACATAAGAATTCCTTATAATTTTTGTTTTGGTTAGGCTACTCTCTACCCACTCTTGTATCTTATTATCTCGTCCCCTACTTAATTATTTAATCTCTGGTACATGATGTTGTCAATATGTAGACTTATTTTGGAGATATTCTAGCCGCCTAAATTAAAAAAATACATTATGCATAATTTTAATGTGAGAATTAATTTTTAATAAATAATTCAAATATAGGAAAATTAACTAAAGTTTTAATAGATTTATATATACAACAAAATCATTCTAAAAATAATTAAATAATAAAACAGAATAAAAAGGAGACTGTTCTAATAAAGTTACATCCATTTCAATTTTGACATATCATTTTTACAAGAATATCAAACAAACTTTCCAAATTTATTTATTGAACCTGTGAAAAATGGAAAATTATAGATAAGTTATAAAACTTTACTCTTTGTGAAGTGACTTCAGTTTTCACCTATTAGCCAACTATGTAAAATATCATGAATCTATGATATCTTGAATCCCAATAGGAGAGCACGGGCAGTGTTCAGACCACAATAGATAGGCTGCGTATCCACAGGTATGCTACTTACCCTTTCTCTTTTCTGGCTTTCTGATACCTTCTAATGAAGACTATAATTAAACCTACTCCAATGAAGTTCATGGGTAGTATATTAAAGCATTACATTTATTATTAATAGTATGAGCAAATGGGTATGGTGGCTCAGATGTAGAGGTAGGTGGATAACAATTATGTCAATGCCAGATGGGTCTACATTAAGAATACTAGATCAGTCAAGGTTACAAGTGAGACTCTATCCTCAAAAGAAAATATAATTTTATTGTTGAGATAGTAAACTTAGCTATTAGCAAAATTATATTAGGCAATCCTCGTATAATTTATTCAATACACAAGCATTTGAATGCAGGAATTGGCATGACTTTATTTTCAAAAATATGGTATGCCATTTTGTCTATGAATAATTATATATTTCACTACCCAGGCTGAAAAATGTAGTTTTATGAAAATTACAAAGGTGTTTCCAATACTTCATTTCACCAATTCGTAGCAGGTACAGCTACTGTGGTAGTAGTAGTAAGTAAATGTAAATAAATGCTATCCACTAAATGAGGAGTAACCCAGCAAATGTTTCCAAGTGACTAGCTGAATTCACTGTACCTTTGCAGAAAAATCTCCTCTAACATCTTTTCATGTAAATATATGCCAACCATCATTTTCCTGATGATTTATTTCAATGCCTGCAAATCATAACATTGACAACTCTCGAGTAATCCAAAATTTTGATCAGTGAATGACTTGTAAGATCCTTAAAACAGGAAATCCAAATTTTACCTATAAAACATACATCACAGATTCAGAGACAATGTTTAGAATATAATAAACAAATTAAAATGTCTCATGTTATATGATTATGAGGTAATATGCCCACCTGAAATATGATTTGTGTTTTTATAATACCTTAAATAAATAAAACGTAAAGAAACAGAGAGAGGACCAAGGACAGATACTGGAAGACACTCATACTAAATCATGCCTCTTATCAGCTTATGGAGCTTGTTGAGTTATAGACAATTTTTGGAATAGTAAAAAATCGCAGGGCAAAATACAGAATCTATTTGGATTTCATTCTGGTGTGTAACTGATCAGTCTTGTTAACTTTACATTTTCTAACATTATAAAAATATTAAATGTATTTTCCTCCATAAAAAGAAAATCCATGCAATGTTTTATTATTAAGTGTGTGTGTGTGTGTGTGTGTGTGTGTGTGTGCCTGTATGATACTGAAGACCAAGTCCGGATTCTCACACATCCTACTAGAGTATTACACCACAAAGATGTGAGCCCAGACACATAGAATGGTTTAAATTTGGTCACTATTGTAAAACTGCTACAGTGAATTATTGAAGTAATCATTGTAGGATCACTTCAAATGTCCCACTTTTATTTATTGGTTCAAAAATCCCATTTCTCAGCAAAGAACAGACCCAGCCTCTTTCAAATAGATCTGAAGAAGTTATTTTGTGAACAGACAGTGATATTGAACTTTTACTGTGATGATCTATTTATACTGTTAAGGAACACTGAGTTTGTGAACTCGCTCATCTAAGCTTGCTTTATTAACCGTGGGAAGGTATGATGACTGATGCAAGAGTTTTCCTGGAGCAGTTTATAAATCTATAAACAGTCTTATTAAAAGAATGAAATATTTAAAAATACTTAAAAAAGAATTAAAAGAATTAAATTTCTGACAAAACACTGAAAGCATAGGCACTAAAAATAAAAATTAATAATGAGTGCTCATGAATCTGAAAAGCTTCCATATGGCAAATGACACTATTATTCAGACAAAGCAAAAGAACTGAGAATTTACAAAGATTTTTTTTACAAACTACACATTTGACAGAGGGCTAGTATCTAAAATATACAATTAACTAAAAAATAAAACTTGGACTTCAAGGAAACAAATAACAAAATTATGCAATTAGAAGAAAATCAACCTAAGTGAAATAACCCAGATTCAGAAGACAAAGGGCTAAATGTGGATGTTAGCTGTTAAGTCTTAGATAAATCGCAGAGCATAAATATGTTATAAAGTACTATGGGAGATATATGGCTCTCCCTGGAAGGAGAAATATAATAGATAGATATTGATGATCAAGAAACAGTGGCTGGAACAGGAGGGTCAAATGAGTAGGGGAAGGTTAGAATGGAGAGAGTGACTATGAGGAGGGACAGTTAAAACTAAGGGCCTTTTGAGAATTTACAAAGACACCTAATATGCTAGAAGCATTCTAAAACATATACATATATAAAGGAGATCTACATAAAATTGACAAATAATGGGTGACAGAGTCAATACTAGACATCTCTCATCATTAAATGGAGCTTCCAGTACTAGGAAATGATTATATCTCATGGAGTTACTGGCAAAAGGAGCCCCATGAAAAATCATAAATACCAAGGCTATTGCCAAGGCTCTTGATTAAGCTCCCCAAACTGATGGTAAGTCTGGATTGCTGAAGAAAACAATATCACAGCTCACTGAATATGGAGAAGTTGAGGCAGTGCCTACATAGACCCTTTAAACTATACTGACTACTGTTCATGGTACTAAAAAGTACTCCGATCCTCTGATCGCTATCAAATGAGAAAGGGAAAACCTAAGCCAACAATACCTTTCAATCTACAATGATAATCTGTCTACAAGATGTGCTATACAATCGTGAAACAAACTGATGAGAGTAATGGACCAATAACAGATTTGATTTAATGACCCCTCTGTGAGTTGGAACTCTGATACCATGCTTGGCTGGTTAAGAGCCTGAGACTGGAAAAGTGAGTGATCTAAGAAAAAAACAAATAGTACTATTCTGCTAAAGTGACATAGCAATGCAACATCTAATAAACATTATCCTGTTCTCCTAGATGAGTGAGTTGCTTTGCCACCATCAGAGAAGCTTCCTCCTATAGTAGACGAGAAAAATGCAGAGACCTGCAATTGAATAATTTGCAGAGCATGAAAAACCTTGGTAAACTCAGTCCTAAATAGGATGTTTCCATCCCTCCTATCAGGGCTCAGGGGGCCCTGCAGAACAGGAATTGAATGATAGTAAGTGTGAGAAGGTATGGAGGATGTTTTTTTTAATTCTGACTTCCTCTTATAAGGACTCTATTCAACTAAAAAAAGAGGTTATCTCCCAATTTCAACATTTGTCATCACATCTACAAATTTATTGATATGATATATACACAGGTTTGGAGGACTGGGACATGATCATTTTCTATAGACTATTCTTCAGTTTTCTCCTGTAGGTAAGGAAGTAGGATTGCTTCATTTAATGAAGAGTATATGTCTTAGTTTACTGGCATGCAGTTTCTGTAAAGCTTTCAAAAAATTTCAACATTTACCACTGATAACTGTGGAAATTTGAAATTGCACTTAACAACAATTCAGCATATTTAACGTGTTTCAAGGCATAAAGATTTTTTTTTCTTTTTCATAAACAACCCAGTGTTATTTTCAGACTAACACCAAGGAAAGCACTTTCAATATTCAAAGTCATTTTTCTTCGAAGTTCTGTTATCCAGTTTTAAGCTGATACCCCTCTCTGGCTTCTTGAATTGTTAGTTTTTCTCTTCTCACTTTGCTATTGTGTAAAATACTCAGTTTTCTGATTCAATGTCTATAAGAGCTCCACTCAAACCAAGTACTTCACGTTTTGCATTCTACCTGAGCAGTCGTATCTACTACTTCAAGGCCTACCATATCAGCAGTTTTCATATTCCTATCTTTTCTCTTTATTTTCTACTCAAAGAGCTAAGTTTCACACCTCTCCTCTGACCTTCTGCAAAACGATTCTGTCTTTCAAATATAGAAGTCAACATAGGCTATCAATGAATTTCATGCACAAACTATTAGACATACTAAATAAACTTCCTTTACAACATGATGGATTATTTTAGCAATCAGAAGATGAGTAAAGCATAAAATATTCACAGTTAATTTATTTCAATTTATAGATGAAAAAAATGCTAAAGTGAATAAATTCTGTCTGACTTTTAATAATTATGAAAGAGGAAATATCAAAGAGAAAAATTTTGTTGGGTGTTCTGAATGTTTATGTGGGGGAAGGGGTTCAACATATGCGAAGTGGTGAAGCATGCCTTTAATACCAGCACTCAGGGGGAAGAGGCTGGTGGATCTCTGTGAGTTCAAGGACAGGCTGGTCTACAGAGTGAGTTCCAGGACATGCAGAATTATGACAGAGAAACCCTGTCTTGAAAGACCAAAAAAAAAAAAAAATGTTGGGGTATGTATTAGAATGGCTTTGTACTGTAGAGGCATACAGGGAGAGATTTAGCTTATTTTGTATTTGAACTATATTAGTAGTAGCAAAATCACCATAATAATTTTTGTGTTTTTCATTTCTCAATGAATAAACAATACAGCACCTACAGATTTTCAAATGATCTTCTTCATAGATTTACTATGGCCAAGATTACAAATCATTACCCAAAAGTCATTCAGAGCATAGCTAGCTGCGTTAGTTGGATTCTCTGGAGGAACAAAACTAACAGAATGAGTGTGTATTTTAAGAGGATTTATTAGACTGCCTTGAATGGTTATGATTCAGATAGGTCAACAATGAATGTCTGCACATTGAAGAGACTGAGAAGTGATAGCTAACTGTTTAGTTTACAAGGATGAGGGCCTCCATGGTCCCAATATTGCCCTGAAGGCCTACACAGTTCCTGGGGAGTCTTAGATCTACAGAGTTTTGAAAGACCTAAAAGACTGTGTTTTGATATAAACAGAAAAGGTGGGGTGGCAGCAACAGAGTAGATAAACTGGTGAGTAGGGTAGGTGAATTGCCAATGAAATGTAGAGGGAAGCAGGAAGAAAAGAAAAGAAAAAAGAAAAGAAAAGAAAAGAAAAGAAAAGAAAAGAAAAGAAAAGAAAAGAAAAGAAAAGAAAAGAAAAGAAAAGAAAAGAAAAGAAAAGGCTTTCTTCCTGGAGTTCCTTATATATCAGAGGCCTCCCACATTTAAGAGGGGTCTTCCCACTTCTAAAAAGCTAGTTAAGAAAATCCCCCACTGGTGTGACCACAGTCTTGTCCCATGGGGATTCTAAATATTGTCAAGTTGACAATGAATGCTAATTATCACCCTAATTCTCACTTAGTTTCTTAAAATTTCGCAAAGTGTTAATATATTTATATTCTGAATATTTTATAGTCAGAGTAAACAAACAAAAATTACTAAAAAGTGACCCATAAACAGACTCTACGGATGGAATCATGATGTGTGGTATTGTTTTGATTTCTTTTGTTTTTCTTGGTTTGCATTTCCTCTCCTTTGGTAACATTAGCAAATTATTCTTGTGTTAGATATAGCCCTTCTTTAACTTGATATTTGACATTTTACTTAGTTATAATGAGAGGAAACCATGACATGTTCTCTTATTTTTTGCCTTTTCTTTTTTGATATTATTTAAATTCCATATACATGGGCAAACACTAACACATATGTGCTTTCATAATAATTTCAAAAATAAGAAGGTAAACATGAACAAAACAAGTTGATACAACCTTTTTAAAAAGGAAAACATAGATACCACATGCAAACTGTATAATAAAACTACTGAATATGAATTCATCTGAGGACCAAATTTGCAAACCAAACTCCCAGATTCTATACCTCTCTAATGAAAGGTAAAGCATAGAGAGTCCACAAGCATAGCCTTTATGCCAGTTTTGAGTCCGGAAGTCACGAGACATTCAGAAGCTTAAATTGAGTTCAACAAGAGTTAATGCATGATTTTATTTCCAGTGTAATATATACTTATAGGTAAAACTAATTTACTTCTGTAACCATCTTTGTTTATTCAGGTCATTTAGTAAAAATATATCTAGGAAATGTGCTTCACAATTTAGTCTCAGGGGTCATAACAACTATATTTTGAAGCTTTGAGAAGCTCTGCATGTGAACCAGAATGGGATTATGAAAAAAGCCTTTGTTTATTGTGTGGTTTAAGAACCTCAACAACTGCTATTTCTTGAAAAAGTCCTAATTTTGTATTAAACTACTGGTACCTAAGAAGTAGGCCTTCAACTGTGAACTGAAAACATGCTATCTAGTAGCTAGTAAACATGCTATCTCTGATGTCACACTCTTATGTTCTACCGTTTTTTCAGTGGTTCCTCAAAAAAACAGTTGCAGCATTGAACTCTTACTTTGTCAAATTTCCCCATCCAATTTGAGGTTTTAAAAGCAGAAGGAACTTCAATAGCACTCTTTATATGCCCTATTATTTTTCATGGTGGTACGAGTGTTCACAGAGGACAATCACGCTCTGCTCACTCAACTTGAGACTGTGACATTAGAGACACATAAAACATGTGAATGCATGATGATTGGTGACTCTTAAATGCCCTCCTCATATGCATCACATTTTAGACAAGGTGTTGTGTCACAGTTTTATGTTCTTTCAGAAGTCGTGCCTGCGTTGGTGTTCTCTTAGTTATGCTTTATTTACAAGTTAGATTGCGGACAGGTTTATGTCAAATTTCTTACCTTGCTTCACAGTTTCATAGCAGTGGCAGTGATCATGCTAAAGCAACAGGAAGAAAAGGCAAAAGGCACATTTTAGAAACCTTAATTTATTACTCGTGAAGTGAGTATTCACACTGTCTCCAAAGTTTTTATGGTTAAGATGAAATATCTACGCATTGTGACAGTTTTTTAAACTTAATATTTCCAAAAATGAACCATTACCTTTTCTCAAAACTTAAAGTAACTTAGATATTTTCTTATGATTTTGAATCAAAAATGTCTTGATACATAAGGGATAAGTTTCAGGAATGCTGAAAGACAATTAATAAACTAAATATAAGTAGAAAGAGTAATAATGTTTTTCATATATGTTTTTATAATTCCAAGTAAATTCTCTAAATGGATACATATTTATATAGATTGCCTGTATAACTATGTTTTTATGTGTGTATTAAAATGGAGTCAAAGAACAAAAAATACTTCAACTCGAGCAGTAAGTGATAAGTTGCTTTACATAAAAAGAAATTTTCCATATCATGCACATATCCTTAATATATAGAACTTTGTCAATCTTCTCATGCCATTTTGAATTTCAACAAAATTATACTCACTATTTAAAATTTACTTTAGAAATTTTAGTTCTCAACTAATTTTAGATCACCACCCCTCATATATCTTTTCATTATGAAAACTGTGTTATCTTAAGATACCATGATTCTCCAATTTTAAGTGTTCTCTTCATTCTAAGGTTAAGCCACAACTGCTTTTGTCAAAGATAAGCTAAAGCATTTCATGAGAAAAAACAAGACTAGAAAACAAATAGAAAATCTACAGTCTCTGAAACTGTTTTAAGTTTTATTCCTGTATTAGACTTGATCAGAAGAAATGAACAACACCTGTTTTTCCATAGTAGCAATTTCCCATTGAACCATTTGGTCCTTTTGTTGCTTAAAAGTGAGAATCTTTTCACATGCTTATTGTCCAATTATATGCATCAAAATTATGATAATTTTCATTTTTTAAGACCAATAATAGAAATAAGGAAATTAAACTATAGGCTTCCTCTCAGTAGGCCAGAGAGATGACTGGGCTGGTAGAAGTTCATGCAAGAGTACCAATGACCTGAGTTCAATCTCCAGAGCCCAGGAGATGGCAGAAGAGTATTTTGTCCTGAGTGAGTTACAATGTGAACACGCACACACACACACACACACGCACCACACACAAAGATGCATACATACACACAAACACAGGCAAACAGACACATCCTCTCTCTCTCTCTCTCTCTCTCACACACACACACACACACACACACAGAAATGCACACAGATCAAGTTTAGTAAAGATATATTTTGAAATATATATATATATATATAATTATAGTTATATATTACATAATTATATATTATATTTATATTATATATCATATATAAAATATATAAATATATAAAATAATTTTATATAAAATATATGTTATAATATATAATAAATAATTATATGTATCTTAGAATACTTGCTAGCTTATGGTAAAAAAAATAAAATTCTTACTTTTAGCTTCATAACAACTATAGCATATCATTATACTATTGCTCTGTGTAGTCATCCTAACACCCAGTAATAGTATAACATATTTTTCTCTAACTAAATATAACAGTTGATCAAATTTTCCTTGTTCCTTTCCATGTCTTTGTGCTATAGAGTAACCATCATTCTCTTTCCAACTTCTGTTTGAAAATTAAACATTCAAATTTGTAGGCTTGGCTTTACTAACCCCTAGAGACTGGACGAGAACTAGATCTCATCAGTCCATTGAGATTATTAGTTCTAGCCTTCTAGAAAAAAAAGCATTTTCATTTTGTTCTTACTTGAAACTTTTGACTGGGGTTATGACAAATTCAAATTTATTTTATCTAACCAATGATCAATTTTAACACAATTTAACAGTGGGTATTTTAGTATATTTCTTAACTTTAGTAATTTTATTACAATTTACTGTCTCTATAAAAAATGGAATATGGCATGTTTGGGCAAACAAAGTCTCTTGTGAATAAGAAGAATGCAATCCATCCCATCTTACTGTTTTATTGTTGAACATGATGCAATGTAATGCTACAATAACAAACAACTCCTCAACTAACTTAAATTTGTTTTTGAAACATTATTCATCTTCCTCTAAATGATTCCCTTCCCAGGTGGCATTATATTTTGTAAAGTTTTTAATTTTACTAATGATCATAATATAAGCAAGAAACTGACATTCTTAGATAAAAACCTTGCAAATATATTACATGTTATCATTGACAAAGTAAATATTATCTGATTCATTAGGATTCTTCTTTCATGTCTAAAATGTTTTGTTTAAAAGCAACAAATTACACAACTAGGCCTTTTCTTACATAGGTTATCAATGTCTTAAGGGAATGATGGTTATCTCAAGCAAAAAATCTGAGGATGAGAAACAATCAAACATTACTGCAAAAGTTATGTAAGACTCCAAAATTAGAGTCTTCAAAACAAAGCAGTTTATATTTATAAGAATAGAAATGCCTCTGACTTTTATGGTGAAACTTTAGAAAGATAAAGATGGTATTAAGTGATCTAATAATCCCAAAAGCCAAGAATGATCTAAAAGTACCCAGAGAACAATGATTGTATAGGATCTAAATATTCAGTATACAATTTTCCTTCAGTATACAATAGTATATAAATAATCTTTCATTCTAATATTCTAATAGGGCACTTACTATCACCTAAGAAAACTTCCATGGAGCATACAAACATGCTTTTTAAGGCCCTTGGTTGATATTTCAGAAATTTTTATTCCTTGAGTCACATGGTAAAGGTTTAAAGTAGAGTAAACATCAGTAGAATTTTTCACTGCAAAATATAAAATACATTTATTTAAAATATCAGTATACTATAATGATAGTTATTGATATATTATACATAGTTATTTTCAACTTATTCTACATTGGATACTTTTAAAAATCATGAATTTGTATATGTGCATGTGCAATTGTGTATGATTTTATGAAACTCCAGAAGGATGAATCAATTATTAAACTGGATGAAAAGTACTTCCTAGAAATAAAACAACATGCATATTTTAGATTACATTTCTATTCATGAATTTGATTTATTTTTGCTCACCAAAATCCTATTATTTACTGTGTACTGGGGATAAGTTTGTTTTAGATACAGTGGAGAAATAGACACATAAGAATTCTCTCCGTATGAGGTCTTAGTCTTGTGTCAGGAACAGACACTAAATAATTTATCAAAAAACTCAATATAAAATATGAACAAGATGTAAGCTTATACTGAAACCAGAAAATATCACGTTTAAGAAAATATTAGGTCAGAAGGAATTGATGTTTATCTGTTCAGAGGTATCTTTAGGTCTTTTCTCACTTTAAATAATCAAGTTGCATTTGTGTTATTGTTTGAAGCCTTTATATTGTTTGGATAAAAATGCAATACTAGATAGATGTTGACAATATTTTACCACCATATATAGGTAGGATTTTTTTTCTAACGATTCCTTTGCTCTGGAAGATCTTTTTTGTTTAATATAATTTTATTTATTTAGTCTTCATTTTCTTGCTATGCTTTCATAGTCATATACAAGAAGTCATAATTATCATTGGAGCCATGACCAAGAGGTATATCAAAAAAATGTTTCAGCATCATCAGTCTTAAGAATAAGGAAATACAAAGCCAGGATATGCCCCCATATTTGTTACAGTGACTGCTATAAAAGAAAAAGAAAAAGCAAGTGATAAGCAGAGTTTCTAAGAGTGAAGAAGTAAGAACATTTGCTTTGTTAGTGGGAGTGTAAATGAGTGGAAATTTTACATTTAAAAGATGGGGATTCCCAAGTAATATAAAACTACCATAGAACCCAAGGTTCACACTAATAAATGTATACTTTATTTGAACGAAATCAAGAGTTCAAAAATATTTCAGAATTAATCATAATATTTAAGTATAAAACAATCTTTCTGGTGATTTCACTTTGCATTTTTTTTGTTGTTGTTTTGAATTCTGGTAGAAAAGACAACCCTGTCTTTTGACTGTTTTCTAAAAAGAGAAAGGAAAAAGGCCTGGTGTTGGGTGGCTAGAAGGTAGAGAGGATCTGAGAGCTATTGGGAAAGGGGAAGCCCTTATCAGAATATCATGTAAGAAAAAAGCAAAACAAAACAAAACAAAACAAACTACTTTCAATAAAAAGGAAACACATTACCAATATCAACCATGTGTGTATGTGTGTGTGGTGTGTGTGTGTGATATAGATCAACAGAATTGTTCATAGGTAGTGAGCATATAGAAAATGAACTGTTATTCTGCCTCAGTGAGGAATGGGCTTTTATACATTGTAGCTATAGTTAGTAACAAAATATTAAACACTTAAAACCTGCCAAAGTAAAAAGTATATGAGGAAATAAATATTTGGATTTTATTGAGGTACCCTTTCTATATGTTTTAAAATTACTTATATACAACATATATATAACATTTAAATATCTAAAGATATCTTCTGCAAAACACAAAGCACAAAAAAAAACAGATGAAAGAACTCCATGCTATCTAATGATATCATGTAAAATATGCCTTTCATTTAACTTTTTATAATACACAAAAAGATTTTAAAACTTACTTTGAATATTTAAAGTGCTTTTGTGTTGCAGATGTTCTCCCAACACTGGTCTGAAGAGAATGTAGCAAATGAGTCCAAGAGAACATGCATCAACTCATGACCCAAGAGAAGGATGTTATGATTAGCTAGGAAAATAAATTGAGACATAGTGGTTGGGCTTTTTAATAACTATTTTAGTCAGATCTTAAAATATATTTAATAGCTTCACTTAGGAATGGGCAGAAATAGTCCTTGGATTAATGATGTTCCTGATAGTCCCTGATGTTTCTTATTCCGTGAATTAATGAGATGGAACAAACAGCTAGAGTCAGCATCAAAAGTAAATATTGTACATCAATTGCACTAGAATTCTACAAGTTTGCTACAAAGGACTATAGTAATGTTTCTGTGATTATGTTCTTTTCTTTTTTGTGTTATTATTTTTCATGTATATGCATATGCTTGTTTCCATATGTATGTAGATATGTACAGATGTTCACATGTATACGAAGGCCCAAGATCAATGCTGGGAACCTTTCTCTGTTGCTCTTCCAATATACATTGAGGCAGAGTCTCTCAGTCAAACTCACAGTTAATCGACAGCTTTGCCAGGTAGCTTGTAGGATATCCTTTCTATGTCTTTCTCCTTCTGGTGGTAGAATTAGAAGAACTGGAAGTGAACCACAAATTTAGTCCAAAATTTACATGGGCTCTGGAAAACTGAAGTTCTTCTTTCTTGCCTGCATGGCAACTGCTTTAGTCCCTAACTGTCTTTGAAGTCCTATTTTTACTTTTTGAAAACTAAAACATAATACAACTGTACCAGAGTTTTTATTTCAGCAATCAAGAACACAGTTCATTTTTTTCATCTAGACTACTTTGCAAACTGATTTTTTTTCTTATTTAGGGACTTTATTTCCTAACTAAATGCAAGATTACCAATTATACTAAAAAGAACTTTAAGAGCGATGTTTATCATCAACGTTATTTTAAGTAGTACTAATATAATGTTAACTTATTTAATGATATCTTCTGTTCTGTGCAATAATATTTTGTGGAAGCATTTGATAAGGGTACACACATTATAATATCAAAGTTATATTGAATATTTTGCATGCAAATTGTCTCATTGGAAATATTAGGTCTATAATAAGCTTTATTAAGTAATGGAAAAAGAAAGCAATGAAGATCATAAAGAAAATAATTATGGTAAGTCACTGAAGCCAGGGAAGCAGGTAGGCTAACTGCAGATCTTTACCTCTCCCTTTGTTCCTTCAAGTCCAATCTCCCAGTCTCATATCCATCTTTGTTGCAGAACACCTGCTGTGGCCTCTTTTCCCTCCTTGCCCGCATCTCCTGGGTATCATACACTATCATTCTTTCCCTCGCTAATCACTATATACCAATGCCAAACTCCAGCAGGAATTATTTGGGAACCCAGAGGTCACTCTTGGACAGGGAAGCAGATACCCTAACTACCTATCTTCACCTCTCTTTCCTCTCCTCCAAATCTTATGTCTCAGAACCACCACAATCTCTGTGGCAGACCATCTGCTGTGGCATCCCCACCAAATTCTTCACAATTTTCACCAGATCACAAAGATCTCTTCCAACAGTCCTCCTCATTCATCTATATATCTCAGCCTCATTCATCTATATAACTCCAACAGGCATTGTCTGGGAACCCTCCAGCCAAGTCTGCCAGAGCAGCTGATGGGCCAGTGAATAATATCAGTGTAAAGTATCATGAAATGTATCAAATCAAGAGAGCAGTCTCAGGATGCTAAGCTTCAAATTGAAGGGGAGGGAGGTACAGCCTTTAAGAGGATGAACAAGCACTCCTTCACCAAAGCATATTTATTGATAGTTACACAAAAAGCAATTTAGAGCAGGGCAAAGTTCCACATACCAAACCTTTCATCAAGGTGTTTTTTTGAAGGAACAATACAGCCTACACAAAACCAAAGTTCCTCTATCTGTTCCCAATGATCAGCAGAGAGACATCCAGGTGTGCCAGGAATATCTTGTGACCAGGGTTACATGGGGGCTGCAAGCCTCTCAAAACAGCTCCATCAATCACAGAAAGCCAGTATGGATTAATCATGGATTAACCATGGATTTCTTCAAAGCCTAAGCATGTCTAAAAAAATTTCTTCATATGCACTTTTTAATCCAAGTACATGGGATTACTAACTTTTTGCTACACAATAAGGCAGGCAAGCTTCAGATATCCATTCCCCATCCTCTCCTCCATGTTGAATTTTCCAGTCTTATCCCCTGCCCTGTAGCAAACTGCCTGACATGGCCTGTTATCACTCTGTCGCCCTGCCTAGGGGACTAAGCAGATTCTAGTGGAACATCCTGCATTCATCCCTCCTGTGGACACTCTCAAACCCTGTCCTGCTAGCCTATCCCCCTTCCTAAGGGTAAGAAAAAAAAAGCATGATCATCTCATTAAATGCAGAAAAGGCCTTTGAAAAAAATCCAACACCCCTTCATGATAAAAGTTTTGGAGACATTGGGGACACAAGGGACGTACATAAATCCAATAAAGGCAATTTAGAGCAAGTCCATGACACCCAACTGAAATAGAAATAATAATAAAAAAAAATTCCACTAAAATCAAGACCAAGACAATGTTGTTCAATCTCTCCATACTTGTTTAATCATAGCACTTGAAGTTTTATCCAGAGCAATACGACAATTGAAGGAGATTGAGATAATACAAATTGGAAATGAAGAAGTCAAAGTATCTTCATTTGCATATGATACGATAGTCTTCATAAGTGATCCTAAGAATTCCACCAGCAAACCCCTACATCTGATAAACACTTTCAGCAAAGTAGCTAGATGCAAAATAAACTCATAAACATCAGTAGCCTTCCTATATACAAATGACAAATTTCCAGATAAACTACTGAGACTTTGTGGTTGTTACAGCACCTAAAATTAATTGTGCCTTAAAAGTATTTTAAGAAATACAAATTAGGTTCTGTTCTGCTCATATATAATGAGTTACAGAACTCAACCAAAGTCAAAGGGACAGACTTCATAACCACTATGAATATGAGGCAATTGCTGCTTCCTGTATTGCATATAAAGACTTAATTTTCTCTTAGTAATGGAGACTGTCTTAGTTGCTTTTCCTATTGCTTTGATAAGAATACTTGCAGGCTGGCCTGGAGCTGAGAAAGGGTTGAAGCATGCTTAGAACCCCAGATTTCTTGTCCTGAGAGCAGTAGAAATTTGTGTGCTCCCACCTCTTTGCTCTGGCACCAGCAGACCCCAGCAAACATTAACAGCTGACAGTTTCCCCAGTCTTGGACATGCCCAGGTATATACAGCCCTGACAAATTTCTGCTTCTCTAAGGCCACCAGGGCTGGTTACTGTGTATCTGACCACTGCAGCTGGAGGGCTTTTGGCTGAACTTCCCCTTCTTCCTATATGACCTTATAAGGTCTCTTTCTCTGGGCCCTGTGACCTCCACTTATGCAATTAGAGCTTTCTTAATACTTTCACCCCAGCCAATGACATATGACCACATATGACCATATGGCCTGATTGTGAGTTCCTGTATGCAAATGAAGGTTTCTTAGTACCCCTGCTCTGGTCAATAGCACACCACCACAAAAAGTCATTCTCCTTTTCTCTCCTATGACATATGACACTCCTATGACACTCTCTTGCTTCAATAAATGAGCTGTCCATGGACATAGTTTCCTGGGTGTCTGTTCCTACTGTATTCACCACCACTCAGGATCTTCCTCTGACCCTGGTCATACCTCCCACGTTCCCCAGACAATACCCAGACAGAGTGGGGTTTGTCCAGCCAATACTCTAATAACATTTCAAGAGAATAAAAAAGTTCATTATTGGCTTACTATTAAGAGGTTCAATTCAATGCAGCAGAATCTTGAAGCAGCCAGTCACAACCACAATTACAAAGCAAAGAGCAATTATGTACCCTGGAGTCTATTCCCCTTCTCCACTTATCCAATGCAGGCTCCCAGGTAGGGAGTGCTGCCCCCACAGGTGTGACTGTCTTCCCATCTCAGTAGACGCAATCAAGATCATTCGCATCCAGATCTCCAGATAGACTATGCACATGGGTGCATTCTAGATTCTATCAAGTTTACAATTAACAGTAATCATCACAGATATGCCCCTGCAAAATCTTGTCTACTTACTTACGGCTGCACAGAAAAATACGGTTGGCCAACACTCTTTAGGGATGATTACAAAAATGACTCTACAATATCTGTCAATCAATCTTGCTCAGAAAAAAATACATGGAATTTCTAATATGTCACAGTTTGAATGATAAAGGATGCCCAAAAGCTTCTGCCTTTGAATGCTTAGTCCCCAGTTGGTGGCACTCTTTGAATGAGTTACAGTAATGCACAGCCTTGTTGGAGTTTTAAGAGTCTATAGAAAGCTTCACTTCAATGTGAAAGCATGATATCTCAGCTTCTTTTTACTGACATTTGGTGTAGTGGTACACTGCTGGATGGGGTCACCAGAATGACAAGGAGGCATAGTCATTTGTGCGAACCCTTCCAGACCTTAGCAGAAGGAACACTATCCTGGCAAGTGCCATCCAGGACAGTGGAAGGAAACCTGAGCATCTGAGATCAGATGATTTTATTGATTCAGAACTCCTCAGGTGTTTGTTCTACTGATAGCACATGCAGATCCTAAGCAATCAAACTTCCCCCACAAAACGCCAACACCTTCAGATAATACAGAACACCAAGACTTAGACAGCCCCTCATCCAACAGTGCATAAAAAAATTATTTTATACATAACTAAAAATAAACTTCTACAACAATTTTGCACCATGTGTCACTAACATAATGAACACTTATGTCTCAGTAATAAGTCAAAATATACTCTTTCTTCTACAAGTTCTTGGTCATTATTTTTTATGACAGCAACACAAAGAAACTAATACATGGGTGTTCTTTAAAAATTAAAATTTCTCTTTGAACAAAATTAAACATAAATTTGGTAAGGCTCCTTCTTTACCATGTAGATTAAGAAATATCATTTCAGTCGATAAGAGAACAAACAGATTCATATGAGTTTTGCCTTTTATTGACAAACCACACAACGGGGGAAACCAATTTCTATTCCTTTCATGGCTTGATATGTTTTAGAATAAACAGTGTAGCACTTAATAAGTATCCTATCAAACAAATATAATTCAAACTCTGACACGTCTGCTCATTCTATTTCTTATTTGGAAAAAGGTTACATATTTCCCCTGAATTACAGAACAATCAATTTATCTCACACACTACTGCCTACTTGGTGTACCTATCCTTATGAGTAGTCTCAAAACAGTTCAGTATCATACAGATACATTGGTACTGAAAAGAAAAATCTGTAATGTTCCCTTGTGCATTTGGTGAAAAAAAGCAACTTGTTCGTATATGCTTTTATTTATTTACTGTATCATTGATTTATCCTCTATCCCGTTTCTCCCTCTAACACTCATAATATCTTTAAAATACACCTCTTTCAGTGATTGCACAGTAAAATGAATAACTGAGGAATTACTTCATTACTTATTTTAATTTTTATTTTATCCATGTGTGTGCATGTGTGTGTGTGTGTGTGTGTGTGTGTGTGTGTGTGTGTGTGTGTTTATTTATATAATATGGGTGCAGATGTCCACAGAGGCCAGAAAAGGTAGTCAAATAACCTGAACCTGTAGTTGTAATTTGTTGTGAGTCACCCAGTGTACTGAAAACAGAACTTGAGTCCTCAGGAAGAATAGAACCCGTTGAGACATCTGTCTCTCTAGTAGCTTCATTGTTTTGTTTTGTTTAATCACTGATGTAAGTAAATCATAAAAAATAATGAGCCCAATGCCAGAAATGAGTTACTTATTTTGTAGTTGTTGGCCAGTGCGCTCCCATGAACCTCCTCTTCAAATATTACAAGTTTGGTTACTCAAAAGGAACCACATACTTAAGTCATAGAACATGGAGAAATTTAGTTGGCACTCTCTGGAAAACTTCAACCCTAGAGACAGTTTTCATAGTGCTGAAAGGTGCTATATGTCCTACTGGAAGAAAAATGTCATTGTTAATTTCATCCAGGTGTAAACTCTGAAGAGGGCAATAATGATTGTCCTGAAAGACATGTCTGCTCATGCAATAATGACAATATCATAGAACTGAGGAGGACTAAAAGGACACAAATTTGAGAGAGTAGGAAAGGGGCAGGATCCTGGCATGAGTTGGAGTTGGGGGTGAATATGATCAAAACACATTATATGAAATTCTCAAAGATTTTATATATATAATATTTATATATATATATATATAAATTTATATAAATAGATACATATATAAATAAAATTGAGGAAAATACAATCATGGGTCCATGTCATGTCACAACACATCACTGACATTAGAATATTAATTTTAGGCCTGACTAGGACATTCAAACATTTTATGGAAGGGCTTGTAAACCAACATGCCTACTTTGTCTAAGTGGGTCTGAAAAGATTTAATGTGTTAAATCATTATTTATAACTATAAATGTATATTAATACTAAAAATAAACAAGGAAAACTAGTTCCAGTGTGAACAGGCATCATAGGGCAGAAAAGGGACTAGCAAACAAAAGTCTTCCTAAAGATAATCACCCTTAACTGACACCTTAGCAAGTCACATTCAGAAAGTACTTTGTTAAATTATTATCTGTCTTGCCTGTCATTACATGATTATTTGCCATTCACTTTCTGTGTCTTTAAAAGCAATGGCTTTTACTATGAGGAGCTCAGATTACCTCCAATGTTAGAATTACCTAATTGATTTCTTCCTGGATTCCCACAAGGAAAGCTTCTAATTGCAGCCCGTGTCACTTTTGTCCCTTCTTTAATGTTTAACTTTGACAATTTAAGAAAATACAAGCTCCACTGAAATCTTTAAATGGAAATGATCTTTTAGCTTTTGAGATTTGAAGAGGCAACATGGAGTGTTATCACTGGTGACCTTCCAGTCTAAATACCTGAGATCTCACAGTTGAGAGTTTCCCAAATCAGCTTTTAAACTGTTCTCAACTCTGGACTTTAAAATGAAATCCCAGCACCTGGTGCTCCTGGCTTTAATTTAATTACTGAATATATGCAAAGGAGTAATTAGAAGGATATGTGGTTAAGAGTTAAAAATACAAGGACACAAGTGCTTATATACACACTCAGTTTGAAGAACAGATCATCACTACCAACTTTTAGGTTATTTGAAACATCTCCATCCATTTCCTTGCTTCACTTTTGAGTAAAAAAGCATTGCCTTTGATATATTATAGCTTTTTTTATTATATTGGTTATTTTGCTAGCCCAGGTAAAACATTTTGTTTTTTCAACATAAATGTTTGAAACTTACAATGTGAATTTTAAGCTCTATGTAATTACTAGTTTGTTTCCATACCTAAACCTATAAATAAATATATGTGTACAAGTGACTATATTTTTATACACTCCATTATGAAATATTCTACACAGATGCCAAAGTTCTTAAAATATAAATGTACAATATAATGGGCTTTTGTATAATCTGCACAAAAAATAAAGTAGTGCATGTCAGTAATCTTCTCTTCACATTTCTTGCACATAATACATTCCTCCATATCTTCCAGGATAATCACTATCCTGAACTTATTCTAATATCTTTATTTCTTATTTTTTACCTGAATACATAATATAAATTATAACCATAAATTGATCACAGTGAAGAAATAGCTCAGCTAGTAAGAATGCTGACTGTGACATCATGAGAATCTGTGTTCAGATTCTTGAAAAATGTAATAAATCAGGCTTCCCTTCCCAAAAACACCTGTAACTCGATCTCTGAGGGATCCCAGGCCCATTTGGCCTTGGTAAATGAACATGAATGTGTACACAATCATATGTGTATACACACACACACATACACACACACACACACAGAGACAATTGCCTTCACACAAATAAAAATTCCTAAATAAAGCAATAGATTGTTATACATTGATACCATGGTTGTTGTAATGAAAAAAAAAAACCTGCATCCTTTGAATCAATTTCTATTTATTAAAAATGTATGTCTGAGTATTCATATACCCTGTTTGATTTATATGTAATTTGTTTTCATTTTCCTACAATTGTTGCATCTTATAGAAAAAAAAACCACTACATTTTACTCTTCTTTTGAGCAAAATATTATTTCTGAAGGTTTGGAAACTACTGCAAAAGAATCACAGATTTTTTTTAAACAAAAATACATGCACTCATAGGTTACACTAAATAATGCAGTTGCTTGCTCATAGTATATACAAAATTTCAGATTTCCTACCAATTGTTAGACCTTGCAAACCAGTATTATGTGTTTTGACTTCCATCCTCAATGTTTACCGATTACCACTGCTTATACTGCCATATGGAAGTTAGCATTGGACATTTTTCTTTCAACTACTAGATAGTAAGTAATTTCTTCCTATCTGTATCAAGAAATTAGGTATCATTTTGAAAAAGTGAATATTCTAATTATTTTCACATTTTACATTTTGGATCTTTAAGATATTCTCAATGTATTTTAATGTATCTTTTCCTTTTTTTTCCAATTTATCTTTTCTATCATTTGCTGATAATTTTGATGACAAATTCTAACTTTCAATATTATCAAAAGTCATAATGAAAGAATAAAAAGAAAGGAAGGAAGAAAGAAAGTAAGGAAGGAAGGAAGGAAGAAAGGAAGGAAGAAATAAAGAAAAGTACAAACCCAGTTTCCTTTTAGGGCAATACTGGTGTTTTTGCATTTAAGAATTCTTTGTTTTGGCAATTTATTACAATGTTTAATATTTTTACTATCCACAGATTCTGTTATCTGTAGTCTTATATAGATACCTATAATGCAGGCCATATTGACGTTTGAGTAGTCTATGTCAATTTCCATGTAAAAATACAGTTTACTTGGGCATCTTAAAGGAAATGACAGATATTTCTTCATGATCCTGTAGGAAGATTACCTACAAATTTGAAAAGTTCTCAGTGTTATTTATCCCTCCCCTTATTCCCTCCTCTACTGATCCTTTCCATCCTGACCCCTTTTTAATCCTTCCTTTTTCAATATTTCGGCTAAATCCTTTACACCACTCTGTACTACTCTTCCTTCCTGTGAAAGCCCCCAAACTATGCTCACTTAATAATTTCCTGACATCCATGGATACTCCAAATACAGTACATATATTTGAAAACTAAAAACTAATATCCAGAAATGAAAGACAGCATACAACATTTGTAGTTCAAAATTAACTCCCACAGAAGTTTTGTATCTAACTCCATTTATTAACCTGTACATTTCATAATTTTGTTTTTAATTGCTTAATAATATTCCATCATGCAAATACACCACATTTTCATTACCTATGTATCAGCTGTGCTGACACTACCTTCTTGGCTGTGAAGCCTTTAAATGGAGTGAAATAAACTAACTAGGAGCTACACTCTTAAAAAATAAACTGACTTGCCAACTCCCAGAGGTTAGCAATTGTCAATAGATAGACAGCTAGAAGAACAACAATCCCTAACCATCACGTCCTGAGTTGA
Organism: Cricetomys ansorgei; assembly: GCA_026225945.1. NCBI lineage: Eukaryota > Metazoa > Chordata > Mammalia > Rodentia > Nesomyidae > Cricetomys > Cricetomys ansorgei. Next base: position 4,383,108 of record JAMJFZ010001074.1, read on the forward strand.
GATTTGGTCCGTCTGAAACTTGCATTCATTTTGTGCAGGTTTTTATAACTACTGTTAAGTTCATATGTACATCTGCTCTTCTGTTTCCTTACAATCATCTATACTCTTGGCTAATATGATTTTTTTCCCTCTCCCATCATACTGATCCCTGACACTTGAGACAAGAGAATGTACTATAGAAATATTATCTAAGACACTTCCATTTCTTAGCTGTTGTTAACAGAGCAGCAATGAACATGGGTGATCAGGTATTTATATAGTAGGGTATCAAGTCCTTTGGGTAAACACTCGAGAGTGGTAAAGCTGGATTCAATGGAAGATATACTGTTAGCCTTTTCTATACTGAATATAGATCCTTCCTAGCTTCCACACAGGTCTATTCCCCTACAATGCTGAAAGCATAAAAGTGGCATCAGTTTCTTTGGGTAAACATTCCTAAATTTAAAATAAATTTTGAATCTAAAGCAGATCAAAGAAAACAAAAAAAAGTATGCCATTATTGAAAGAAGTCTATTAAAAAGACAAAATTTATTTAACTTGTACTCTGTCAATGTGAAGTTACCTCATTTATTTTCCTAATATTACCTTGGTATTATGTAAATGAAAAGATTTAACCTATGTATTATGCCACAATTTATGTATTATCTTTCTGGACTTAGTTGCTTTTTAATGTTAAATTTTTCCTTTTTTGAAATTTTTGTTTTAGTATTATGTTAGAATCTTCCTTAAATTTTTCTCTCAGTATTGTGTGTATCTGTCTATGTGTGAAGAGATGCAAATATATATGTAGGTGTATTTTAATGCTTGTATATATTTGTGTGGAAAGCAGAGGTCAACCTAGGATATTTTTTCTCAGGAGCCATCACCCTCATTTAAATTATTATTTCTTTTATTTTTGAGATTATAATGATCATACTGTTTCCAATTGGCCTTTCATCACTTCAAACTCTCTTAAATATCCTTTCTTGCTCTCCTTCAAATTCATGGCTTCTTTTTCATTAATTATTGTAATGTGCATATATATTATAATTATATATTACATACATGTAATATACTATGTATGTATATGTGTATGCATATATACAATGTAACCTGTTCAGTCTGTATAATGTTACTGGTGTTTATGCTTTCAGAGTTGATATTTTGTTCAACCAAAACAGTCTTTCTCATTTGCTTGGAACTCACCAAATAGGTGAGATTTGTAAGCAAATGACATAGACCCAGTTTTTTAGCCTAGTCAGCTCTGGGATTATGGACAAACATCACAACACTGAACATTTTACCTGGGTTCTGTAGATTTAGTTTAGTTCCTCGTGTGTTTGTGAAAAAGGTAAGGACAAAATCTATTGAACTATCAGTTTAATACTTAAATATTTTATTAGTTTTTGTGATAATTAATACAAGTTTTCCAATGTGTAATTCTGATTTAGAATCTGTCTCTTCAAATTTTTGAAATATTTAAACTACGAAGACATGTGAACAGCTGGTCATTTCTATAAATAGCTCAGAAGATTTTTTTTATGTTACTGTTTTCTGTAAGTCTGTGTGTGTGTGTGTGTGTGTGTGTGTGTGTGTGTGTGTGTGTGTAATATGCACAGAGTGCTCTATATAAATCAATTTGTGAAGGATGCTATAAACAAGTCTTCTGATATCTTTTTAATTCCTAAGTATAATTATTTTTGTTATTTCTTTCCTTCCTTCTGTCTCTCCCTCCCCCATTGCCTCCTCCTCCTCTTTTTTTTCTGCTGCATATCTATTTACTGTTTTGTTACTTCCTAATAGTCAGTATTTTTATATATTCTTGCTCTATAATTCTATTTAAGTATTTTCTTGAAGTGCTCCATTCATATTATTCTTTGTCTATGCTTACATGTCCAATTTTATGTACATTTTCCCCTAAGGATGACTTTAGGTGTAGGTCAGAGATAGAATTTGTAGCATTCTCATTATCATTCAGCTAAAAAAGTTATAATATCTACCGTGACTTCTTTTTATAACTCATTTGCTATTTAGTAATATATTTCTTTATCTCTAAACATATGGAGACTCAATTTAGGTTGATTACAATGCATTTAAAAAACATATTCTGTATAAATTCAGTCTTTCTTGCTGAAACACGGTAGCATCTGGTAATTTCTGTAAATAGTCCATATGTTTTTAAAAGAATGTGCATTTTGATGTTGCTGTGCACATAATTCGGCATATGTAAATAAATTTGTGAATTACACTTTCTGATATGATATATATAGATATAGATATATATCAGTAACTGAACCCTTCTGTTAGTAATATGGATTCATTTTTACTGCAGCTCTATCTAGTATTTTGCTCCATAAAATGTAATTCTATAATGTGTAAATACACTTTGTTTTATATTTCTATTGATGTATTTATTTACTCATGATTTTGATGTTGTGATTTTTGTCTATGAACTCTATGCCGATAGAACATATTTTCACAAGATTCCGTTTGATTCATAGTTTTACTCTTTTCTACTATTCTACACTTTTGTACATTTATGTTTCACAATTTTATGAAAAGTACGTTGTGTGATTTGAATTTTGCACACACATAGCAACCTCTATATTTTGACAGATGCCTTTTATTTAATTTCAGTGCACTTATTCAGTAGGTCAGTTGTTTCATGCTTATGCACAGTTTCTTGAAAGCATAGGTTAAAATTGCTGTGGAAAACCTAGAAAAGTTTTCTTTTCTAGAAGGAATCCTTTCTTTAGTATCTTGAACCTCTAAAATGAATGTGGAAACATGACTCTATTTAGCGATAAAAAAATCAAAGTTCCATAGAACCATGTGAGCAGGTCCTCATAAAACTAAAGTGAAGTAATTAAGATACAATGGCATTATAAATGTTGTCCCTAATCTAGTGGAACTAGAGTCCCTACAAGAAAAGAGAAATACAAATGCAGCTCAATAATATCCAATGTGATATAACTTCAAGAAGGTGGGCCTGCCCAAGCAAAACCAAGAAGAGAGAACTCAGGAGAAATTAACCATTCAAAACTCTAAGAAAAATACAATCTGTTAGATAATTTATCAGATCTCTAATGTTTGACCAGTCCACTACGATGATTCTCCTTTACTATCTGCAATTAATATTCACACTTTGTTATTTGGTGCTTCTATGTACATAGATTATGGATATATTTAATTTGTTCCTTCTTCTATACCTACTTCACTATGTATACTACATATTATCATTCATTGTGAATTGCGTTTTCTAGTGGCATATTCTCAATGATAAATTACCTTTGCATCTGTATATTTTCTGTTACACATATCTGTTTCTATTTTGTATTTCCTTTTGTAATTTCCATTAGAATGTTTTCTTCAATTATTTAGAAGACCATGATTGTACTATTAATGTACTTTTATCTCTTTGATCATGATAAACAGACATTCTATACTCTTTTCTAAAAACACATATACTTATATATGCAGTGTTTCCTAATAAGTTGAATGGTATACCATTTCTATAGACTTATTTATATTAATAAATTTCTTGATGCTTATTGATCAACTAGTTTTCAAACTACTATGTACAGTGCTATTCCTGAGCATGTGGACTTGAGATATACAAGAAAGATACATGAGCAACTCATTAGAAACTGTCCAGTAATCTTTATTCCTTCCAATTCCTACAAATAAAAAACTACTTCCCAGAAGTAATATTAAAGTAGTTAGGTATCATATTTAATTGACAGAATCTCCAGTAGTACACATGTTGGGTGAGCTTCTAGGAACAAGTCTTTCATCCTTAATCACAAAAATTCTGCACCAAGAAACTACTGTTGTCCCTGGAAACAAGTCCACATCAGACATATATAAAAGAATGGCACAATGGTTAATGACTACACTAATATTCTATCCACTGCTCAGGGAAGCTATACAAATACTTGTTACTATTTCCTTTCTTTTTCCAACATACTATAAGGGACAAAATATTGCTCAACAAATATTTTATACCTTAATTTTTGTTATTTTGGGTATTCAAAACAGGGTTTCTCTGTTGTAACTCTGACTTTCCTGGAACTCACTCTGTAGACCAAGCTGGCCTTGAACTCACAGAGATCTGCCTGACTCTGCCTCCTGAGTGCTTGGATTAATGACATGTGCCACCACTGCTTGGCTACTCTAATTCTTAAAACCTGTTAATATGTTTTCTCAAAAAGAATAAAGACTATTGCAGATTATAATTAAGGATGGTAACTTTGAGTTGAATAGATTATCTAGAGTTTTCCCATTGGCCCTAAGGTAAACACATTGGTTCCTAAAAGGGAAGGTGTTTTTCCTTCAGATGTCAACCTAAGGTACTCAGTGCAGCAGTGCTTTGATTTTTCAGTACTATAAAGATGAAAAGGCACAAGCCTCTTTAGGAAAGAGACTCTTCATTCTAATATCCGGAATGGAATACATACCTGCAGATATCTTAATTATACCCAGAAATGTCTGTGTTTTCAATTTTCATCCATAGAGCCAAGTAAAACATTTTAATTATTTGAAAAGTCCTATGATTGTTTCAACTATTTTAGAAACTTAGATTATGGTATAATATGAGAGACCATGTTACTGTTTTAAGAATATTGTTGATTTTCATTAAGTATTCGAACTGCTACGCAGTCATCCTCTACCTTTAAAATAGAAGCATTTCATGTATTAAACAACAACTTTAAATTAATGCCTTATTCAGTCTAAGAAAACCCCATTGTTCTTTCTATCTCTATGAATTTTAAACCCTCAGATGTCTCAGTAAAATCAGAAAGTGTTTATCATTTTGTGATTAGCTTACTACAGCTTGCACAGGGTCCCCAAGAGCGTCCATGTTACAGACAATGTCAAAATTCCCTTCTCTTTAAGGAACAGGTGTATTGCATGTTACACATAGAAGACATTCAGGGTCCTAAGTACCACCATCAACAGGTCCCTCAATCCTGATTCCAACCTCTCCTTGAAGAAAAAATTTCTACAGATTTCCTCAGAGTATATTTCTGTGAGTATCCCTGTCTTATTCATCCATACTTCACTCCAAACTACCATATATAGCCAGGGTCATACCCTCAGTGCCCCTGCCTTGTCTGGCCTCTTCTGACTGTACCACAATTGATCTTCTACCCTTCTCACAGGAATCTTCCTACTTATCCTCCAAACTACAGGTCGCTGCAATGGCATACCTAGCCTTTCCACTTATGCATATCTACAACCACACCTAGGCTTGGACCAGGAAGCCCATCTTCTATGTCAAACCAGTCCCCTCCAAAAAAAGCCATTGCTACCTTCTAAATCAAATCCATTCACATACTCTCACTCTCACACACACTCACGTACACTCATTCTCATCTGCCCCAATCTTCTCTGTCCTATTAGACTTAGAAGTTAACAAATAAAATTCACATTCCTTCATCTCATTGAAAAAAATAATAAAATAACATCATTTGAAAGATTAAGCCTGTATATTGTTGCCAAAACCAACCAGTCCTGCAGAAATAGTTGGCCATGAGAATTATGAGATAAACCCCATGACACAATATTTAAAAGAACAATCATGAACTTCAAAAATTTCAGAATTCCAAAATTTCAAGAACTATAAAGAAAGCAAAGAAAAAGCTCGATGAAATTGTGAAGAAAACAAACAAACCATCAAACAACAACAAAAACAAACAACTTAAGGACAATAAGCCAATGAGTGATTCCCATAAAAACACAAAAATAAGGCTGATGGAGATCGTGAAGACAGCCAAGGACATGAGGATTGAATTCAATAAGGGGACAGAAGCACTGAAGAGCACTCATGTGGAAATGAAGGTAGGTTGAAATACTAAATAACTTAAGCAGACAAGAAAAAAAAACAGCTTTACAGGTTTCAAATTATTAGAATTCAAATATAAAGTAGAGTATTTAGACAAAATAATCAAGAATATGAAATTAATTAAAAAAGCAAAAAACAAACGAACAAACAAACAAAAAAACAAGGTAGGATAGTGGTGGTGCACACCTTTAATCCCAGCACTCAGGAGGCAGATACAGGTGGATCTCTGTGAGTTCAAGGCCGGCCTGATCTATAGAGTGAGTTCCAGAACAGCCAGAATTACAACAGAGAAACCCTTTCTCACAAAACAGAAACAAAAACAAAAACAAAATGGAGAACAGCATGATAAACCAAGCCTTCAAATTATAAGCCAAAATGAGGGAAATCCTGGAATCTACATATTGGATTGATGAAAGTAATAAATGGAGAAGAAACATTTTAGAAAGGAATGCACATCCGTAATTAGAAGACACAGAGTACCACTGAGAAAATCAAAAACAAAAATCAACAACACAGTGACTGCAATTAACACACTCACATTTCAACAATACATTTAAATATTAATTACCTCATTTCTCTATTCAAAAGACACTGGCCATCTGATTTTATCAAGAAACAAAATCTGTTTCTGTATTGTGTACAAGAAAAACATCTTAGCTTTAAAGAAAGGCACTGCATTTAGTAAAGGGATAGGAAACAGTGCTCCAAATAATGTGACCAGGAAACAAGCAGGTGTTGCCACCCTAATATTTGACAAAACAGACATCAAACCTAAACTAATCAGAAGAAATAAAGCAGATCACTTCATTCTATTCAAGGGAACAGTTACTAGTAAGGCATTACTATAATAAACATACATGAACCAAACCCTGGATTACTCAATTTCTTTAAAAAAAATGTACTACTAGATTTAGACACAGATTAGTAACAATCTATGAATAATAGGCAATAATAATAACAGGCTAACAGCCTTGAGTTTTCTCTACCTTAAGTAAAATGGATTAGTTATGTTTACAGCAGAACTCTAGTGGCTAGAATTGAGCTCTGTTATACAAGAACTAAAGAGAACAAGAACAAAAACAAGAACAAGAACACAAAAGGGAAGGGTAGGGGTTACCAGGTTGTCCTGAGAAATATTCTTTTCCTTTAGAAAACAATCAGTTGTAATTAAATAGTAAAATATATGTACACATGAAAATGATTTAAGCAAAGCTGTAAAAATGTATTACTATGAAGAAATAATGACACATTCAGATAATGAAAAAAAGCTAATCATTCTTCTTTGAGCATTCAGGGATTCGTAGCTTACATGCTTAGAGATTTAGTAGTATAAAGCACTTCTAATGAAGAGGGATATCTGAATAATACCCTATTTGTATGAAAGATATGTACTGATTGGATACGCAAACTGCACTTTAAAATGGAAAGAATGTGTATAGAGAGGTAGTACAATAGGCTTTGGTGTCCTTTAGGGTTCTTGGGTTACTGTGATGGTCTCATTTTCAGAACTGAGCTTCACCACAGAGTATGTGGTTCATTGGACTATAAGTCCAATGACTGTAAGTCATCCTAGCAATTCTTTGCGTATGGTACAGTGGGTGAAAGAAACACAATTTGTGTGAAAGGTATGTACCAATGTAAATTTGACTTGAGCAAGAAAGGAATGGCTGGCATTGTAGAGAGGATGTACAATAGGATTTTGTGTTCCCTCAGACCCTGGTCTACTGTGGCAATCTGACTTTCAGAACTTCGCTTCATCACAGGATGTGTGGTTTGCCCTACTACTCGACTGTGGTAAGTTATCCCAGTCGTTCTCTGTATACAGTTTCAGTAGGGAGTGGAGCAAATTAGCCGACGGATGCCTCTACTCATTTATTCTGTAATAGTCACAGCTTGATAAATTAAACTAATCCTCTACAGAAATTCTCCAATCACTTCTGTAATTACTTACTATATGGAAGCACAAAGGATGTGGCCTTAATTACTATGCTATAAGATACAAAGTCTGGGGTGCATTGTTATCTATGTAAAAATGAAAGACACTGTGTATTCATAAAATTTAAGATTACATTTAATGTGGAACAGTTTTGAAGGTCATAAGCAGACCTGCAAATTAAAAGTTGCTGATAAGGCTTGCTCTCATATTTCCCTCTCCATATAATGGCATAAATAGGTTAGATAGGAAAGCCATGCTCCCACGTTTAGAATTTGAAGTCAGTTAAATTTGACTGTGCTGAAATTCATAGTAATAAAATCTTTAAATTGGGTTATTATTATTAGCATTTTCTCCTATCTACATAATTCCATATCAGAAAAAAAAATGTTGGGACTCTAAAATGAAGATTCTGGATTAATAATTCTGATTTAGAGCACAGGCAATTTTAGCCTGGCTAATTTTTCATATATGCTCAATTAACCTCACAGAGCTTTAGGACAAAAGGCAGCATGGAGAGTGCCATTTAAATTAAACAAATGCCATTTTTCTGTCAAGAGGATGACTTACATCAGCCACTCCAAGCCAGGACCACAGTCTAAAGTAGAGCGAGCATGCAGTGGTTTGCTAGGGTTTAATTCTTTTGCCTTTCCCTAGCAGAACATAGCACATCCATATCCATAGCACAATGGATGAGGTCATTATTTAATAGACTCTTTGAGATTCCTGAGAAATACTGGACCAAGTATTCTGTTCAGTACCGATTGTAAAGTACCTGGTTTATATTCTAATGTGACTCTCCACTGCAGGAGAAAAGCACAACCTTGTCTGGGAGTGGTGTCAGTGATAATAATTATGCATTGTAGCCCTCATTTGATATTCAAGGCATCTACTTTCAGAGAGTTGAATGTAGGTTGTATTATACTGACTATGTAACTCTCTACAACTACAGTTGTCAGAAATAGTTTTTCATAAAGCACAGTAGCTTGAAGTATAGCCAACTGGTAAAATTAATTAAATTTTTTAAAATTTACTTTAAAAGATTATTCTTTTTACCATTTATATTCCATAAATAGACACGGATCATATTTTCTGTGTTTTTGTTTTATTATCATGTTAATTCCACAAAAAATAATACATTTTTTCAATATTTTCATATTCTATATAATATACCCATTGATAGTCATTCTCTATTTTTGTGTCAATAATTAACAAATTTAGAATGATTTCTTTTTTTCTTGATCATTCAAGAAAAAGTCAACTAAATAAAATTAGGAGAAATATTCATTGTATCCATTTTGCAACCATATTTTGAACTTTAATATCAAAGTGCATTTTGAAACATAGCCATTAATTAATATGAAACTTTCACATAACAACTCTTATCAAGCCATTAGACCACCTATCCAGCCTGTTGATGGCTCAGACTAAGACTTGATATATACAGTGAACCAATCTAAAGACCTGGTAAAAACAATAAATCACAGGTTTTCATAAAAGACAGACCTAATATTTTTTCTGAGTTTGCTTTATGTCAGTAAAACTAGTAGCATATTTGTCTGTGTTCTAGAGTTGTCCTAAAAGAAATCTCAAGTCTAATGGAATAATCAACTCTCTAAATCTTCAATAGCTCCCTCTAAATGCACATATGATGTTGACAATAAAACATATAACTATGTATTATAAACCTACTTGGAGATAGGAATGATTTTGCTGCAGCTGAAATTTCTACTGCCTTCTAATTCAGTTCTTGGGCTGAAGATTCACTGCCAACATTAGGAGGATCAGCCACAACTTTTTTTTGACATTAGAAAAAAAAAAAAGGTTGGTAAATTTATGAGATTCGGAGAAATAATCTCCTACTTTAATAATACAAAATTTAGAGGTAGCATCAAGTTAGACAAAGAGCAACTTCCATTAAATAATGTGTATTCTTTGTGTGAAGCAGGCAATTTCTCAGAAGTGATTTCAACAATTGAGTGGGATGGATTCATCTATAAAGAACTCCTGGACAAAGAGCTAGAAAACTTCAGTGATGTTGCAATTGTTGTTGCTTAGCTTCTTAATCACAAAGCAGGTTGCACTATGAAATGAATTGTTTTAAAAAATGGTTCTTTTATTTTAGAGAGTAGTATACAAAGACTAACTGAAACAATTTTGCAAGGTCATTCAGTAACTCATTGAAATATCAAGGATTGAGAATAACTTAGAATCAGTATTTCACTGAGATCTAAACTATACTGAAGACATTTGCTTTTTTGTTTCTTCAGATTTTTGATATTATATAATGTCATCAGGTTCATACCCACTTATTACTTCCCATAAATGGCTAAATGTTAAACATAATCTTGTTTCTTCAAAATTATTATTAATCATAATTATAACACATTCATATGTAATTGTTCAAAAACTAGTTTATTTTTGAATCATATTTAGACAGCAAATTTGATGAATTTGAATTATATTTGTTCTTAGGGATCCATTTAAATTTTTATCTGAAGTCACATGAGAAATTGTTAAATTGTTAAACATTTAACAATTGTTAAAATGTTATAATTAGACAAAATAAATGATGAAGTATCTCAAACTACCACATCTTTATTTATCAATATTTCCAAATGGGTCCCATGAGTAAAAATGTTTTCCTGAATGATGATCTCTTATTCTATATAATTTGTTTATTTAAAAATTCTTATGTATAAAGATAGAAAAATTAAAATCAAGGCAAACAAAATAAAAAGTAGAAAAAAAAGTGAAAGAATAGTAGACTTTAAAGTAGAAAAGGCAGTATTTAGTGGCTTTCTGACTGATTATTAGATAAAATGAACACACAAAGCCAGATACAAGCAAGTATTTGTTAAAGTGTATAGGATCTCTCAATTGTATTAAAATTCTAAACTAACAAAGCATGACTATTAGCCCTTGTTTTCTTAGTCTTAATTTTGTTGTTGTTTTAAGAAATGTAGTATATGTTGAAATAATGAGTTGTATCATTCATGACAAAGAGTTTATAGTTGTATAATTAGATAGTAAAATATACTATTTTATTAGTACAGACATTCAGAATTGGAAGATTATAAAAATATTCTAAGCCAACAACCAAATTTATAATAGTATTCATTAATGCATTTATAATTTTGAATTTTATAATAATAGTTTTATATCTGTTCTTACATTCAAGAGTAATAGTTTTTCCTTCTCTGATGTGGGAAGGAAAAGTTAATATGGTAGATGAAATATTCATCCCCTCTATGAAACAAACTGGATGCGAGTGTAGAATTAGACATTTAGTTCATTGTAAGCTGATATGAAATCTTGTGCTCCCTAGTCTTACTGTATGAAAACAAACACAGTGGACATTTCCTAATCAGAATAATAAGACTTTTGAAATCATTATGGGAAATCCTCTAATAACTATAAATGGATCTGCTATATGACTTAGGTATATCATTGTATAATATATCTCCAAAGGGCTGAACATCCAACCCCACAGATAATTGCTCAGTCATATTTATTGCTGTTTGATTCACAGTCACAATAGCTAGGAAATGGAAATAACCTGCATATCTTTTAAATGATGAATAAAAAAGGAAATGTGATAAACGCATAATGGAATACTATTCAGCTATACATAAAAATGAATCAATGAATGTTATAGCTAATGGATGGAACTAGAAAATGTTATACTGAGTTAATTAACCTAGACTCAAAAAAGACAAATGTCACATATATTATGTCATCTATAGTTCTTAGTTCTAAAACTTCAACTGAGAGTACATAAATACATTAATTGCAAAAATCTGAAAAAAATAGAAGGAGGGCCATGAAGAAGTGGTCTTTAGGGAAAGAAATTGCACTGTATAAGTGATGTGAAAAGAAAATTGGTGAAAATGAGGAAGGGAATTTGAGTGTGCTCCTGGGGTTTAGAAGTACTACACAGAAAGAAATTTCAGAACAGTGTCTTTATAAATTGATTCAAAACATCAGCAGTAATAATAGCATGCTGAATGCATCATTATATGAAAAATATAATCAACAAGAGTGAGATTTAACCCAAGGTTTTAATGGTTCAATACAAAAAAAAATCATTTAATCATTCAATATAGGAGGTAATAAATTAATAGAATTGAAAGCAATCGGATATTTAAAGTTAAATACTCAATATTTCAAATTAGTCTTTCCTATTTTACTTGAAAGAATCTCTAAAGAAAGAAAATATGTTGTAACATATAAGCACAACTAATTAGTTATTAGAATCACTGTGGCAAATGAGACATTATGATTGTAAAGTACATATGAGTGATCAGAGATCAGACTGCATCACAACTACAAAAGTAGAAAATAAAGATATAAAGATATTGAAGAGATAAGATACATGTTAGTCTATCACACTGACATATGCATAATTTGTATGTTGAGTCAAATGTTAAGTATTCATAAGTAGAGTAATTGTATATGTTTACACAAAAGTACAGAGGTAAAACTTCTATAGGTGGCCATTAATTAAAATCAATAAAAGGAATTTGGGATGAGGAGATAAGGGTGGATGTTATTTGTTCATTGTCCAACAAGTGAGTGAGGAGATACAATGGCAACATTGTTGGGTGGCATCTACTAGGAGCAGCATCTAATGTTCCAGTTATGAAGAAATCTTCACAATTCTCTTGGTTTATTTTCTTAGTGGGCTATTTTAAAGGTTTTAAAAGTAAAGTACTACTTAGAAAGATGATTTAAAAGCTTTTATCTTTGTAGAGGTCATAGAGTAAAATTCTCAGTATCTTTCTAGCATAAGTTGTCTGTACCAATCTTTACTTGTTGATGTTATAGCATGGAAACAGCCATAAAGGTTGCAGTACCTTTGTACCAATGCAAGAGCAGATAGGATAGGCTTGATCTATGGATGGTGACATATCACACTTCATTACAAACTAGTAAAGAAAACATCAAAAATTAGAGATATCAGGCTAGAGAGACGTCTCCATGGTTTAATGCACTGACTGTTCTTCCAGAAGACCTGGATTTAATTCCCAGGACCCACATAGTGGCTCAAACCATCTGTAACCTATCTACTTGGGATTTGATGTCTTTAATGACTCCTATGTACCAGGTATGCACCTGGTACACAGACTTACATGGAAGCAAAACTTCCCAACACATAAAATAAAAATATTGAAAACATTATAATCATGTAGGTAGATATGAAATCAGTTGCATAATGAAAGAATGAGAATACATTTGCACCTATAAATAAATATTTCAATACAGATGATCAGAAAACTAGTAACACAAATCCCAGAGCAAAATAAGCTGGGATAGTAACTGAAAAGGAAACACAGATTCACTGAAACACATGACTTTTGAGTTTCAAAGTATTTTCATATTTTATAAATTCTAAAAATACAAAAAAATAAAATATTTTAGAAACAAATAATATATATATATACATTAATGGACACATACATTATAAACAATAGAATAATAATTTAAATCAAATTTTGAGAAATAAACAATCTTTGTGAATGTGACCTTTTTCATTTTAAAAAGTGAGGGCTAGTTGTTTTTTGCATTCCTAATAAGTAGATTAAACATGAAATTCTAACAGAAATCAATTCCATAGACAATTGAGTCCCTATATGCACTAATGGAAGACATTATCTTTGTAATCTTTGAGTGCTAATGGAACAGTGTCACAAATAACATAAAATATCATTCACAGTAATGGAAACATCCTTTAAATTCAAGATTGCAAATTATTTATGTTTACAATTGAATATGGATTTTTACTGTTCTGGGAATTCACGCTACTTCACACAACACGATGATGCAGTTCCATTAGTCCCCAGTTCTTTCTCATCATTAGGTGTGTGCTTTCCCTACCCCAGTGGTCATTATTCTTCAAACATCTATTGAGCTTTTTCAGCTTCTCCTTTCAGAGCCGGCTTCCTGGAATATCCTTTTAACCTTATACACATCTTACTCTAAAACATTTTCTAGAATAAATTCCTTCCTAAGTAAAACTTGTTAGTTTTGCTTATCTGGGAACCTTTTAATATGCAATACTGTGAAAATTATTCACATGACAGTTCACTTGATCTTGTACTAAGATTATGAAATCTAGTGTAAATACATAATAGGAAATCTTAATGTGGTCTCAGTTCAGATGCTTAAAATCACATTTAATTACTTTCTGTTGCATTTGCCCCTTAGAATTAGAGAGTAAAGTCCATATAGAACACATTTCCCGTGTAGAATTTTTTAGTATTTTTGAAGATTAACTAATTTGTTACATAATTTATATAATTTGTAATTTATAATTTATAATTACAATTTATATAATTTATATGTAGTGTTTTTAAACTGTGTGCCTTCAAGTAAGGGTCAATATGCTTTACAGTTACCAATTACAATTATAGCTAATAGCCTTAATTAATAGGCTATTACAAGTATACACTTTATCAGATAGTCCCAAAGATCAGAATCCCGAAAGTCTTATGGCTCTAAATGAATGTTTGGGTGTAGTTAGTTACCACAGGAAATCCCCATTTAGATTCAACCCCCTTGACTTCCCAGATGCTGCAAGATGCATGCCTTAGAGAGACTTTCCAAAACATTCTTTAGCCTATCACTTCAGCTGTCATTTCTGTCATATCAATGCAAGAAGCTTTAACCTTTCTTTTTTTTTAATGGTGATGCTATTTATTGTATGAGAGTTTCATATGGTATATTTTGATCATATTCTTGCTTCCCCCAATTCCTTCCAGATCTTTCCCCACTTTCCCCATCTTTCTCCCTACTCACCTATATTCTCTCTGTTTTACAAACATAAAGTCAAAACTTGTAGTCCAACTTGTGTTGTCTGACTATGGAGTACAAACCCTGCCCTGAGTGGTTTGACAGACCCAGTGAAAATTTCAAAACTGATTTTCCACCTATAATCACCTATCAACTATGAGTACCTTATTGGCTCTAATTTTATCTTTGCTTCTTAAGGTCCTACCAACTTTTTTCCAGTTATGGGTGGTCCACGATATTTTTCCTTTTTGTTGATGGTTTTCTTTAAAGAACACATTTTGTGCTGGACAGGGGTGGTGAAGGCCAGCACTCAGGAGGCAGAGGCAGGTGCATCTCTGTGAGACGGAGGCCAGTCTGGTCTGCAGAGTGAGTTCCAAGGCTGTCGCACAACAGAGAAACCCTGTTTCTGGAAAACACACACACACACACACACACACACACACAATTTGTTGCTTCTTTTAATGCATTATTATCAAATGGTGTGTTTTGCATATGATATGAAGTTTTTTTTTCCTTTGGAAGCACTTGGAGTATTAATTATTTTGGCAAATCAGTACTGTTCTAAGGATTAGAATCACCTGGAGGTTCATTATAAACTTTCCTAACCCTCCAGGTTCAATTTTCTTTTTTATCTCACTACAGCTTTAGAGAGTTATCATTTTATGAGTGTGCTGAAGGAAGTTAAGTGACTCCCTGAATATTACACATGTTCTTAAGCAGTTAAGGGAGAACCTCAACTCAGTCTTATAATGACAACTTTTGTCTGTTTTTTTTCTAATTTCATGAATATCTCAAAATGTACATTGCGTTGAGTAGAACTGTTGGTTACTTCATCATAATTATCTCTCCAATAACTCTGAGAACCATGGGATATTTGTTTAAATCTAATATCTATGATATAATTTTACTATAATTTCGTAGCTAATAAAGGAATGAATAATAAGGTTAAACGGCTGAAATTATTGCCCTAAACTGGAATAACTCTATTTTCAATTTCAGAAATATTACAAGATAGAATCTCTGTGTTTTATTTCTGTAACTGATAGGGAGCTGTAGTTTCTCATCTTCCCATGTTATTCATTAGCTGTTTCTATGCTTCAGCCTTAAAGGTGTATATCTTTTAAACTGACAAATTTTAGAGTCTTGCTATGAACTGGTATGAAATGAATGAGCTGTCAGTTTCGATATCTCTGTTCCATTTGGAAGAGATGGGCTGGCTTTCTACTCTATAAAGGGAGAAATGAGAGTACAGAGATGCAATCTAACTATATAAACAAGAGAAAGATTAGATTGCCCCTGAAAAGTAGTGTAAAATGTGTTTGAGAATTTTTTGAAATCATTTGTACCTTTTATTGTTTGCAACTATAGATGCTTTGTTAGAAAAAACAGTAAGAAAAACAAAATTGCTTTTTAATGATTTTGTGATTCAGAATCTTTAAGATTAGGCATAATATTTAAATTATTATCAAAATTAAGATTTGGATACAATTTAAAATTTTGTTTTCCTTTGTGTTGTCTGCATATTATATAAGATTACTGAAAGGTTGTGTACAATACTGTGAATCTTATTGTTGTAAATTGAAGATTATAGAAGAGTATCCCCATGTGAAAGCTAAGGTCTACATTCCAGGGGCTACATTCAGAGGCCTGTGTTGTCTGGATGGAGTGTAGACACACTTTTACTCCAGTGTTCAGAAAGCAGGGGTAGCAAACAACTTTAATCCCGGTATTCAGAAGGTAATGATAGTTCACACTTTTATCCCTAGAAAGAACAGTGGAAGAAGACTCAGAAGGAATCAGTATCACACAAGAAGTGACTTCTGAGATGAGTCAGAGTGAATGGCAGACAAAGTGACTAATCAGAGGAAGAGTTAGGAGAGTAAGGACATGCCCAACTCTTATGAGAAAAAGCAGGCTCTCAGCTCAGTGAAAGAGAGTTACATAGGAGTTAGAGTCAATTAGGGAAGTAAGTTGAGAATCAGGCAGAAGAATCAGTTGAGGCAATGTGTTGAGAAGCAGGCCGAAGAATCTGCGGAAGAGCAGTTACAGAGCTGGTTGAAGAGTGAATTACAGAACAGGCAGTTGAGGCAGTCAGTTATAAAGGCAGGATGGAACAGTGAGAGCTCAGGGAGAGACAGAGAGGCACAGCAGAGCTCCACAGAAGCGTAGAACAGAGAGTGAGTTGAACTAGAAGAGTAAGAGATCAGAAGCTATTCATGGTGGCTCAGTCAGCAGTAGCTCTCAGAAGGCTAAAGCTGAAGCCTCCTTGGTCCCCGCTAGTAGTTTAAGTGTTCTAGATTATACAAAGGCTGCAGGCTTCCAGTTCAAGGATTAATACTAGATT